>CM058239.1:107609917-108104986 GCA_030180135.1 Orychophragmus violaceus
TAGCATTAAACACAATTTAGATTGAAGAACATCTATTGATATGAATCCTTAACTGAATTAATTATATCTAGCTAGCCATAAAATCCTTATTGAGAATCCCTAAATCTAACTATGAATCTACTCAGACATGGAATATGAAAGCATAATCAATGAAATAATAGATTGCATAAAAGAGATTAATAAAGGAGTAAAGGGGTTCGAAATCTTCTCCAAAAACAAGATGTAGTACAGGATTAGATCAGCCCCAAAGCTCTAAAAACTTTCTGCTCTAAAGTATGTTAGCGTATCAAAGCCTTCTCAAAAACTGATCTAAAAACCTAATTAAATAGCTAAAACACGTCTTGGGGCTTCAGTGTAATTATCTGGAACTTCTGGGCAACTTTGCAATATCGTCATTCTTCATTAACTCTCGCGAGTCTAGCCCAACTCGTCATGCATCGATCGATGCAGATATGTGTCGATCGACACATTGCTCTGTTTCGGACAGTGAGCTGAATCTCTCGGGTCAAAACCCCAAAATGCTTCAAATAGCTCCAAAATCTCCAAATCCACTCCAAACGTGTGTGTACCTAATAATACCTATAAAAGACTCGAAAGAAACAATAAAAGACTCTAAAACACACTTATATCATGGTCTAAAACCGGTAAAAACCATGATATATCAACTACGCTGGGACTATTGTTTCCGATCTCAATAATGATCGTTAATCATTCATAAATCAGCGACTAAATTGGTGACAATCATTTTTGATCATATATTAGCGTTTCATAATCCCTATAACTTGGGTCCATTACTTTCAACATACATGGTTATACTTCTCTCCGTAAGAGATAGCAATACAAAATGATATACCAATCGGGAAAAATACCAAACAATACCCGAACTATTTCATTCTGGCCAAAAAATACCTAGATTGTATACATGGCCAAAAAATACTTCAACTCGGGTTGACTTTTTTGAAAATCACCAAAACTTTTGTTGACTCGGCCAAAATAGCACGTCGTTATCTAATTCGTTAACGACGTTTGAAAGTGTTATCTAATTCGATAACGGATATTAATATAATCCAATCCATATGAACATGTTAAACGACTGTGGTGCAGTGGTTATTAAATTTTTCTCATAGCATACAAACACGGGTTCGAATCCCATTGCCACTTTTTTTGGTTTAAAAATCTATTAAAAATTGTATAGGGTGATGTTCGAACTCGAGACGTTGAACTCACTTGTATGATGCATTGCTAACTGAGCCAACTTTGATTATTGGTTTTGTTGAACAAATTAGAACTGATCAAGACGTGGAATCGTAAACGACAATTAATGGAGACCCAGATTCAGGATAGCCCACTTTTGTGTTATCTCTTCTTCTTCAATTGAATCGTAATCAATAACTTTGATCAGCAAAAGATCTTTCTCCGCCTCCATTCATATCCATAGCACACAGAGATCGTAATATCAATAAAGCTAATACAAAATTGCAATTAAGAATCTACAACTTCAGGATTCAAATTCCAATCCGAAAGAGCTAATAAACGAATTAGAAATCCGCAATCGCAAACACACTAATTCAACAAAACCTAGAAGAATTCGTCAAAGGAACAAAACGAATTCTAGATTGGGGGTAAAATCCAAAAAGATAAGAGAAAAAGAGACCTGTAAAACGTTGCTGCAGTAACAAGTGTTGGAAGGAGGAGAGGCGGAAGACGAAGGAGACGATAATGGAGCTTACGTGACATCGATGGTGGAATTTCTTAACCTAGACCTTGAAATGATTTATTGAGTTCATTTCTCTACCGAAGCCATCGAAATCTCTGAATAATTTCAATTTTGATTCGTCTCTGGGTTAGGTCTTCCCTACAATCAAACCATCGTTGAAGAAGAAGAGATAAAACAAAGGTGGACCGGAATCTGGGTTTATAAACATTAATTTGTACCTTATAATCAACAGTCGGCTTTGGTTCAGTTGCTAAAGCATCACTCAAAAGAGTTCAACGTCTACGGTTCGACTTGCATCACTTACAAATTTTAATAAATTTTAAAACAATAAAATAGTGGACAATGAGATTCGAACCCGGGTATGCAAGGCTATAGAAGACTCCTTACAACCATTACACTATGCTCAATTTCTTGGAAACTTTGAATTGTCCTAATATCTAACTTCAACAGATTCTCAAGTGTCCCTTAACACATCTTAACAAATAGGTAACAGACCATTTAACGGCGTGCTATTTTGGCCGAGTCAACCAAAGTTTTGGTGATTTTCAAAAAAGTTAACTCAAATTTAGGTATTTTTTAACCATGTATACAATCCAAGTATTTTTTAGCCAGAATGAAATAGTTCGTGTATTGTTTGGCATTTTTTCCTATACCAATCATTGCGGTATCAGTGTTCTAAAAATCGGTCTAGGCGGCCGCCTAGGCGGGGCCTAGGCGCTAGGCGGTCCTTGACCGTGGCGATTTCTTCCTAGGCGTTCGAATTAGGCGTTTATGTTATTAAGCAGATTTAGGCGGTCTTAGGCGGTCTTAGGCGGTCCTAGGCGGGTCTAGGCGGTCCTAGGCGGGTCTAGGCGGTCCTAGGCGGCTACACACAATCTTTAACAAATTATCATTTGATTTTTAATTTTCATGTTTGTTTTGGTATAATTTTAAAATTTTATTACATATAACTAAATTTATAAGTTCTTACTTCATAAATTAATGGTTATCAATAAAAAATATTGTAAATTTAACAGATTTGATAGTAAATGTCGTGTGCTGATAAATTTAGCTAATATTCTTTTTGTTAATTCGATGTACTTTGAGTTTTAATCTATTTTTTAGACTAAGAATATTTGAATTATATGACATATATTATATAATATATCTAATATATATCGTTTTTTTTTTATAAATATATATACCGTCTAGGCGTCGACTAGGCCCCGACTAGGCGTTCTAGGCGCTAGGCGGTGGGTCACCGCCCGACTAGCGCCTAGCGCTTTCTTGAACACTGGGTATCAATAACACTTTTTACAATAAATTTAGTTTTCAATTTTTGCTGAATAAGTATTTTTGAATCGTTTTATGTTTCGCTTGTTTGATTAATTAATATTCAAGTGGTATACCTTTTTTTTGTCACTCTCAATTTCATTACCAAAATATGAGCGATGATTGTTAATTACAAACAGAGGATCCAGATCAATCATCTAATACTCATCCCACTCGATCTAGTCAATGATTTTTTGACTTCTCAAATCATAGTCCACAAACCCGTTAAACAAATCATAAACTACAATCCAACACTTAAATAACCAAAACGATTTACTTTATTAAAAATTTAAAGTCTGAGTCTTACAAAAAAATCGAACCAAATTGAAATAGTCATAACGTGAAACAAAAGAAATATACAAGTCTTATTGAAATAAAAGAAACGACAAAAGAAAAACCCGCTTTCCAAAATTATAGTACCACACCATCCGTTTACCCCTGCAACTCTCCGAGATTACATGCAAAACAACAACGTAGGAGGAATGAGTAATTGGTTCAACACCAATATCCAGTGAGTACGAGCTCTAGGAACCCACGATCTCATCACAAGCAAATAACAACATGAAAGAAGCAAGTACAAGGTTAATAACACCTTGCACCCACGCCCGAAGACTCACACAACCTACACAACTATCATTCCACAGAACACTCCAATGCGCAAGCCCACCTCACATCACTCTGGCGTGCAGGCCCACCTCACATCACTCCGGCGCGCAAGCCACATCTCGTATCACTCCATTGAGAGGGCGCGTCATACCCTCCTCCGATAGCTTTCCGGGCACGTGAATTCCTTCTCAGTATCAAACACGTGCCCACCACAAAAGCCTGACACATGCGCCTAGTTTAATAATACAGACATCTTTCAAACACAAGCAACGTTTTCGGTTTAAGTGATAACCTAATTTTCTAGGTGTAGTCAATCGCATCAACACAATCATCCGCTAGATCTACGCTGCCTAGGAAAGAGGCTATTAACCAAGGACTCATGTCCCGATATTGAGATAGATTGAGAAAAGATCATGATCGGTCCTCACCTTAGTCTAGATCTAAACGAAAATAGATTTGAAAGTTCCAACGGTAGATCTGGAGATCCTGCACACAGATCTAGGGTTTTAGACGACAGATCTAGAGAGAGGGTGAACAGATCTAGGGTTTCGGGTTCAGATCTGAGCGAGATAGAGAAACGAAGAGAGATACGGTTCATATCTACCACTTATAACGGATCAGATCTGATCTAGAAGCATAGATCTTAAGCAGATCTAGGTTTTAGAAGAAGGAAACATAGTAGATCTGAGATCCAGGAATTCTAACCTCAAAAATGCGAAGAACAGAGGGCTATGCACTCAAAAGAATCGAGAAGATGGAAACTCGGGGTTCGGGATTGAAAACGGCGGCGATCGAGAGGTGGCAGCAGCATGGCGGCTCCGGGCAGTTGTCCGGTAAGGCGGCGGCGGTCCGGCGAGGTAGCTTCCACGGTCCGATGGTGGTCCGGCGAGGCGGCTCCGGCGGTGGTTGGCTGTTGTCAGGTTTTCTCCGGTCATGAACATGACTTCCTTGTCTTGGACTTTGTGACATATGAGGGACTTAACACCTCCTTTTATAAGAATGAAAATTAAGATTTTCTTTTCCATCGAATTAGGTCTTGAACTTTTGGCCTACTCCCTTAATTTTTTTAGGCCCAACTCATATGCCAAAAAATAATCAAACTCGGAGGAGAATCTAATGCTAATCACTTAAAGAGGTCCGCTCCTTTTCACGTACAATTGAAATCGATCCACATGGTTAACGCTTCTAACAAATGGTATACCTTTCATTTTTACACTAAAAGACTGCGAATATATATTTTATATATACAGTTATATTTCTATTTACAAAAACCAATTTTAGAAGATTCTTTATGAAATTGTGGGTAATGAAATTTTCTTATCCATTTTTAAAAATCTTCTTAAGAGTCTTTTTTTTGAACCATAAAGAGTCTTTGTTGTGTGTTTCTTTTATATATTACATAAACAACCGTCTCTGTTGTATCTTTTTCTTTATCAAAATCATTACCTAAAGTAAAAAAGTGTCAACGTTCTTTTATTTTCTTTATACAAACCATATGATGAAATTTATACATCTTTGGTTTTCCAAGATGCCATACACTATTATAATGTTTGTACATTCTGAGAACAAAAACTGTGAAAGCATCAAAAAGCGAAAAAAGAAAAGAAAAAAAGAAACTCAATTTCATGTGATCACCGAAGACACTAGGATAGCTAAAATCTTTAATCTTAGTGTTGAGCATATTTGACTATCAAATGTAAATAACATTTTCAAGTATTTTCTTTCATTAAATTAGTTTTTTTTCTTTTGCAACCTTTCATATAAATTAGTTATTATTGAAATTTTGTATTCATGTATTTTCATAAATAATGATATACTAAAATCATGTTTTAGATTTAAGAATCTTTGTAATATATACGAATATATAAAATCTTAAAGAAAATCTTGACGAATTATTAAATACAAATGTATAGTATGGGTGAGACGTCAAAAGAGATATATATATATATACAATCTTTAAAAAATTGGTGAATTATTTTTTTGTCAATTTTTTGACGAATATATATAATCTTAAAAAAATTGATGAATTATTTTTTGTAACCTTTTTGACGAATTATATATAATACAAATGTATAGTTGGGGTGAGACGTCCAAAAACTTTTGAAGTATATGTGATCTGTCCCATTCTATGTGCATATTGTATATATATTAGTTATGATATGATGTACTGATTTATTTATTTATTTTGGGTTAAAATGATACTGGTTTTTACTGTGCATGAAATAAATGTACAAAATAAGGTAATAATTATTTTCCTAAATGTTTTTCCAACCTATTTATATTATTTTACTAAATATATTATTAATTTCAGTAGTGTATAAAATATATTATATGCATTACTAGTTTAATTACTCCGTTAATTGATCATAAGACACATGAGCTTATAAAGAGAAAAGGTCTCTCTCATATGACAATCACATGTTGAAAGGGAGACAATATAAAAATATACTGTGAAATTAAAAATTATACTTATCTTATTTCTCAAGCTATCACATAAAGATATAATTTAGGACTTCATACTTTCCTTTCCTTTTTCATCTTTTTATCCATGCATTTTATCTTATACTAGTATAATGTTTTTCACACTATATAAAAATAAAAATATTATTAAATACGAATTTTCTAAAAATAAAAATACATCAATTTAATTTTAAAAAATAATATTATAAAAATATATATAAAACTAATCATAATTAAACATACATTATTATACTTAATATTTTATTATAATATTTTATAGTTTATCATTAAATAAAATTAATAGCAATAAAATCAATTATAATTATATATTTGTATGTATAATCATCAATATATAAAATTTCTTATTATATGTTTTATCATTTATATATAAATTAAAAATTTATATAAATAATATGATTTAATATACAAAATTGTATTATCTACAACAACCATATGTATTAATATTTAAAAAAATTCATAATGTTTTTTTATATTTATCATCTTACTTTTTATATTTTATCTAAAATTATGTGTATCTTTAAAATAAAATTAAAAACAATTTTATAAAATTAATATAATAAATAATAAGATTATAAATATAAATTAAAGTTATATTAATATTAATATCAAAAAATTTCATCTAAGTTAATATTAAAAATATTTAATTTTTACTTCAAATTTAATAATATTAATAATTATAAAATTCATAATATAAAATTATTTTATATATAAATCTGTAGCAAACATATTTAGTAATATCTTAAAATAAAATAGAAATATATTATAAAAATTGTCTGATATATTAAAATATTAATAATTTATCTTATATTTTTCAATTTTAATATTAATAATATTTACAAATTTCATAATATAAAATTATTTTATCTTTAACAAACATATCTAATTATTAAAATCAAATAACAAATATTATTGAGATTATCTGATATATATATTTTTTACAATCAACATTATATATATATATATATCTATTAAATATAATAAAACAATTATTTAAATCAATATGATAAATATATAAATTAAATTTAAAGTATGGTTAAAATAGCAAAAAAGATAATTTTATTAATAGTAATCTAGTAATAAATCATTATGAGAATGAATAAAAATTGAAAAATATTTTCCAATTAATATAAAAATTTATCAGATATTGTTGATCAAAAAAAAATTATCAGATACTATGTAGAGTTAATTTAAAATTGATCGGGTTGAGACAAATTTATTGAATTTCCGTTACTCGATCATCACTGATAATGGTTCCGATTTCAGAAGTTATGGATATCCAAATTTTATTGAAAAATCTTGCTCGAGTTTCAAATATTTATATTTATCTTTTTCTCTATTTTTTTCCTTCTTATGTTCATTGTTAAATATTGGGAAGCACAAATGCAGGATCACGTAGTCATGCATTAGCACATAAAATGAGCACGTAATCATATATAAACTTAGAAGGGCAAATCGCATTAATAGCACAAAAAACATGACTTGTCAAAAATATAGCACTAAGGAAGAAAAATCATAAAATAGCACAAAAACATGTTTTGTCACTAAATTAGCCCTAACCCTAAATCTTAAATACTAAACCCTAAACCCTAAATACTAAACCCTAACCTTGAATAATAAACCCTAAACCCTAAATACTAAACCCTAAACCCTAAATAATAAACCCTAAACCCTAAATAATTAACCCTAAACCCTAAATTATATAATGCTATAAAAGTCTTTGTAATTAAAATAATATTAAAAATGTGAATTATTTTCTTTGGTGCTATGTTTATGATAAGTTATGTTTTTTGTGCTATTTTATGACTTTTCTCAACTTTTAGAAAGATTCTAATAACATACCACGTTGAAAACGGAATTTACAAATTTTAGTGGTCTTTTCCGACTGATATTTGGTGGCTTTTAAAATGAGCACGTAATGTTATTTCGTTTGATTTTTGCTCTGATTTTGATGGATCTAAAGGTGGTGTCCGTAGTTTCTGTTTGCATCCGCGATAACTCTATAAGTATTCTTTGTCGTAGATATGCTTCTCTTTTAAGAGGTACCGTAGTGGCATATGAAGAGATGAAGAGTTAAAAATTGGTCTTTGTTGTTACGGAATTTCGATGTAATTTAGAAGTTCAGAGATACGATTAAAGAGGTTCGACCTAACAAGATAAGAATAAATTTTAAGTGGGTTCGAAAATTGGTGTATATTGATGAATAGCCGAAGCCAAGCTCCCAAATTACCAGATATGTGAAATGAATAACGAAGAATTTATTTATAACGTGAAATGTCTAACTTTTGTTGAATTGTTTGACTTTTTAGCAGACTTGATCATTGGACCGAAATCTTTTTATTAAAGTGGCATATTTCTAATTGACTTATGGATAAATGTTAAACTAATATCCAACAATTTTCTAATTGGTATTGCCATATTTGAGTCATCTTCTCGCAACATTAGTACATTACAACAATTGCCGTAGTGGCATTTACATTGACATATAGAGATTGTTTAGAAAATATGTCTAAGTTCTATATATATATCCTCACGTCACATTTATATTGATCATGATTTAGTATATAAGATATCATCAAACCAAAAAAGAAAAATAATGATGGTGATATAAAGGAGGATAAAAGGTATCTATTAGTTGATAATCAAGAGTTATTGTAGAGAAATGATGATTAGTTAGGTGTTTAGGACTATTCTCACGCCTATATATTATTATGTAATTTATATGTAGGTATATATTGGTGTTATTAAACATCCGCATCCTAGCGTAAGCACATATTTTGGTTCTTACTTCTTAGTTGATTGCTGCCTCTCTCCAAATAAATGTCAAAATTCGAGAAAATACAATTCAATTGCTTTAAAGAAATTATAAACAAATAGTAAATGATTGACTTGTTTTGCATTGTTTTAAGGACTACATTAAATATCCATTAACTAATCATATAACAATTCGACTAATACATTGGTGCAAGATTATATTTAATAAAACCCATTACAAATATATTGTAAACAACTAACATTCAACATATATATAGTTCCTTGACACATGCGATGTTAAGCATAATCTATATACAATGAAAAGATAAAATATCAGAATATTTTGTTACATGATTCCAAATAAATAAAAAGACTCAATTTTTTGGAAAAACCTTGTTCATAAATGGTAGTCTGTGATTCGTTCTGTGCATTAATGCCTCTGGGACCTCTTCACACAACTTCCCCATTTTTCTTTATATCTTTGGTTAGATGAAACTTAGCTTTGGGAATGTGAGCCCATCAGACATGTGCGTCGTGTGTTCTTCTTATATAGAGCCACGGGCAACCATTGTCTACTATAATCTGATCTTCTAAACAATAATTGGATCTGAAAGCTAAAATCAACTGTAATCTGAGATAATATTAGATTGTATTTTCTCGATTGCATTTGGCTTAATAGCTTGGTTGTGTTTTACAGAAGTTAGTTTGCTGTTTTAGTTTTTAGTTTTTTTTCTTGACGTTGACCCATTTTAATTAAACTAAGTTTAATACGCTGGAAGGGAAGCTCCGAAAAGATCTTTCAGTCGAGACAGTCTGGTTTATTTGGAAGAATAATACACCTCGAGCCCGGGCTTCCTTCGCTAATGAGTCAGCACGGAAATTCTGGGCACGTGGGACAAAACGTAGATCGAAGAATTCAAAGCTCTGTTTCAAATAGAGTAAGATATCCAATTCTGACGAGAATAATGGCCAATCCTCGGGATCGTCAATCATATTTACCAATGATGAGCAGTCAGTCTCAAAGTGTACCCTCAAGAGCCCCTTCTCATGGAGACAGGAGGCTGCCCAGAGAAGGCTATCTAACTCGGCGTGTAATGCCGAGAGGCTTCTACGACACCCTTGGAGACCGCTTACTCCTCGCCCCATACAATCCTTATAGCACTATCCTAAACCACTGATAAGATCATGATCAATCCATGATACATCAACTTGGCATATCAGGGTTTGGATGTCAATAAAGGGGGACGATAGGCTCCTGAGACTCTTGTGTCTCTTCACTCTCCTCTTCATTGTCTTTAGCTTGGGCTAATCTCCAACTTTCCGCTTCAAAAGAAACCAGTTAGAGGATGGTCCTAGAAGAAATTTATTTCTCGTTAAAAATCTTATCAGTGCCCAATCCTAGGCTACTGGTGTTTTAGTTTAGCAGTACTAGTTTGGAGTTTTCGTGTTTACAGAGAATATAAATTTTGTTGCGGCACCGATTAATAATAGTTGGGAGTTAGGACTTTGGACCCTTTTCCCACTAGGAGCATGTTTCTTTCTTTCTTTATTGCTTTCTGCAAAAGAACATTTAATCGTATTAAATTCCTAAACACTAAGCAAAAAAAAAAAATCGAAAACCAAACAAAAAGGTATGAATATGACGTCAAGTAAACTTATGAACTAGGATGTCAGATTAAAGTAAAGAGAGAAACAGAGAAATAGAGGAGATGAGACCAAAATCCGCAGGAATACATCCTCCAAAACCAAAATACCATAATCAAAAAAAAAAAATTAAAAGAATGCTTAATCAAAAAAGCAAACAATTACTAAATCGGAGGTTGAGATAGCGAAAATAATTTTATTTTCTATTTTTTATTATTTAGATTTAGAGAAAAGTTATAAAATAGCACAAAAATATATCTTGTCATAAATATAGCATCAAGAGAAATAGTTGACATTTTTAGCATTATTTAGATTGCAAAAACTTTTATAACATTACATAATTTAAGGTTTATGGTTTATTATTTTGGGTTTATAGTTAATTAATTAGGATTTAGTATTTAGTATTTATGATTTATTATTTAGAGTTTAGTATTTAAAATTTAGGGTTTAATATTAAAGTTTATGGTTAATTTAGTCTTTTTATTTATAATATGGTTATCCTAAGCGAAGGCATACTAATTTTATGGTTTCGCACAAATTCAGGTTTATTTGTCAATTAAACTCTTTTGGGTGGTCAACTGGAGTTGTTGAATATTTTTAGGTTTGAAGGGAATCAATCCACTACTTAAACCAACTTGGGCAACTTTCAAGATTTTTTTTTACTAATTCACAGCTACTTGGTTTTATCTGATTTTATTTAACTTTAAAATAAAAATACTATGAAGAAAAAAAACAAATCACTTCAGTAATATGTATTTTATAAATGTACGGCAAGTTATCAATAATATAAATTATTTACACATATACAAAAAAGACAAATGTAAATTTTTATTAGTATAATTTATTTTAGCCATTCTTTTTATAAATATTTTTTAACTTTCTCACCTTATATCTTGAGTTGTGAGTATCATTTTTAAGCAAGAGGAAAAATGGGATGTATTAGTAGGCACGCATGAGTAGTGGCAAGTGTGAGTTACTGTGTAAAGAACAACTAAAGCAATGGGTAATTTTCATTTCAAAGCCAAGTAAGCTCATCACAACAAACAAACTGTCAAAGAACCATTACTTTTTGCACCGTTAAAGGACCATCCATTTTGCAACTGTACTAGTTTTTATTAAATTAATACATACCACTGATAAATATGTATATAGTTTTTAATTTTTACTATAAATTGTAGTAGTCCATATTTACTGGTTACCGCAACAATCACATTTATTCATTTTTATGGTTTTATCTTAGTTCCTTGGTAATTATAAACCTTATTTCATCATGTATGACATATACACATATCGATTAGTCTTATGTTTGGTACATAGTGGAGGTGGCGTATATTAGTTAGGCCGATACGTATTATTGTCGTTAGTCATATTTCACACAGACCCGACCAAACCATTTGCTTTCTTTTTGGTTTTAACCAAACCATTTCGTTACGAGACTACCCAATTTGGTGTTATATAATGTATGTGTGTTTTGCGTGTAACGTGCGCATATATGTTACACTTTTTTTGGACAAAATATGTTATACATACTACATACATACATCTAATTCTAAATACGTTGTGCTTGCGTATGTACATGTATACGTCACGTTTGATTTTTAGGGACTTAATAAGATGACCTTTTTCGATCAGAAAAAAGCAAGATGATCTTTTTGGGGCCAGAAGAGAAGGTGATATTTTAAATGTAAATAACGAGAAGACTAATTAATTGAGAAAGAGAATGTCTCATAAGGAAAATAGTTGGTGCTATATAACTAATCGAGAAATGGGAACATCTTTTTTTTTTTTTTACACTGTTACTATTAATCGATCAGGTCTAAAAAAGACCAAGAAATTACAACCTCTGTTTTGCAAGAGCAAAAAAATCAGAGGCCTACCAAAGAGTATAAAAACTGGAGAAATCCAGGAGATAAAAGGACGATAAAAAGCAACGAGAGAGAGCAAAAAACTAAGGTTGTAAGGAGAATGACATCAAAGAAACTGATTCATGAGAACTCCAAAGGGGAGAAAACCAGACGAGCCCAAAAGGCCGGAGGAGGAGCGAGCAGTATCAGGGTATCGCTCAATGGTGAGTGACAAAGGAGATGACAGTGCGGAGCCAAGAGGGGCTTCCTTGCGCCAAGTAGGATTGATGGAGGTAGTATCTCGTCACACTTTCCGCAATTAGCGAAGCTGCAATGTTACCTTGAGGAGAAGTATGGTGTAAACTCCATGGTACCAGCCGGTTTAGATAGCCATAGATCTCAGATAGCTGGTCACCGAGAGATGGGAACAGGTGATGGTTTAAGAATACCTCTCTCGCAGGAGCTGAGGAGGCTTCAAAAATCACATTCTGCTGTTTAAGGTGGACCATACTTTCAACAGCCCAATGAAAACTGGACAGAGCAGCTTCCTCCACAGTTGTTATGCCTGTGTAAGATCTCCGACTATGAAGCATGACGTTACCGCGGTGGTCACGTAGGATCCAAGAAGCACCGCTGATGCCGTTGTGGTCAGGGCCATCCACCCCTATATTGCATTTGATGACGTTCTGTTGGGGAGGAGTCCAAGTAGATCCTTGAGGATGATGGGCTGCGATCACTGCGTTTTGGTTTGTCTCAGACATATTAACATGGAACCATGCATCCGCTTCGTCCTTAGCTCGGTCAAAAACCGCCTGAGCTGAGACACTTGTCTGTTGAAACAGTAGCTCATTCCGGGATTTCCAAAGCTGCCACAGAACCCATGGAAAGATGCGTCGTGTTCTTGCATCGAGTGAGGTTCGTTTGCTGTTGGCCATAAGATGATGAAGATTGAGCATGACTGAATTTCTCGAGAAACCAGCCGGAGGGAGAGGAAACCGTGAAATCTCCCATACTTCTTTAGCTAAAGGACAGGTAAAAAGAACATGACAAATCGTTTCTGGCCCTTGTCCACAGTAAGCGCATTGGAGGTCAGAACGTAAGCCCCGTGTTCTCAATCTATCTTTAACCGCCAAGGCACCCGAGACCGCTCTCCACATGAAATGATGTATCTTCGGAGAGGTCTTTGAACGCCATAACTTATTCCACAGGTTCTTTTCTAGAGGGGGGGGGGTGCTAGTACTTTGTTGATCAGTGCTTGTCCGGATCAGTTCTGTGGCCCTATAACCACTTTGAGAGGTGTATATGCCATTCTTTGTAAAACCCCATTGGAGGGTGTCCGCCCGTAGTGGAGAGCACTTTAAGGACGAGATAAGGCGGGCATCATCTTCAGCAAAAGTTCTGTGAAGGAGTGGGACATTCTAACTACCAGTATTGTCAATGAGGAGGTCGGCCACCTTGAGAGATAGATCAATGGTGTTTGCCGGGTGATACATTGGAGGTCGAGGCAGAGGATCTATCAACCAATTTTCCGACCATACATTGGTTGTCTTCCCGTCTCCAATCACCGTCATGAGGCCCTGTTTCAGAAGTTCTCTGCCGTGCATAATGCTCCTCCAAGCATAAGAAGGTCTTGTTCCCACTGAGCAGTCGAGAAAAGAACCATTCCTGAAATACCGACTCTTTAACAAACGAGATACCAAAGAGTCGGGTTGTGACCAGATTCTCCAGGCTTGTTTAGCGACAAGGGACTGATTAGTGTGAGCGATGTCATGAAAACCAAGACCCCCATCTTCCTTCTTCATGCACAATTTATGCCAGGCTACCCAAGGGATTTTCCGCCGGTTGTTACCACTACTCCACCAAAACTCCGTCATGACACTCGTTAGCTTGGCACAAAGATTTTTTGGGAGTCTGAAAACAGACATTGCATACACCGGGAGGGCCAGAGCGATAGATTTTAGTAATATTTCCTTACCCCCCTGAGAGAGAGCTTTTGCAAACCAACCGTTGAGACGTCCCTGAAGTTTCTCCTGGATGAAATTGAGGAGTTTCCTTTTAGACCCGCTGAAGCTTTCCTGGAGGCCCAAATACTTCCCTTCTCCTCCTTCTACATTTATCCCCAGCACCATTTTAACTTCCTGCTTCACAGGTTCAGGGACTTTAGATCCAAAAATGATCGAAGACTTCTGTTGGTTAATTACTTGACCCAATGCTGCACCATAAAGACCAAGTACTCTGATCAGTTCATTACTCTCTGCTGACGTAGCCCGACACATCAGAAGGCTATCATCAGCGAAGAGAAGATGGTGTACACTTGGTCCCTGAGAAGCGATCTTGATGCCGTGTAGACGACCCGATGCCTCAGCCGAGTTAAGAGCGCTGACAAGCGCCTCAGCGCACAAAATAAATAGGAAAGGCGAGAGGGGATCGCCCTGTCGTATACCTCTCTCAGGTTTGATAAATCCATGGGATCGACCATTAAGGAGCACCGAGTACGAGACCGTCGACACGCATGAGATAATCCACCTGACCCATACTCGCTCAAATCCCATTTTTTCTAGTAAGGTTTCAAGGAAACACCATTCGACTCGATCGTAGGCTTTAGACATATCGGTTTTCACCGCCATACAGTCATCCATTGCCATACCATTAGTCCGGAGAGCGTGAACTATCTCATGAGCAACCAGTATATTATCCGTTATCGAACGTCCTTCAACAAAAGCTCCCTGGGTGTCAGACACGATCGCTGGTAAGATCTGTTTAAGGCGGTCGCACAGTATTTTCGAGATGATTTTGTACTGTACCGAGCATAAACTTATCGGTCTCATGTCTTTCATGTTGGATGGATTTACGATCTTTGGTATAAGGCATAATTGCGTATGGTTCCAGCCCGGAGGGATGATCGCCGTGTTGAAAAAACTCAGAACCTCCGCAGTTACAGCCGGACCAACGATGTGCCAAAACTTTTGGTAGAAAATTCCAGAGAAACCATCTTGACCAGGAGCACTACTTCCTTTAACCGTGAACGCAGCCCTCTTTATTTCCTCAGGGGTAATGTCCTTCGTAAGCATCCTGTTCATCTCCGCAGTGACCCGGGGTCGGAAACCATCAAAAAGACTGTCCATCTCGACCGGGTTTGTACTCATGAACAACTCTCTAAAATATTCGACAGCAACATTGCCTTTGGCACCTTCAGAAAATTGTTCATTCCCTTCTTCGTCCAGCAGCATAAGTACACGGTTAAGAGATTTTCGTCCTTTAACACTGTTTTGGAAGTACTTAGTGTTCTTATCTCCCAGCTTGAGCCATAGCTCCCTGCTTCTTTGTCGCCAAAATCTCTCTTCCTCTTTTACTGCTTCCGCCAACTCTAGACGCAATCTCTTCATTCTGCCATTATTGGGGTGGACCTTAACAATCTCATTTTCCAGGCATTGCTTCAAAGCCACAATCTTGTCCCTGGAGTTTAAGTCTGTCGTTTTTTTCCACTTCGAAAGTGCCTTGCGACAGTTGCTAATCCGATCCAGCAAACATACTTCCTCCCGTACACCTCCCGAGTCCCATCCTTGCTTAATCACCTCTTCAATACCAGCTTTATCAAGCATACGTTTATCAAAATAAAACTGCCCTCTACTTGATCCATCCTCCTCTAACGCAAAACTGGTGTGTAGAGGCCTGTGATCAGACACGTACATCTCCAAGTATTCTGTTTGGGCTCGAGGGAAGAGATTGAACCACTCGTCGTTCCCAAAGCTGCGATCAAGTCTACATTGTATCCAAATCCGGTCTCTCCAGCCAGCCCATGAAAAAGTATTTCCAATGCTCCTGACCTCATTTAGTTTACATGTCACAGCCATATTACGAAAGTCCCAAAACGTAGATTCATTACGAGCTGTACCTCCCGACTTTTCATCGTTGTTCATAAGCTCGTTAAAATCCCCAACAAGCAGCCATGCTTCATCTCTATTCATACCAATATCAGTGAGTTTATCCCATACTGTTGGGAATGTCCTGAAATCTATTGTACTTACTCTGAGAGAAAGTCGTGTTGTCGAGATGAGACAATCATATGACACTAGGTACTCGTAATGCTTTGCTAGAAGCCACTTATGATCAATGAGTTTAGAACTCATTGCTAGTGTTATATGATCCTACAGGGTCACACACCTAAGCAAACTGGACATTGAATGTGAGGTTGATCATTAATGTAATGATTGGATGAATGCATATTTGATATGCATTCGATGTCATCTTTTCTGGGCAGTGTCGATCGACGCACTATGTGTGTCGGTCGACACGGATCGACTGTGTCGATCGACACAAAGAGCGTGTCGGTCGACACAACTCGCGGATTAGCAGATTAAATCGGTTTAATCATTAGTTAATCCCGTTGCGGTTTAACTCGACATATATAAGATATATGGTCGACCTAAACTCGCATCTAACCTAATTGATAGCCACCAGAAACAGAAAAGAAACCTCTCTGGAGATCAGATCTCTGATAGGCACTAGCATCCCTGCTGTCCAGTTCTGTGTGCGTGTGGATACCAGTAGAGGCGCAGCACTTGAGGCGCTCTAGATCTCGATTACTTGCTAAGACTTCCGCTGCATTAATCACCAGGTAATTCTGAGATCCCAATGATTCAATTACATGAACCTGTAGATCCTAGGCTCGGAATTCAGACTAGAATTGCCTAATTGGATTAGGAATTTGCTAGAAATTCCTACAGTGGTATCAGATCTTTAGGGTTCCATTGAATCTGTAGCATGTTGATTAGATTAGTTGAATCTGAATCTCTGTATAGTTGATACAAGCATGCTGAAATTCGTTTTTATGAAAATCTAGTTTTTAGATTTTTTGATTGAAAAACGATTAGGGCTTATCGCACTGTGTCGATCGACACCAAACGGGTATCGGTCGACACAGAAGGATAACCCGAATACAACTTATTCACCTGGTGTCGATCGACACAAGAGTTGTGTCGGTCGACACAGACCTCGCTAGAATGATGAATCGGTTCAATTGGATTGGACCGGTTATCGAGCTTGGTTAATGATGGTTTAACTGCGATTGGTTTGATTAGGTTGGTGTCGATCGATGCTACACTAGCATCGATCGACACTGACCGGTATTCAAAACCGGATCAATTGGATTGATCGGTTATCGCGGATTGCTTTTGGTTATTCTGTATCGATCGACACTATAGTAGTGTCGGTCGACATCAGATTTGATGATTGGGTTTTGGAACCTGCAATCACAGAACCAAAGCATGATAAATCAATTAATTATAAGAATTAAAACATAATAAAACTGAACGTTTTAATGATTCCGTTCCTCAATCAAATATCAAGTGATACTTGATGTCTTTCCAATCTTGTCGACTGTCAAGACTCGTTTCATTGAGTGATAGGCTTGCAGTGCAAGGTGTCCACAATTACATGAGTAAGGCAGGAAGTAATCGTGTTGATGGGCTTGCAGTGCAAGGCGTCAACAATTACATGACTGAAAAGATTGGTTTAACTTGACTGGGCCATCAAAATCGTTTTGGGCTCAGAGACATCAGGTGGATTTGACATAAGATGTCAGTCCACAACCAAGAGTTGTATTGGATACAACTAGCAAGGTTGTTGCTTACCTAGATAGCTGAATTTGGGTGACAGCCAGTGGCTCACTCAAGTTTAGTGAAGTATGGGTCTTGGATCATTATATTCATCTGAGGAAACATTGTTTGAATATAATGCGAGTTTTCTTAATTGTTAAGACTTCTCATTTCTTGAACATCATAACTAAACCTCCCTTGTTTTTCAGCTATGTCTAGCACAAACCATCGTAACAATTTCTCCCTGCGATCCGTCCTTGAGAAGGACAAGTTAAATGGATCAAACTTTCTTGAATGGTATCGGAACTTGAGAATTGTTCTCAAACAGGAGAAAAAGGACTATGTCCTTGAGAAAGTTCTCCCTAAGAAGTACCGAGCCAATGCCTGGCAGTCAGATAAGGATGCTTGGGATAGGCATTCTAATGATGCGGTGGATGTGAGTTGTCTCATGTTGGCTACCATGAACTCAGAATTGCAGAAGCAAAATGAGTACGTGGAGTCGCCAAAAGAGATGATCACTGGCCTGAAAAGTATGTTTCAGGAGCAGGCACGAACTCAGAAATACCAGACGGTTAGGTCTCTGATTGAGTGCAAGCTACCAATGGGCGAACCAGTTAGTCCTCATGTCATTAAGATGATGGGTTATATTGATAACATGGGGAAACTGGATTGTCCCATTAGCCAAGAGTTGGCTACTGACATCATTCTACAGTCACTGCCGTCAAGCTATGATCAATTTGTTATGAACTATAACATGAACAACTTGACGAAGACGTTGACTGAATTGCATGGGATGCTTAAGACTGCTGAACCTAACATCAAGAAGGACACCCCAGATGTCCTTATGGTACAAAAGGGTAAAAAGTTTAAGAAACTTGGTAAGAACAAAGGTGATGGCAAGACGAGCTCGATTGTGAATCCAAGCGAGTCTGGCCATGCTCCTAAGGTTAAAACCAGTCCTTCTGAAGATGTTAAGTGCCGTTATTGTAACGGTTATGGGCATTTGAAAAGAAACTGCAATAAATTCTTGGAAGATTATGAGAAGCTGAAGAAGACGTACGAGACTTCTTCTTCAGGTATTATGTTATAGAAGTAAATGTTACTTCTTATAGTCCTACTTATTGGGTATTGGATACCGGCTGTGGTACTCATAGTTTGTGAAAATGTGCAGGGCCTGAGCAAAAGTAGGACTATGGAGAAAGGACAAGTGGATCTACGCGTGGAAATGGAGCAAGAGTTGCTGCATTAGCCGTAGGAGTATTTCAATTGTTTTCTTTTATGGCATGTTTTGAACTTAAAACTGCTACTATGTATCTGCTATGAGCAGAAAGATTATTTCTAATCCTTGTTTGGATATGAAAGGATATCAGTTTTCAAATTAAGAATAAGTGTTATTCATTTGATTACAGTGATATATTTTATAGTAGCAATCCATTAGAGAATGGACTTTATGTTATAAACCAGAATGTGCCTAACTATAACATTAATATCAAACTTCTCTCTGGCATTGTCATTTTGGGCCACGTAAATGAGAAACAGATTCAGAAGCTCCATAGTGATGGGCTTTTGGGCTCATCTGATTATGAATCACAATGAGTAAAGTGAATCTTGTTTATTGGGTAAAATGACAAAGGCCCCTTTCGGAAAAAGGGTAGTGTCGATCGACACAAACGATGCATCGGTCGACACAGGTCGCGAACGGATAAAATGAAAGGGCCAGAGGCTTATTGGGCTTTATGCATACGGATGTATATGGGCCGATGAGCAGTAATGCTAGAGGAAATTTTCAGTACTTCATTACCTTTACTGATATTTTCTGTAGGTACGGTTATGTCTTGTTAATAAAACATAAATCAGAATCTTTTGAAAAGTTCAAAGAGTTCCAGAATGAGTATAGAATCAATTTGGCAAAAGAGTTGAAGCTCTATGATGAGATCATGGAGGTGAATACTTAAGTCAATAATTAAGTGATCATCTAATAGATTGTGAAAGTGTTTCACAATTCAATCCTCATATATCGAACTTTATTAGATATAGTTTGATCAATGATGAATCACTTAGATCTTCCATTATCCTTCTAAGAATAAGCTCTAGGAAAGGTCTGAGTTTACATTAAATAGTGTTCCATCAAAATCAGTTACAGAGATTTCACATGAGATGTGGAATGAAAATGTTTCTGATTTATCCATCATGAAGATTTGGAGTTGTGAGACTTATATAAAACGTTTAATCTCTGATAAGCTCACACCCAAATCTGATAAGTACTGCTTCATTGGTTGTCCTGACGAAACCAAGGCGTGCTACTTTTACAACCAGTTTGAGAACAAATTGTTTGTTGCTCGGAACTATGTTTTCTTGAGAAAGACTTTCTTTCCAAGAAGAACAGTGGGAGTAAAGTACAACTCGAAGAAATTCGAGAATCACATGAGACTGTTCAACCCGATGAGGAAGAGCAGCAGTTGGATCTACAAAGAGTTGTAGAACCTGCAACTGTGGTGCCTGAGGTTTGCAAGGATCTGATGAATGAATATTAGATATACATTCAAACGCGAGTTTTAAAGATGTGTCGATCGACGCAAAAGTTGCATCGATCGACACAGGTCGCGAACCAAAATATTTTGGTTTATGATTTAATTAACTACGGTTTAAATCTTGGTTAATTAGATCGTGGTAAAAGTCTACATATGAGATATGTGTGTGACTTTTAACACAAGACTGAAGCTCGTAGATCCAATAGGATCCGTCACGAACCCGAGAAATGGGGATTTCTCGTAACCAATTGTCGTGATCTACTGATCATTGAAAGTGACGGGCCTGCGAAATTTGAAGAAGCAATGATGGGCCTTGACTCCGAAAGTGGCTAAAAGCCGCTGAATCCGGAATGGCGATGTCCAAAGCTGGATTGGTGGAAAAGGTTTCAAGTAAATTCATGGTATTAACTGTGAAGAAACCTAATCCCAGACACCATGCTTATGTCCATTCGGATTCTCCTAGCAACCGCTACTCATAATGGTTATGAGATCTGGCAGATGGATGTGAAAAACAGCTTTCCTTAATGGAATTCTGGAAAGGGATGTGTACATGACACAACCTGAAGTTTTTCATTGATCCTAATGAAGCTAGGAAGATATGCAAGCTTCATCGATCCATTTATGGATTGAAGCAAGCATCTCGGAGTTGGAACCTTCGTTTTGATGAAGAAGTCAAAAGGTTTGATTTCGTCATGAATGAAGTGGAAACATGTGTTTACAAGAAGACTAGTGGGAGCGCAGTTGCATTTCCAGTATTGTATGTTGATAACATACTACTTCTCGGAAATGAAGTTCCATTGTATAAGTCTGTTAAGACTTGACTCGAAAGTTGTTTTTCGATGAGAAATATGGGAGAAACCATATACATTCTTGGAATAAGAATCTATGGAGATAGATTAGACAAGCTAATTGGATTGTGTCAAGATACTTATGTGATAAGTTCTTACACAGATCCAGTATGCATGATTCCAAGAAGGACCTTGTGCAAATGACTCTTGGTATTACTCTTAGCAAGACGCAGTGTCCTTCGACACACGCTGAGCTAGGGCGAATGAGGGTCAGGCTACT
The DNA here is from genome assembly GCA_030180135.1 of Orychophragmus violaceus. NCBI lineage: Eukaryota > Viridiplantae > Streptophyta > Magnoliopsida > Brassicales > Brassicaceae > Orychophragmus > Orychophragmus violaceus. Next base: position 107,631,468 of record CM058239.1, read on the forward strand.
GCTAAAGGCATTAGATGTCTTAAGATGTGATCTTAATTTTAGTGGGAGTCATTGTTATTAATTTTAGTTATGATATGATATTCGTATAAACATAATTCGATTATGTTATTGAAATTTGACATCTATGTTATTTGATAATGGTTATTAAATAATAGTCCCAAAGTAATTTATGACATTTTATAGGTCATCAAGTATGTGACTTGATCATGAAACCCTATAAATAATAAATGACATAAATTATGTTTGTCCCTGGTCGAGGTTGTTAAAGTGGGACATTAACAACCACGTGAGACTAGTATGTGAGGTGACTGATGACTAAGTTTCATGGAGTCATTAATAAGAGTATTAAAGTCAATCACATAGGTATGTGTTAGAGAACACATGATCGGACATGACCCACTGATGAGAACTCTACTGGATAGTTATATAAGTGTCATGAGAGTTTTCATTACGACTATAGAGTATAGTCCTTAGACCTGAGTTCATCATGATTTCTTACATGTGAATTGGTCCGCTTTGACCTTGTCAAACGTCAGCCGTAACTGGTGATCATAAAGACATTGATTGGGCGTATCATGAAGCGTGTGAAGGAACAGGGATGGAACAAGATGGGAATTGTCCCTCCTATATAACAGGAGAGAAATATCTCAGGGCCCATCGAAGATTTGATACTGAGAAAATGTGTGGCCACACTCAAACGAGGTGATTGTCAGTCGTTTGGCTTGTCAGTATAAATCGGAATTCGATGAACATGATTTTGGCTTAATAAGGATGACATGGATCTTGCCTTATGCCGGATCGAGATATAGTGACGAAGGGATTATAGGAATAGATGATTCCAGTACAAGTGGGAGATTGTTGGGAATGTCCTGAAATCTATTGTACTTACTCTGAGAGAAAGTCGTGTTGTCGAGATGAGACAATCATATGACACTAGGTACTCGTAATGCTTTGCTAGAAGCCACTTATGATCAATGAGTTTAGAACTCATTGCTAGTGTTATATGATCCTACAGGGTCACACACCTAAGCAAACTGGACATTGAATGTGAGGTTGATCATTAATGTAATGATTGGATGAATGCATATTTGATATGCATTCGATGTCATCTTTTCTGGGCAGTGTCGATCGACGCACTATGTGTGTCGGTCGACACGGATCGACTGTGTCGATCGACACAAAGAGCGTGTCGGTCGACACAACTCGCGGATTAGCAGATTAAATCGGTTTAATCATTAGTTAATCCCGTTGCGGTTTAACTCGACATATATAAGATATATGGTCGACCTAAACTCGCATCTAACCTAATTGATAGCCACCAGAAACAGAAAAGAAACCTCTCTGGAGATCAGATCTCTGATAGGCACTAGCATCCCTGCTGTCCAGTTCTGTGTGCGTGTGGATACCAGTAGAGGCGCAGCACTTGAGGCGCTCTAGATCTCGATTACTTGCTAAGACTTCCGCTGCATTAATCACCAGGTAATTCTGAGATCCCAATGATTCAATTACATGAACCTGTAGATCCTAGGCTCGGAATTCAGACTAGAATTGCCTAATTGGATTAGGAATCTGCTAGAAATTCCTACACATACTACTTTCCTTCTTGAACGTACAGGGTCACCATAGACACAAGACAAGTAAAAATGCAAAGTTCCCATTTCAACTTTAAGATCAATGATTCTATTACAAGCCGACAGAATCTCAACCTTACAATTATTCTTCCACATAACTGTCAAGCCACCACTAAGACCAATTGGCTCGACAGTAACAACATCATCATAACCCAAACTTTTCTTCAAATCATCAATGTAACTGTTTTTTTTCTTCGTTTCCATGAGGAATAAGAAATCCGGGAAGAACTTACGACGAAGCTCCCGTAGGTTACGTACTGTTTCAGGGTTCCCCACACCTTGACAATTCCAGCTCAACACACTCATTAGATAGGCAGCGGAAATGAAATTCCTCTTCCGAATGATTTTATTCCTTGACTCAGGCTCCTTTTCCTAGTTGACGCAGCCTCCGTTACAATTTATAGTCGCCAAGTCTCCAAGAACACAAACAATATCGGGATAAAACAACGAGCTTTATCGAAGGAATCACACACAATTTGGAGCTCTTAATCAACGCAGACAAAACAAAACAGAACGATTCGAAGCTGATGAAAACTCGTTGATCCTGATTCTACAAAATCACCCTCTAGATCTCCACAATTTTCAACAAACCTGAGCTCATAAATCTACAGAATCCCAAAACGAAATCGGCTCTGCAGAGAATCGCAACAACCCGATGACAAACCCAATCTCGAAGATCGCAAACACCAAGAATCGAGTCCAGAACAAGCGTCGCCCGATGAAGCTCCCGCCGGTGGTACGACAGGCGTCGTCGCAAATACTGTCTCGAAATCCTCTTTTTCCTTCGGAAAAAATCGCCAGTTTATACCTTAATCTTTCAATTGAAATGGGAACATCTTAGGCCTTACTATATTACCATGGGAAAATGGGAAAATCGCCAGTTTATACCGACTCTTTAACAAACGAGATACCAAAGAGTCGGGTTGTGACCAGATTCTCCAGGCTTGTTTAGCGAGAAGGGACTGATTAGTGTGAGCGATGTCATGAAAACCAAGACCCCCATCTTCCTTCTTCATGCACAATTTATGCTAGGCTACCCAAGGGATTTTCCGCCGGTTGTTACCACTACTCCACCAAAACTCCGTCATGACACTCGTTAGCTTGGCACAAAGATTTTTTGGGAGTCTGAAAACAGACATTGCATACACCGGGAGGGCCAGAGCGATAGATTTTAGTAATATTTCCTTACCCCCCTGAGAGAGAGCTTTTGCAAACCAACCGTTGAGACGTCCCTGAAGTTTCTCCTGGATGAAATTGAGGAGTTTCCTTTTAGACCTGCTGAAGCTTTCCTTCTCCTCCTTCTACATTTATCCCCAGCACCATTTTAACTTCCTGCTTCACAGGTTCAGGGACTTTAGATCCAAAAATGATCGAAGACTTCTGTTGGTTAATTACTTGACCCGATGCTGCACCATAAAGACCAAGTACTCTGATCAGTTCATTACTCTCTGCTGACGTAGCCCGACACATCAGAAGGCTATCATCAGCGAAGAGAAGATGGTGTACATTTGGTCCCTGAGAAGCGATCTTGATGCCGTGTAGACGACCCGATGCCTCAGCCGAGTTAAGAGCGCTGACAAGCGCCTCAGCGCACAAAATAAATAGGAAAGGCGAGAGGGGATCGCCCTGTCGTATACCTCTCTCAGGTTTGATAAATCCATGGGATCGACCATTAAGGAGCACCGAGTACGAGACCGTCGACACGCATGAGATAATCCACCTGACCCATACTCGCTCAAATCCCATTTTTTCTAGTAAGGTTTCAAGGAAACACCATTCGACTCGATCGTAGGCTTTAGACATATCGGTTTTCACCGCCATACAGTCATCCATTGCCATACCATTAGTCCGGAGAGCGTGAACTATCTCATGAGCAACCAGTATATTATCCGTTATCGAACGTCCTTCAACAAAAGCTCCCTGGGTGTCAGACACGATCGCTGGTAAGATCTGTTTAAGGCGGTCGCACAGTATTTTCGAGATGATTTTGTACTGTACCGAGCATAAACTTATCGGTCTCATGTCTTTCATGTTGGATGGATTTACGATCTTTGGTATAAGGCATAATTGCGTATGGTTCCAGCCCGGAGGGATGATCGCCGTGTTGAAAAAACTCAGAACCTCCGCAGTTACAGCCGGACCAACGATGTGCCAAAACTTTTGGTAGAAAATTCCAGAGAAACCATCTTGACCAGGAGCACTACTTCCTTTAACCGTGAACGCAGCCCTCTTTATTTCCTCAGGGGTAATGTCCTTCGTAAGCATCCTGTTCATCTCTGCAGTGACCCGGGGTCGGAAACCATCAAAAAGACTGTCCATCTCGACCGGGTTTGTACTCATGAACAACTCTCTAAAATATTCGACAGCAACATTGCCTTTGGCACCTTCAGAAAATTGTTCATTCCCTTCTTCGTCCAGCAGCATAAGTACACGGTTAAGAGATTTTCGTCCTTTAACACTGTTTTGGAAGTACTTAGTGTTCTTATCTCCCAGCTTGAGCCATAGCTCCCTGCTTCTTTGTCGCCAAAATCTCTCTTCCTCTTTTACTGCTTCCGCCAACTCTAGACGCAATCTCTTCATTCTGCCATTACTGGGGTGGACCTTAACAATCTCATTTTCCAGGCATTGCTTCAAAGCCACAATCTTGTCCCTGGAGTTTAAGTCTGTCGTTTTTTTCCACTTCGAAAGTGCCTTGCGACAGTTGCTAATCCGATCCAGCAAACATACTTCCTCCCGTACACCTCCCGAGTCCCATCCTTGCTTAATCACCTCTTCAATACCAGCTTTATCAAGCATACGTTTATCAAAATAAAACTGCCCTCTACTTGATCCATCCTCCTCTAACGCAAAACTGGTGTGTAGAGGCCTGTGATCAGACACGTACATCTCCAAGTATTCTGTTTGGGCTCGAGGGAAGAGATTGAACCACTCGTCGTTCCCAAAGCTGCGATCAAGTCTACATTGTATCCAAATTCGGTCTCTCCAGCCAGCCCATGAAAAAGTATTTCCAATGCTCCTGACCTCCTTTAGTTTACATGTCACAGCCATATTACGAAAGTCCCAAAACGTAGATTCATTACGAGCTGTACCTCCCGACTTTTCATCGTTGTTCATAAGCTCGTTAAAATCCCCAACAAGCAGCCATGCTTCATCTCTATTCATACCAATATCAGTGAGTTTATCCCATACTGTTGGGAATGTCCTGAAATCTATTGTACTTACTCTGAGAGAAAGTCGTGTTATCGAGATGAGACAATCATATGACACTAGGTACTCGTAATGCTTTGCTAGAAGCCACTTATGATCAATGAGTTTAGAACTCATTGCTAGTGTTATATGATCCTACAGGGTCACACACCTAAGCAAACTGGACATTGAATGTGAGGTTGATCATTAATGTAATGATTGGATGAATGCATATTTGATATGCATTCGATGTCATCTTTTCTGGGCAGTGTCGATCGACGCACTATGTGTGTCGGTCGACACGAATCGACTGTGTCGATCGACACAAAGAGCGTGTCGGTCGACACAACTCGCGGATTAGCAGATTAAATCGGTTTAATCATTAGTTAATCCCGTTGCGGTTTAACTCGACATATATAAGATATATGGTCGACCTAAACTCGCATCTAACCTAATTGATAGCCACCAGAAACAGAAAAGAAACCTCTCTGGAGATCAGATCTCTGATAGGCACTAGCATCCCTGCTGTCCAGTTCTGTGTGCGTGTGGATACCAGTAGAGGTGCAGCACTTGAGGCGCTCTAGATCTCGATTACTTGCTAAGACTTCCGCTGCATTAATCACCAGGTAATTCTGAGATCCCAATGATTCAATTACATGAACCTGTAGATCCTAGGCTCGGAATTCAGACTAGAATTGCCTAATTGGATTAGGAATCTGCTAGAAATTCCTACACATACTACTTTCCTTCTTGAACGTACAGGGTCACCATAGACACAAGACAAGTAAAAATGCAAAGTTCCCATTTCAACTTTAAGATCAATGATTCTATTACAAGCCGACAGAATCTCAACCTTACAATTATTCTTCCACATAACTGCCAAGCCACCACTAAGACCAATTGGCTCGACAGTAACAACATCATCATAACCCAAACTTTTCTTCAAATCATCAATGTAACTGTTTTTTTTCTTCGTTTCCATGAGGAATAAGAAATCCGGGAAGAACTTACGACGAAGCTCCCGTAGGTTACGTACTGTTTCAGGGTTCCCCACACCTTGACAATTCCAGCTCAACACACTCATTAGATAGGCAGCGGAAATGAAATTCCTCTTCCGAATGATTTTATTCCTTGACTCAGGCTCCTTTTCCTAGTTGACGCAGCCTCCGTTACAATTTATAGTCGCCAAGTCTCCAAGAACACAAACAATATCGGGATAAAACAACGAGCTTTATCGAAGGAATCACACACAATTTGGAGCTCTTAATCAACGCAGACAAAACAAAACAGAACGATTCGAAGCTGATGAAAACTCGTTGATCCTGATTCTACAAAATCACCCTCTAGATCTCCACAATTTTCAACAAACCTGAGCTCATAAATCTACAGAATCCCAAAACGAAATCGGCTCTGCAGAGAATCGCAACAACCCGATGACAAACCCAATCTCGAAGATCGCAAACACCAAGAATCGAGTCCAGAACAAGCGTCGCCCGATGAAGCTCCCGCCGGTGGTACGACAGGCGTCGTCGCAAATACTGTCTCGAAATCCTCTTTTTCCTTCGGAAAAAATCGCCAGTTTATACCTTAATCTTTCAATTGAAATGGGAACATCTTAGGCCTTACTATATTACCATGGGAAATTATGAGCATACAACTTTTGGGTTACCAAATTAAATCTATAAAAAATTGATTTTTATGGCAAATAAAAATATTTTTCATTCCATCTTCATAACTCGTCTATATTATCTGTACTTTTTGCAAATCAGACACATCCAAAATTACTTGAGATTGATGTCCCACTAGAAAATTTAAATTTTGAAATGTTCAGTATTAAAACGTGAATCCGTAATTGACTAAGTCTCATATCCATATTTTCTCCAAAAATGAAAAAATTCATGTCTCTCTATTTCCATATTCCGGCCAAAATCCATATCACACAGGTTTTTTTATTCTTCTTTTTAGATTGCAAAAACTTTATCTACTAAAATTAGTTCGATTTCGGTTATACCTCTGAATTTTTTTCATAGCCTTCACAGTTAGAAAACCCTAATCGCCTCCATCTCCATTTTCCATATTAGTTTTCTCAGGAAACGGATGATGATACAACTATCAATGAAACAACAAACGTAATAGAGCCAACTGATATGAATCCCGAAAACGAAGTTGTGGATTTTGGAGACAACGAAACGCTAAAGGTAACATTCATAAAATAAGTAGTTAATTATTTTGGCCGACTATTTACTTAGATTTTGTAAACATATTAATTTTCTCAGGAAAAGATGATGATCCACTCTTGATGAAATGGAGTCAACCACTTCAATGGTAAACGATGTCGCAACAGAGGCAAGTTTTAATATAATAGTTAACTATTTAGATTAAATTAGTATAATTACTTATTTACATATTTGATATAAATTACAAGTTATACTCAAGCCTCATAGTGTGCCTACAATCTAAGATAATGATCCACCAAAAAGAGCAAGAGATAATAATCAGCCCTCCCCAAAGAAAATAGCTTCAGACCTAAAACGCCTGAGATATCAAAAGTCAATAACAAATAGCTAATTCTTCTTTCAACTATATAGTTGATTACAAGTTATCATCAATATAAACTACTACATTATGCAGGCTTTAAGAGAATCTTTCAAAGATAAAATGGTATCCACATTTGTCCCCAACGGGATAGAGTCCCCAAATATGTTTCAAAATGTATCAACAGTCACGTTGATATATTTTGAAACATATTCAAGCAGCCATTAAAATTTCAGTAGGACCCTGTTTGAACCGAAGAATTTCGTTCCTCAACTGATTAGATTTTGCATCATCATATAAATTTTGAAGAAACTTCTTCTTGGTTTCATCTCAAAATTAATATTACTCGATGGCACATGCTTTAACCAATTAGCAGCCTCCCCACCAAGGGAGTGTGAGAAAAGCTTGTAGTGTAGAAATTCATAACTGACTCCATTGTGCTTCATGTCGATCACCAGATCCTCAAATATTTTGATATGGTCCATAGGATGCTCATGTGGAAGACCATGAAACATATGATCTCCAACAAGAGAGTAGTAGGATGCCTTCATCTCAAAGCCATTCCTCTAAATCATAGGATGTTTGATCATGGACATGTTAGCATAAAACGCACTAGGTATGTTGTAATCAATGAGAGTCCTTCCATCTTGCGCATTACCTTGCCCTTGCGCATGTGCAATGCTTGTGACAACAACTTGTTCAACATCTCCAGCATGTTAGACACTCATAGCAACAACTGACACTATGGTTTTTCCTTCCCCATCAAGTTTTTGACCCTGATTATTGTAGGTATTACCCTCAAGGTCTCTCAAAACACAAGCTTCATCCCGTACCGATACCACGGTGTTACGATTTAACATATTTGCTGGTTTCCTTGCTTTTCTGTTTGTTTATTCAAGCTTTGCAAGCTCATTCTCTATAAATAAGAGTTCTTTGTCTTGATTACTTTTGGTTGGTCGATTAGGCATGCACTATCCGATTTCGCGAAATGTGTTAACCGATGCAGATGTTCTTCGCTTAACCTGAAACACACAAATGACAAAACAAGAACGAATGTGAGTAAAACTTAAAAACAAAATCCTAGTCTAAACTCTAAACTTAAATATATCGAAGATTCAAAAGAGTCTTCGGAAACGGTGCAAAAAACTTGATATGCTCCAAGTTTCAATTTCCTAGAGCTACACTGCAAGTGCGCAAAATAAAATTGTAGTATATATAGTTTGAACCACAGAGACTCAAGATTCTTACAAAAGATTTTGTTGTGTCGAGTTATGCTAAGCAGGGATGGTTCAAAAGAAAATAAATCAATGCATGAAAGTAGATAAATTGATTTGTAAGCAGTAAGGAAAATTGTTACGTTCGAGAATATCTCAGGTAATCAAGCAATTCAGATTAATTATTAGTCATGATCTAATTAAGAACGGTTCTAGAACTCAAATCACATATGTAAAATAAGCCAACTTTCATTGCGAGAATTTACTAAGTCTAAATCTTAGAAATCTAGATTTATTTGCAATTTCTAAACACTAAACTAGCATTAAGCACATGTTTGATTTGTTCACAAATTATCTAATCCAAATTTCTTTGCAATTATATAATTTTCTCAACCTAATGTATGTCAAATTTCAAATTACACTTTCGTGTCAACTTAGCAACCTACGATCAAGATTCTAGGTGATCAAGTTAGAATTAACATTAATAACAACTTAGGATGAATAACTAATAAGTTATGAATCCTAACAGATGAATTAATCTAGTATTCCATGAAAGCCCTAACAGAAGTCCCTAAACCTAACTTCAGATCTACTCTAACATATCAGATAAAACAAAAGACATTGATGAAATAGATATCATATAAATCAGACAAGATAATAGAAAAAGGGGCTGAAAATCTTCTCTCAAAAGTAATACAAAGTTCAGATCAGCCCTAAACTCTAATCTCTCAAAAGCCAAAAGTATGAAAAAGTGTCGAATGATCAAAAACACTACAAACCTAATTACAAGTATACAACACGATCTGGGCCATCTTGCAATTTTTCAAAAGCCTCAAATAGTTGGCGTATAATCTTGTTCACGATCTCCATCGACTGATGCAAGAGAAGTATTAGTTGATGCTAAGCTCCATGTCAAGGGTGACTTATGTAACTTCAGTACTCAAGTCCAATGTGTCCCAAAAAGCTACAATATCTTCCAAAGTATCTTCAAACATTTTCAAACATGTAAAGTACTTGAAAAGACTCGATATACACTTAAAAAGACTCGATTATGTACATATATCATGGCTTAAAACCCATAAAAACCATGATTATCAATTTGTGTTTAAATTGAATTAGTTTAATAAAGAATACCACTTTTAAGATATCTATAATGTAAAGCCATATTTCATATTCTTAAAATAGAATGATTATAAAATGCAGTTGTGTTTGCTCTAACCATAATCTATTTTTATTCAAAAATGAAATAATAAACACAAATATAGAATAAGCTTATATTTTACTCCAAATATGGAGTAATTCCATTTCATTCTATTTTATGGTTGAAAATATAGTAAGATTTGAGTAAACGTTACTACAATATAAGATTATTCTATAGTTTAAAACAATTTTTGTTCTTGGGGCAACTTTGGATTTTTCAAAAAGCCCAAAAGGCAAAATACAAGGAATTACAACTGCAGGATATAAATGAAGTACAAACGAAATGGGCTAAGCACAAATTACAGTGATCCAAAAGAAACCGGCCCAAACATGTTTATAGGACACGCGGTATACCAGTGTCCAAAAGCCAAGGAAGCGGAACCACGCGTCCATCATCCATCAAGCAGTTGCATCCAGAGCGGCAATAAGGTCTCCAGCCACCGTAAAATCGTCGAAATCGCTATAGTTGAAATCTCCCGCCGATCGAATCCATCCAACCCATAACCACCACCGCATATGAAATCACATCCTTTATCCGTTTCAACATTGCCACCACATTCACTGCGCATCTACATGGGAAATCCGAGAGGATTTAACCACTGTGAGAAGGAAGAAACTGACGGGCCTGTTCAACTCGATTGGGCACTAGAACCGACGTTGATGGGCGCATGGCAACGAGGAAGAAGGAATAAATAGATCGTCGGCGAGGAGACAACCAAGCACCATGGAGCAGATCGTGGACCCCAGAAACTGTCCGGGAAGGGACCCCGAAACAGATCAAGAAAATTTCCGTGGCACAAAACCCGGATTTATTAGCCGACTGAAAACCGAATACATCTCTAAAAACACATAAAACTTGATAAGAATTCGGGAGAACCAAAAGAAAAACTAAACTACAAAAATAACCCGTCCATCGGCCTAGCTGGAGGCTGCCACCAATGAAAGGAAATCGGAAATCGGAAACTCTGTTTGAGTGAGTAGAGAGAAGATGGAGGTTTAGGAGAGAGAGGTTAATATAGTTTAAAGTAGAAAATACATATGATTAGAAATGGTATTTTCTTTTGCTGCCAACATGTTTTGCTAAAAACAGGCACATTTTTGCATAATAACACTACTGCATCAAATATTGTTTAAAGCATGAGGGTTTCCGTACAAGTGTTCTCTCGATAGAGGCGGTTGGTGTATGTGTATATCTGGAACCCTTATTGCAATCGGTGATAGTCTATCAACTATTTTCGTTCAATAAGTTGTTATTGGCTTTAGAGAGTTAGATCCGAAGCTGTGACTGAGAAGTTCCCCCATATTGTGGCCTCGAATTTTCTTCCGGAAAACATTTACGAGAAGAGATTGGAGAACACTCGTTCTACAGCTGGTATACAAATCAGTATTGAGAGAAGATGCTGACGTTAAGAGCTCAAGCGACAAATTTGACGATTGTAGGGTGTGAATCTCCATGATGTTTTGCTCCAAAAAGAAGGAGTTGTCGATATTTGAAGAACTAAAGGAACATAACTTACTGGAGGAGAGCGAACTGGTGGATATCCCTGAACCAGAAAACGAGGATTTAATAGAGGAGAATGTGTTGAGCATTATATTTCGAGGGCTTAATCCGGCGGCGCATAAGGTTGGAGCTTTGGTTAAAGCACTGCCACCTATTTGGGGTTTGGAGGACAGAGTCAAAGGGAGAGGAGTAGGAGAAAATAGAGCTCAGTTAATGTTTAAATGTGAAAGGGACATTAACTTCATCCTGTGTAAAGGACCATGGTTTGTAAATGGATGAATAGTAGCCATCGACCAATGGAGGCCGAACCTAGACTCTGATTTTATAAATAGAGTACCATTCTGGATAAGAATAAGAGGGCTTCCCATTCACCTTTTGAAGAAGGCGGTGGAAAACCTTATAGCTCCGGTGGTAATGGTAGATGGTGTTGAGTTACACGCTAAGAATTCGGACACCTTGGAGTATGTGAGAGTCCATGCTTGAGTAAAAGCGGATAACCCGCTTCAATTTAGGAAATTAGCTTATTTCAAAACAGGAGAGGAAGTTTATGTAGACCTTGAATATGAAAAACTCCTAAAGGTTTAATTTCTGTGCAAACGAATAACCAACGACCAAAGAAACTGCCCGCTCCAAATTCAAATGAATGATGAACTGAAAAAAAGAGAGGGGAGCCCCAGTAAAGGGCGGTCAATTAAGAAGTCGGATCAGAATAAGGCAAGAGAGTTGGGGAAAGAAAAAGGAAGGAAGAATAGCAAAGTGAACAAGAATGTGAGTGGGGTGCAGACTCGGCTATCTCTCTACGTCATCAGACTGGTCACATCCGAACTGCACAAAGGACATGAGTCAGAGTTACCAGGGGAAGAAGGCGTAAAAGTTCCAATCAATCAAGGGGAGAAGGGGTTAATTCAAAGTTGATGTGGAGAAAGAAGGACAATAACGATCCAAGTAGGCAAGGCGTTGGTGGAAGCTCAACCAGTGGAGGAGAGTCTATCCGTTCTTCTTGTAGGAAAAGTAGATCCCAAGAGAACTATCATTCAATGGAGAAGAGAGGAAGTAGTTCACAGAAGGAAGTTCCTGAAGGAAGTGGCGAAGGAGCAAGATCTCTGTCGGTTTTTGAGAGACAAAGCTCTCCTAAATCTGGATTAGGAAAGAAGAAAGGGGAGAATAGCTCGGAGCAGACAAGCAGCAGTGGAGGTGTCTTTGAGAGGTTGGGAGAGGTATCTCCAATTGTTAAAGACTCAGTGCCTCATGAACCTAATCTATTAAGAAATAGAAGACTGAGTGGTAGTGATGAGAGAAGAACAAACAAAACCAAAAAGGAGAAGGGGATGGAAGGAGAAGGATCCCCATCAGTCTTTCTCAGACTGAGAGTAAATGCTTCTGAATCTGGATCCATGTATTCAGGTCAGAAGAATCATTCTGTCATTTTGGCAGCACAGGACACGACTCACTCTGCTGATAAAACGGCTGGTGATAATGGAAACAAAAAGAATAGAAAGTTTGATGATTAATTCCAACCCTTCGAATGTCCAATGAGCATATTGAGTTGGATTTGTCAGGGGCTGGGGAATACCCCTACAGTTCGACATCTACATGAAATACACTGTCGGTATTTCATGAGATAACATTCCTCGGTGAGACTAAGAATAGAAGAAGGTACTTGGAAGGAGTTATGGAGAGGCTGGGTGTAACACCCCCGACGCGGACTACATATAATAGTCGAGCCGGTGGTACCACAAGTTGTCAAATACCGCCAATGGTCCAGCCGTGCCCATAGCCTAGCCGGTCCATTGTCGATATCCGACCCTCTCGGCTAAGGCCTAAGGCTTGCAAACCCGTACCCGAGAGTTGTGTCGACTTGGACAAAGTCGAGTATCATTAGGCATCAGAGGTTTTATGTCTCGCAAAATATGTGTACCTCGCAAATAATAGTACGTATATCATTAATCCGTTCAGACAACCTTATCAAAACACGAAAGCGTAAAAAATATGAATACGTACTTAGATTTGTAGATCAACCAACTTTACAAATCTATCCTGGTCACAACCTACGTCCGAATCCGCCCGCTACCCAACCTAAGGTTACATGAGAGACAAAAGTTGTTTTATGAGCAACCATATGGGTTACCCAGTCAGTCTAGAGCCACTACAAGCATTAGTGCCCGACCCATCCCCATAGCCGAAGCATAACATAATAAAAATCTCGCAAGATAGCATCATAATGCAATTTAAGAGATAAACGCATGCGAAAGCATATAAACCATAATGCATAACATAAATGCATAACCCTTCTAGATGCACTAGACTCGTCACCATGCAGAGGCCTCGATCTATCCAGCACCACCACACCAATTCTCTCTCTCGTGGCTCCTTCCGACCAATCGCAAACAAAGGTTCATGGCCGGCACCACACGTGAATCCACGGGTAACCCGAATCCACGAGAATCGCATCGTCACACGATACTCGGCCATGGGAGCGACCCAAGTACCCTCCGATCCTTCTCTGAATCCACGGAGGACCTCCGAATCTACGGAGTTGGGTGGAACCTTACACATCATCCTAGACAATGAAGACATGTCCTAGGATGCATCACACAAATCAAGTAATTATACTGCATGATCCTCACACATGCATCTAACTACTTCCACAACGTCTTATGGTGTAGGGTCTTGCAAAGGATCTAACGATCACGGCAGCCACTACAACCGTCTCGACAAACGGATGGGAGACTCGCGTGGATCAACCATCACACGGAGCCACCTCATCCTCACCCAGACGAGAAAACATCTCGTTTTATCACAACAACAATTTCCGTGCGGATCTCACTTCCAACTCGTACTTATCACAATCTATTTTCGGGCGGTACCCTAACCGTCCCGTACTTATCTCAACATGAATATAACAAACATCTTCAACCTCGGTCCATGCACCAATACCATATCGGAATAGGACGGCGCCATCGTGCTTATCCTAACTGATCTTGCATCACAATCATTATCATGGCATGCGACCGGGTCCACAAACAATCTATCATCATTTCAAAGCATGATAACACAGCAAGAAAGTCATAATAAAACAATCATGCAAGGCGGTAATCCATCATGCTCTCAAGTGGTTACCCGTCATGCATGCAAATGGATCCCGTCATGCTAGCAAGCGGTTCCCGTCTGGCCCGTGAACTTTTACCCATCCCGCTTGAAGGATTCCCGCCCTACTTGCGGTTTAGTTCCCGTCCTACTTGCGGTTTAGTTCCCGTCCTGCTTGCGGAATAGATCTTGACCTGCTTGCGTAACGGTTCCCGACCTTCTTGCGGAACAGTTCCCGACCTGCTTGCACACGAATCCCGACATGCTCACAAAAATGCAATCAACATCATGCATGCATAAGAATTAATAAAAGTCATGCTTAACAATAAAAACATGCATAATATAAACATATCACAGAGTTAAATCAATCACAGGACTTAACTCCTAACCCGTCCCTGCAATACAGAAACGTTAGTCCTAGCTATCGGGACTCACTCGGGTTTTCTGTTCGGCAGAGGTTCGGTTCCCTAAGCACCTCGTGCTTCACCTCCTGGTCCACCTTTCCTATCCTCCGAGGTCTCCAAATCCGCTTCCCTCTCTTCCGGAACGCTCGTCCTTCGCCTCTCTCTCGATCGGGGCTTGGTTTCTCCTCACTGGCGACTTTCTCTCTCTAGAACATTTTCTCTCATTTCTCTCTCTAAATTTCGGTTTCTATGTGTTTGGTGTGAGTTTTATGAGCTAGGGGAGGGTCCTATTTATAGTAAAAACAAGCTGGTGGTGGCAGTTAAACATGTCGGCGTCCGATTGGCTGGTTTCGGTGGCGATCATGCGTCGCGACATCTCGGCGACACTGAGCTTCAGGGCTGAATGATCAGTGTGCACAATCACCTTAGAGCCAACAATATAGGGGCGAAACTTTTCAAATGCAAAAACAACAGCCAACAGCTCCTTCTCTGTAGTGGCATAGTTTCTTTGTGCATCATCTAGTGTCCTACTAGCATAATAGATAGCATGAAGCTTCCTATCCTTCTTCTGTCCAAGAACAGCTCCTACAGCATAGTCACTTGCATCACACATAACCTCAAAAGGTAGATCCCAATCCGGTGGCTGAACTATTGGAGCGCTCACTAATGCTTGCTTAATCTGTTCAAATGCAGTCTGACAATCTGCATTGAACTCAAATTTGGTATCCTTACACAGCAAAGCAGTTAGTGGCCTAGAAATCTTATTGAAGTCTTTGATGAACCGTCTATAGAAGCCGGCATGTCCAAGAAAACTCCTAATAGACTTTACAGAATCAGGTGCCTGAAGGTTGGTCATGACCTCAATCTTAGCGCGGTCTACTTCGATCCCTACTTCAGACACTTTATGTCCAAGTACAATGCCATCTCTGACCATGAAATGGCACTTCTCCCAATTAAGTACTAAGTGTTTCTCCTCGCATCTAGCTAATACCTTGCATAGATTATCTAAACACTCATTATAAGATGATTCGTACACTGAAAAGTCATCCATAAATACCTCCATAAAATCCTCGATCATATCAGTGAATATGGACATCATGCATCTCTGGAATGTGGCTGGTGCATTGCAGAGTCCAAAAGGCATCCTACGGTAAGCAAATGTGCCATATGGACAAGTGAAGGTGGTCTTTCCCTTATCCTCTGGATGGATAGGAATCTGAAAGAAACCTGAATATCCATCGAGGAAGCAATAGTAAGGGTGATTTGCTAACCTCTCCAGCATCTGATCAATGAAGGGTAAAGGGAAATGATCCTTCCTTGTTGCAGCATTGAATTTCCTGTAATCTATGCACATCTTGTGTCCAGTCACAGTCCTAGTAGGGATCAGCTCATTCTTCTCATTTTTCACAACTGTAACTCCGCCTTTCTTAGGCACTACATGGACTGGACTCACCCAATCACTGTCTGAAATAGGATAGATGATCCCAACATCTAGGAGTTTCATAATCTCCTTCTAAACCACTTCCTGTAGATTAGGATTAAGCCTTCTCTGATGCTCAACAGATGTCTTAGACTCGTCCTCAAGACGTATCCGATGCATGCACAGCTCCGGAGAGATACCTGAAATGTCATTAAGAGAATAGCCAAGAGCTTTGCGATGCTTGCGCAGCTTGCTTAGCAGTAAAGTGAGCTCTGTGTTATTCAAAGTAGCATTAACAATCACTGGATAAGTTGAATTAGGTCTAAGAAATGCGTACCTTAGCCCGGATGGAAGTTGTTTCAGCTCAATTTTCGGAGCTTTTTCCTCTGCCCAGTCCCTGTCGACTTGCAACGATCGATGCTTAGGCTGTGTCGATCGATGCAAAGTCGCGTCAGACACATCTAACTTCATCACTTGCTCAGCAGAATCCATCACCCTCGCATAGCAGATTGCGGGCTCGTCTTGCAGGTGTTCCAGCTCCATTATAGAGCTCAGTAAAGCTCTTTCTAGTGGATCTTCAGCATGTAAATTGTGAAAGTACTCTGCAGCCAAATCACCTAGTGTGTACACATAGAAGGTCTGTCCGTCGATGGTTGGTCTCTTCACCAGTTTTTCCATATCAAAACTCATCTTCAGATCACCCACATTCAGAATTATTTTACCTCCTTGGCAGTCAATCATCGCACCAGCAGTAGCTAAGAAAGGTCTACCCAAAATCAGTGGATCCTTTGGTTCCGCTCCATACTCCAGAACCACAAAATCAGTAGGTATCACACATTTACCAATCATTATAGGCACATCTTCTAATACTCCTTCAGGGATCCTAATAGTTCTGTCTGCTAAGACTAGTGAGGTTCTAGTTGGTAAGAAGTCAGTCATTCCAAGTCTCTTAGCAACAGAGAAGGGCATAAGATTTACACTAGAACCAAGATCACATAGGGATCTTTCAAATCTTTCCCTGTAGATTGCACAATCCAACACAAAGCTCCCTGGATCTTTCAGCTTCTCAGGAATTCTGCCCTGAACTACCGCACTACATACCTCCGTGATCATCATTACACTCTCCTCATCATACCACTTACCAACAAGTAAGTCCTTAAGACATCTCCTCATCACAGGAGAAGTCTCCATAGAGTCAATCAAAGGCACTTCGACCTTCACCTTTTTGATGATCTCCTTGCATTTGGTATACTGTATATCATTCTTAGCTTTCCTGGGATTTTTGGGATAAGGTACTTTAGGTTTGTAAAACCTTTCACTCGACTGTTTTGGCTTCTCTGGGTTTGAACTCTCTGCAGTCGCCTTGCGTCGATCGTCGCTGGTGTTGCGTCGATCGTTGCTGGGAGACTTTGTTACGACAGGTTCTTCGTTTTCGCTTTGCATCGACCGTTGTTGAGTAGCGTCGATCGATGCATTGTGAATATCATGGATCCCATCTTCCAAATTTCCCCGAGCTCTTCAACACTTAACTGCCGTTTCTGGCCAGGAGACAGCTCCTTACCACTTCTCAATGTTACTGCATTGCATTGATACTTGGGATTAGCATCAGTTCGCCCTGGGAGATATCCATCTTCCCTCTTAACATGTCCAGCAGTCTGTGCAACTTGAGCATCAAGCCTTTTCACATGTGAGCTCAAGGATTCGAATTTCCCATTCAAATC
The DNA here is from genome assembly GCA_030180135.1 of Orychophragmus violaceus. Classification (NCBI taxonomy): domain Eukaryota; kingdom Viridiplantae; phylum Streptophyta; class Magnoliopsida; order Brassicales; family Brassicaceae; genus Orychophragmus; species Orychophragmus violaceus. The sequence goes on from CM058239.1 coordinate 107,649,367, forward strand.
ATCATACACCCAATCCAGTTTCTTGTTGACATCCACAACAATTTTGGTTTGTCCCTTTAGCAGCTGCTCCATCATTGCCTCCATCTTACTCTCATGAGTATTAGCAACAGGAAGTGTTTGGTAAGAGGAGGATCCATAAGTCCTCTGATTGCCTTGTTGGAAGGTCTTCTGAAAACCAGCTTTTTGTCCAGCGTTGAAGAACCTATTCCCTTGCTTTCCTCCAAACCTGTTTCCTTAAAAACCAGATCCTCCGACGTAATTCACATCCTCTTCCTGCCCATCTTCTTCAGCATTGATCACCTCAATATCCTGGGCAAAATGGACAGCTTTCTTCCCAGCTAGAAGATTGCAAACAGTGTCCAACTTAGATCTAATATCAGCTATCTCTGAATTCTCCATCTTCCCACCGGACTTCTTCCTTCTCTCATCAGTAGTCTTGCAGCTATTACTGCTTACTAAATTATCTATTAGCTGCTTAGCTTGAGCAGGAGTCCTAGTGTTAAAGTTGGCATTGCTGGAATTGTCTAATGCAGTCTGATATGGAAGATCTATACCTCTAAAGAAGATACCCAGTAGTGTTACCTCAGTGAATCCATGATGCGGGCAGTCACGTTGGTACTTCTTAAACCTCATCCAAGCTGTTTTAAGAGGCTCTGTCGGACCTTGGGTGAAGGTGATAATGTCGTGTCTGGACTAATCAGACTGAGCATCATCATAGAAATGTCGCAGAAACTCACTCTTCAGAGCGGCCCAAGTATCAAACGTTCCAGGTGGAAGTTGTTTCAGCCAGGCTGCAGCATCTCCAGCGAGAGAGTAGGGGAAAAGCTTGAGGAACATATAGTCTTGGCACACTCCATCATACTTTATTCCGGTGACTATGTCCTCAAACTCATCTATGTGATCCATCGGCTGCTCACTTAGAGAGCCATGGAAGGCTTTCTGCCTTAGGAGAGAGTAGTAGATGGTCTTGATCTCAAAATCATTCCTCTCAAAATCAGGAGGTACAAGAGCTGACCGGTTAGCATGAAACTCATCCGGACGGTTATAGTCAGCTAAAGTCCTCTCATGAACAACCATCTGTCTACCTTGGGCATGTCCTTGTCCTTGGTTCTGCTCCTGTTGCGGTTGCTCAGGAGGATCAGGGATATCATTCCCTTCAGCATCAATCGGTTCTCAAGCAGCATTGTACGGATTGTTGTGTCGGTCCCTCAGGGTACCTTGAGCATCAGGCCTTATGATCACACGTTCAAGAACCATCCTTGCTCTTTAAACTCTTCTGTTAGTCCTCTCTAGTCTAACAAGTTCTTCAAGTTGGAGGTTTACGAGATTAGTATGCGGATTACTTCTGGTATCACGCGTCTGCATAAACCGTCTGTAATCGCCAAGCAACGATCGATGCTAACAGTGCAACGATCGATTCAACTTCAATCGCCTAGTAACGATCGACACAAAAGGTGCAACGGTCGATGCTATGCGATTATGAAACCTGCGACAGAGAGAAAACAGAGAAAAATCAGTAACCAAAAATAAAAATAAAAATCCTAGTAAAAACCCTAAGTTCGAATCTATCGAAGACTCCAAAGAGTCCCCGGCAACGGCGTCAAAAACTTGATAGGGTCAGGTTTTAATATTATTTTAACTGCAAGTGCACAGATATGCAATCGTAGTATATAGGGTATCGAAATCCACAGAGACTCTGGTCTCGATAGATCAAAAACTGTCAATATTTAAACTAGGAGAAAGCAATGTGAATACTAAAAGCAATGCGAGAAAGTAAACAAGTAGCAGGTTCGGTTTGTAAGCAATAAGCTAAGGGCGCTAAGTCTAGGGTGTTCTCGGAAAATCAGAAAAGCAGATAAATCATTCAGTCAGGATCTAACTAAGCTCAGTTCTAGAACTCAAACACAAATATAGAATTAACCAACTGTCGTTGCGAGAATTCTCTAAGTCTAAGTGCGGCAATCCAAATTCCTTTGTAATTACTAATAGATTAAACCAGCTTTAATTCTAAGTTCGATATGTTCACAATCTAATTAAACCAATTTCCTTTGCGAGTAATTAAATTGCTCAACCTAAATAGTTCAGATTCTAAACCACACTGTCATGTCAATCTAGCAACCTAAGATCTAGATTCTAAGTGATCAAGTTAGAACTAGCATTAAACACAATTTAGTTTGAAGAACATCTATTGATATGAATCCTTAACTGAATTAATTATATCTAGCAAGTCATGAAATCCATATGATAAACCCTAAACCTAACTATGAATCTACTCAGACATGGAATATGAAGACATAATCAATGAAATAATAGATATCATAAAAGAGATTAGAATAAGAAAAGGGGTTCGAAATCTTCTCCAAGAACAAAGTGTAGTACAGGATCAGATCAGCCCCAAAAGCTCTAAAAACTCTTTGCTCTAAGTTATGATAGCGTATCTAAAAACTGAAGTTAAAAGCTAATTAAATAGCTAAATCACGTATTGGGGCTTCTGTGTAAATATCTGGAACTTCTGGGCAACTTTGCAATATCATCATTCTTCATTAAACCGCCGAGATCTGGCCCAACTCGTTGTGCATCGATCGATGCTGATGTGCATCGATCGACATACTCCTCTGTTTCGGACAGTGAGCATAAACTCTCGGGTCAAAACTCCAAAATGCTCCAAATAGCTCTAAATCTCCAAATCCACTCCAAACGTGTGTGTACCTAATAACACATGTAAAAGACTCTAAAAGAACACCAAAAGACTCTAAAGCATACTTATATCATGGCATAAAACCGGTAAAAACCATGATATATCAAGCAGCTCGAGGACTTCCACGTCCGAATACTCCGTTGACATCGCCGCATCATCATCGTAAGAACCCGTCACTACGAACATGACTGATGAGTCGGATTCCGTGTTGAGGTGAGCAACCCCCGAAACATGTCATCCGCAACTGCCAACTCTGAGCTCGACTCATATGAACTCGGCTCTTCTGGGTCCGTCTCCACTGTGGTATCTGAGTCAATCACGTAGACCTCGTACATCGATCCTGAGCTACTACTGGATCCGCTTGATCTGTCCCACGAGTTCGACACGCTTGAACCGTAACACTATGAATAATTGTTCGTTCTTCTCCCCGGTAACCACTCTGGATCACGCTCGTATCGTCCCAACCTTCTCAACATCCTATAAATATCGATAACAAGGTGAGTCTAAATCCCCAACCTATCATTCTATCGGCATTCGAACATCCGGATTCTTAAAAAGTTTGGTTGCGACACATTTGACTCGATAAAACGTTTTGAAAACTCTATCCCGTAAGCATGATCAGTAACCATGCTCTGGTATCACCATTTGTAACACCCCCGACGCGGACTACGGACAATAGTCGAGCCGGTGGTTCCACAAGTTGTCAAATACCGCCAATGGTCTAGCCGTGCCCATAGCCTAGTAGGTCCATTGTCGATATCCGACCCTCTCGGCTAAGGCCTAAAGCTTGCAAACTCGTACCCGAGACGAGAGTTGTGTCGACTTGGAAAAAGTCGAGTATCATTAGGCATCAGAGGTTTTATGTCTCGCAAAATACGTGTACCTCGCAAATAATTGTATGTATATCATTAATCTGTTCGGACAACCTTATCAAAACACGAAAGCGTAAAAATATGAAATACGTACTTAGATTTGTAGATCAACCAAATTTATAAATTTATACTGGTCACAACCTACGTTCGAAGCCGCCCGCTACCCAACCTAAGGTTACCTGCAAGACAAAAGTTGTTTAATGAGCAACCATATGGGTTACCCAGTGAGTCCAGAGCCACTACAAGCATTAGTGCTCGACCCATCCCCAAAGCCGAAGCATAACATAATAAACATCTCGCAAGATAGCATCATAATGCAATATCAGAGATAAACGCATGCGAAAGCAAATAAACCATAATGCATAACATAAATGCATAACCCGTCTAGATGCACTAGACTCGTCACCATGCACTAGACTCGTCACCATGCAGAGGCCTCGATGTATACGGCACCACCACACCAATTCTCTCTATCGTGGCTCCTCCCGACCAATCGCCAACAAAGGTTCATGGCCGGCACCACACCCAAAACCACGAGAATCGCGTCGTCACACGATACTCGGCCATGGGAGCGACCCAAGTACCCTCCGAGACTTCTCCGAATCCACGGAGGACCTCCGAATCCACAAAGTTGGGTGGTACCATACACATCATCCTAGAAAATGAACACATCTCCTAGGATGCATCACACATATCAAGTAATTAGACTGCATTATCTTCACACATGCATCTAACTGCTTACACAACGTCTTACGGTGTAGGGTCTTGCAAAGGATCTAACGATCACGGCAGCCACTACAACCTTCTAGACAAACGGATGGGAGACTCGCGTGGATCAACCATCACACGGAGCCACCGCATCCTCACCCATATGGGAAAATATCTCGTTTTATCACAACAACCATTTCCGAGCGGATCTCACTTCCAACTCGTACTTATCACAATCCATTTCCGAGCGGTACCCTAACTGTCCCGTACTTATCTCAACATGCATATAACAAACATCGTCAACCTCGGTCCATGCACCAATACCATATAGGAATAGGATAGCACCATTGTGCTTGTCCTAACCGATCCTGCATCATAATTGTTAACATAGCATGCGACCGGGTCCACGAACAATCAATCATCATTTCAAAACATGATAACACAGCAAGCATGTCATAATAAAATAATCATGCAAGGCGGTAACCCTTCATGCTCTCAAGCGGTTACCCGTCATGCATGCAAATGGATCCCGTCATGCTAGCAAGCAGTTCACGTCCGGCCCGCGAACGGTTACCCATCCCGCTTTACGGTTTCCCGTACTACTTGCGGTTTATTTCCCGTCCTGCATGCGGAACAGATCACGTCCTACTTACGGAACAGATCCTGATCTGCATGTGGAACAGTTCCCGACCTGTTTGCACACGAATCCCGACATGCTCACAAAAACGCAATCAACATCATGCATGCATAAGCATTAATAAACTTCATGCTTAACAATCAAAACGTGAATAATATAAACACATCACAGAGTTAAATCAATCCCGAGACTTAACTCCTAACCCGTCCCTACAATACATAAACGTTAGTCCTAGCTATCGGGACTCACTCGGGTTTTTGGTTCGACAGAGGTTCGGTTCCCAAAGCACCTTCACCTCCTGGTCCGCCTTTCCTATCCTCCGAGGTCTCCAAATCCGCTTCCCTCTCTTCCGGAATGCTCGTCCTTCGCCTCTCTCTCGATCGGGGCTTGATTCCTCATTACCATCGACTTTCTCTCTCTAAAACGTTTTCTCTCCTTTCTCTCTCTAATATTCGGTTTCTATGTGTTTGGTGTGAGTTTTCTATGCTGTGTGAGGGTCCTATTTATAGGAAAAACAAGCTGGTGGTGGCAGGTTAAATTGTCGGCGTATGATTGGACGGTTCCTGTGGCGATCATGATTTGTGACACCTCGGCGACACCGAGCTTCGTCCCGGCGGCGACACCTTGCGTTGCAAGAAGACACCTCTGGATGTGCTGTGGCGCCACTAAGCCAGCCTGAATGCTCAGCAACAAGTGGCGGCCTCCGGCGATGACATTTCGGCGGTTACATGCGTCTCGACTCATAGCGACGTCCGGTCGCGGCATCTTGTTGACTTGCATGTGTGGATACACCTCGTCCCTGCCTGCCTACTTGGTTGACCTAGCTGACTGGGTGCTTGGCGACACCTCTTGCTTAGCTACTTGGACGTTTTTGAGTTAGTTTTCCCGATCAACCGTTCGTCGTCCAAAATGCTCGTAAAACGTCGGGCCAACAACTGAACTTTCTCTGGCCGCTAACTTAGCTTGACGGTACTAATTTACGTAAGTAATTCCGCTTATGGTTGTTGACGGTTTTAGGTTTAAAGCTTCGTTCATCCCTTTTTGTGGTCCGTTCGGCCATACCGACATTTTTCGGATATTGTCGGATATCGCCTACATTCTAGCCCATCTTGTGCCTCAGATAAATCATGCATTCCTTAGTCTTTCCTCGCTCGTATTTTACTTCTTTGGACGGGGTGTTACACTGGGATTTATGGATTTACATACAGTGGAGCCAATAGGAAAGAGTGGGGGGCTGGCATTAATGTGGAAGGAAACCTGTTCAAGTAGGATCCTCCATTCTGAGTCAAGAATAATAGACACTTTGGTGAAATGGGAGGACAAAGAGTTTTATTTAACTTGTGTGTTAGGGGATTCAGTGAAAAAGCATAGAAATAGGGTGTGGGAAAGGTTGTTTGGAATTGGATTAGAAAGGAAAGGAGTGTGGATGATGACATGTGACTTTAATGAGTTAATAGATCATGAGGAAGAAATTTGGAGGTGTTAGTAGGAAGATGAGGAGTGCAAATAATTCAAACAAAATCTGAAAATTTGTGGACTGTGGGAGATGAAGCACACTAGTCATCAATATTCCTGGTATGGACAGCGTAACAATCAGTTGATTCAATGTAAACTGGATAGGTTTGTTGCGAACCAGGAATGGTCAGAGCTATTTGCAAAAGCTCAGGTAGTGTATTTAGCGAGAATGAGCTCAGATCTTAGTCCCCAACTGAATTGTCTTATAGGTGAGCTAAAAAGGAAATAGAGAGACTTTAAATATGATCAAAGACTAGTCCAAAAGAAAGAGTTCAAAGAAAAAGTGGCTAAGGCTTGGAGGAACTTGAAGTCTGATCGAGCAGGAAGAGAATTAGCCAAAATCCGAGGCTGCAGGAAGTCCATCTCCCAATGGAAAAGGAACCATCAAATGAATTCTGCTAAGAGGATCTAGAAGCTACATACCCAAATTGACCAGACCTCTAAAGGCCTCATTGGCAACCATCAAGACCTGCCTAGACTAAAGAAGGAACTGCAAACAGAATGTAAAAATGAAGAAAAATTCTGGAAGATTAAAAGTAGGGTCGATTGGGTTAAGAAAGGAGATAAGAGTACGAAGTTTTTGTATGCAACAACAAAAAATAGAAGAGCTCAAAACAGAATCATCAGCCTCATCGATGATCAAGATCGAGAGTGGTACTCATAACCAGATTTAGGCAATGTTGCGGAAAGCTACTTCAAAAGATTGTTTGCCTCGGGAGGATATGGACATCCAACTAGAGGAGAATGATGTGTGGACAGATGGTTCAGCGAAAGTTTCTATGCAGCAGAACACCAAACTAATGGCGTTGGTTAGTGCTGAAGAAGTCAAACAAACCGCTTTTGGAATCATTCCCCACAAGTGCCCGGGACCGGACAGGATGAGAGGTTACTTCTTCCAGCAATTTTGGGAAGTTTTTGGGACAGATTTGGTTAAAATGGTACAATATTTCATGGAGAATGGAAGGATGGAGGAGGATATGAATAGGACCAATATCTGCCTCATTCCCAAGAATATGAAAGCTAAGCGCATGACTGAATATAGACCCATTAGCTTGAGCAACGTGGTTTACAAGATAATCGCTAAGGTGCTGGCAAAGAGATTGATCAGAATCCTCCCATCTCTAATCAGAGACCCAAGCAGTCTTTGTCAAAGGTAGATTCATCTCGGATAACATTCTTGTGGCTCATAAATTTCTGCATGCCCTCAAGATTAAGTATAGATGTGCTGAAGAGTTCCTAGCTATCAAAACGGATATATCAAAGGCGTATAATCAGATAGAGTGGAGATTTTTGGAAAGATCCCTACAGCTGTTAGGTTTCGGTGAAGAGTGGATAGAAAGGGTGATGATATGTGTTTCAACAGTGTCATACCAGGTTTTGATCAATGGGAACACACATGGTAATATCAAACCGAAAAGGGGACTAAGACAATGGGATCCCTTATCCCCCTACCTTTTTGTCATATGTACGAAAATGCTTGTCTGAATGTTTGTTAAAGCTGAGAAAAGCATGGAGATAACAGGGATGAAAGTGGCACGGAAGGCACTGGTTGTATCCCACTTACTATTTGCGGATGACAGTATGTTCTATTGCAGAGAAAACTATGAATAAATGGGCCGAGTGATTCAGATCTTAGAGAAGTACAACTTAGCATCAAGCCAACAAAATAATTATCAAAAGTCTAGTGTCTATTTTGGTAAGAGGATTCATGTAGACAGACGTGAGTTCGTTAAATAAATATTGGGTATAAATCAGGAGGGAGAGGAGGGCTTCTATCTCGGCTTGCTAAAGGCTTTTGGTGGTGCTGTAAGGTCTCGATTCTAAACTATGTCCAAGAAAGAATGGAACAAAGATTTTACGGTTGGCAAAACAAGTTCTTATCTCCATGGGGAAAGGAAGTCCTCCTCAAAGCAATAGCCATGACTCTTCCAACATACACAATGTCATGCTTCCTCCTACCGAAAACATTATGTAAGAAGATAGCAGCAGTAACATCATATTTTTGGTGGAGAAGTACAAACGATAAAAGAGGTATTCATTGGAAGTCATTGAAGCAATTTACTAAGACAAAGAAGGAAGAAGGTTTGAGATTTAGATATTGAAACATTCAATATTGTATTGCTTGGAAAGCAACTTTGGAGAATCCTCACCAGACATGATTCTTTGTAAGCACGAGTTTATAAGGCAAGATACTTTCTTAAATCTAATCCTCTACAGAAAAATCTAGCCTCAAGGCCATCATATGCTTGGAGAAGTATGATGGAAGCTCAAATACTGCTGAGAGGTGGTGCAAGAGAACAATTGGTAATGGGAAAGATACTGCCATATGGGAAGACTGCTGGCTCGACCACACGCATGCGCACCCTATGGATAAATGTCGTTGGATATCACCACAAGAGCAAGGTCCAATATCTCGGCTGAAGTTTCTAAGTGAGTTGTTATCTTCTGATGGAAGAGAATGGAACAAAGAGATGCTTGTGGGAATAGTATGTGACGAGGACTTGAGGAAAATAGAGGCAATCAGACCGGGGGAACAAATGTTAAGGATATCTATTGGTGGGAATTTACGAAATCATGCCAGTATACGATCAAGTCTGGATACTGGGTATTTAATAATGGACTAGAGAGGAAGGAAGATCAAAAACAGTGTGATCAGCCGAGCTTGAACCCCCTCTATAAATTAGTATGGAGGGCAAAGACAAGCCTGAAAGTGCAACACTTCCTCCGGCGGATACTAAGCCATTCTCTGCCGGTTGGTAAATCCTTGAAGAACAAGCATATCCTTAAAGACACAAGCTGTGGTCGGTGTTACGACCATGAAGAAACAGTGAATCATATGTTATTTCGCTGTCCGTTTGCGAGGTTAGTTTGGGCTGTCTCTCATGTTCCATTTCCTCTGGGAGGGGAGATGTCGGACTCAGTCTACGAAAACTTCTATAGAGTGATGGCTTGTGAGCTTAAGTACCCAATGGAGAAAGAAGGAGGAAATCTGAGTACCTGGATTTTATGGTGAATCTAGTAAATAGGAATATTTATGCGATTAAGGGTGTGAATTATAACGCGATTGAGACGGTCGAGAAATCAATTGGGGACATGAAAGAGTGGAATAGTTGTATGGAATAGAGGAAAAGAAAGAGAAGAAATTGCAACACACTACACGTGATATCAAGTGGAAACCCCCACCACTTTCTTGGGTTAAATGCAATGTTGATGGCTCCTAGTACAAAGATAGTGAGCATTGTGGTGCGGGATGGATTCTGAGGAACAATCTAGGTGTTGCTTTATGGGCGGGAGTTAAGAAGTTGTCGTTGTTAGCATCATCGCTGGAAGCAGAGCTAGAGGTATGAAGGTGGGCCGTCACGGTGATGAGAGGATTCAATTACAAACATATCGTATTTGAGACTGACTCCAAGGAAGTGGAGCAAATCTTAAAGGACCCATATGCTTGGCCGAGACATAATGCAGCTACTCAAGATATCCGTACGATGCTCTGCTCCTTCGATGAATGCATGGTAGTGTGTCAAGGAAGGGAGGCAAATAATGTGGCAGACAGGATTGCAAGAGAATCTATATCTTTAGGGAGCAATGATTCTAAGTTGTTTATGTAAGAACGAGAATATGAGCAAACACATAATTCTATTAGATATAGCAATGTGCCTATATCCTCACTTTATTCAATAGAGATTCTTTAGACAATCTTACAACAAAACCTTGCCTAATGGAATTACTCGACACTAAGACACCTCTTAGTTCGACACCAATCTATCCCTATCTATCATTGATCCTAACACATATCCAATGACTAGAAACTCTAGGTTCAACTACCCAAATTCCTCCTTGATCTAAAATCACAGTTACATTCCAAACTATGTTACACACCGCGAACAAATGTTCAATCGAGCAGTCTTATGCCCTTCAATGGAGATCTTAACTTTGTCTACTCTGATACACTTCACAAAGCTACCTCACTTCTCTGGCGTTTTTGTTTTTTATATCAATATTCTATTTCTCCAAAGATCTTAAGTTGTTTTATATTTGATATATCATCAAATTTTTATTCTTATTTTCCTCATTTATTAATGTCATGTCAGACACTTTCTCATGATATAAAAATTCACGTCAATTTGTGTTACACATGAATTTGAATCTTGTAATTGCTGAATCTTTAGTGCTAACAGTTTACTTTCTTTTTGCAGTTGGTTAATTGAAGTTATTGAATGTGATAAACAAATGACGTAAAGTTTTATTGGTTAATGAAAGTAGAAGTTGCGTTAAAAAAAAAAAACAACCACTGCATCAACGTAATATATGATGTAACGTAACTATTTGTGTTCTATAAGTTTTTGCAGCAAAGTAGAAAAATAAAATACACTGTTCCCGAAACTTTCCGTAAATCCAATATTAATCGACACTCAATATTACATCGGAGATCTAAGTTTTCCACATTTTTTCTTTGATGTAAAGAATAAGGCCATTTATTGATTCGTTGAGGAAAAAACTTTAGGCTAAGCAATATATATATTGGTTATAACATCGTTTTCTGTGTTATATTTCTAAGCAAAATGCTTTGACAGTATGATCAAGACAAATATCCGATACTAGAAATAATTTAAACTTAAAAGTTGACCGTTGGATATTTATTATATGGGGACCAGGCTAGGTAAATTGTATCCCCTTCAGCACAATTACTGTAATGCCCATAAAAAGTCGACTAATATGGAGGACAGATATGTCATTTGCTTCTGCCTATCGATTTTTTTTTGTCAACCATTAATTCATGGGCCAAAGACTTTAAAGTACAACTGGGTTAAGATCCTACAGAGAACAGTCCCACACAAGCAAACATAAACCCAAAAAAAGCCCACAAAAAAAGATAAGATCGCCACGCTAACACGTGGCGTTCTCTGCAGGAAGTAGAGCATGCAGCACACATGTCAGAGGATGGAAGCACCGCCGAAAAGCAGCCGGATAACGCGGAGGAGAGCGCCGCCGAACTGTTCCAGAGCAATTCTCTGCAGATACAGAGGACCAGTCGCCGATTGAAGAACATCCCAAACCACCGATGAGTACCTGCATCCAAAATAGAACAGTAACAAAAATTCCACCAGATTCGACCCATCCCAAGGAGGCGCCACCGTTGATGGGAGAAAGATAACCCAACGATTTCCACCGAAAGCTTTCCTCAAAGCGGTGGACCAATGACGATATTATTCCCCAGATCAAGGAGAATCGGAAGCAGAACCAAGACAGACCAGAAACTCAACGGCGAATAGCAAGAGAGGGAGCTCGATCGAAAGAGAAGCCCGGAAAAACCGGGAATTCCGATATCGAAAAAGGATTAGCCAGCCGTAGACATCAACGGGACTTATTGGAAACACCCCAAAAACACTAACCAAAAAACTATCGCCAATCAAAGATCGAAAGATGAACATCGCAATCACGATCGGCGGAAGAGACATGAAAGAGGGAAAAAGATCCCGAACCAAGAAAAGAGGAGATAAAGCGTAAGTTGGGATTAAAAAGAAACCCTTAACCCAAAATTTACAGAACAAAAGAAAGGCTCGATTGAAGCCACATCTCTTCTGAAAGATCAAATCGGCGAAGAAGAGATAGGGAGAATATTCTCCCTCTAACTAGAGAGAGAAAGCCTTTTTTTTTTTTCCTGTATTCTGCCTATCGATTACTGTTCCCTTATTAATAAGATCATGTTTCCTAATCTTTTTTTGTCAACTTCCTTTTGTTGTACTTATCTTACATAAGTAATGAAATGGATCATGTTTCCTAATCTGTTGGTCTGTTTAGTGCTCTTTTAACATATAGTACTATAATTTTAAACGATTTTTTCCCACTGAAAAATTATATTTATAACAAAAATAAAATCCAGAGGATAACACAAAAATAACTAATACCGACGAATTAACAAATAACCTATTAAATCTAAAATTATATAGAAATCAAAGTCGATAAATAACAAACATAATCGTATTTGAACATATTTTTATAAATTTTTTGAATGATCTTCTACTATAAAAGCCTTCAAAAATTTAAAAAATTATGTAAATATATTTATTTTATATATTTATCTCATAAAACATAAAAATATTTGAAAATATAATAAACAATATGTAAGTTTTTAATGTATTTAATTATATTTTAAGATTTTTGTTTGTTATTGTTTTCTGTTTTTATTTTGTTTAGATTAGTTTCTTTGTATAATTTTTAGATACTTTTATTTTTATAAAAAACTAAGATTATAGTTTATTTTTAAGTAAGATTCCAAATATTTTAGCTTACTAGGTTTTAAAAAAAATCATCAATAAAATTTGCAATTTATATGGTCCATATTATTTGTAGTATATAACATAATAACTAATAATTAAACATAATTTTTATATATTTTTGTCTAATCACACAAGTTTTACAAAAAGACAAATCACTGCATATATTAGTTAACTAATCAATATGGAAATGGTGATTTTATGATGAAGATAGCGATGTGAAATTATATTGAGATTACACTAAAATCTATAATACTTTTAAAGATACTGCTACCAACTAATTAGTATAAAATTATTGTATTTTCAGAATTAATATCAGATATAATGGATTTTATTAATACAATTAAAAAAATTTTATGATAAAAATATTAAAAAGTCGTATTAAAAAGTTTTGAGAAGAACCTTCTTTATTTTTGATGAGAAGGCAAATTTTGAGCTTTCTCGGCTTAACGACTCTTTCTTCGAATCTTTTGGTATGTATTGCCCCATAATTATAGATCAGATCCATCAGACGAGAAATTCAATTATGCACTGCTGCTGAGTCGTCGGAATTATCTACCAAGGGATTCGTGGAATTTCTGTGAATTGCGTTGGGGGAAGTCTACCAAAGCTAGGCAGATAGATAGACTCCTTTCCCGCTGCTAAGGGAGAACAAGAAAAAAAAAATCAAATTCTTGTTTTTTAATTAACGCCTCTTTTTGGGTATATCGATACTAAGAGTCCTCTCATTACCAACCAGCAGACATCATCTAAAGTAAGATGGTATATGCAGAAATATTACGAATACATATATATATATATATATATATATATATATATATTTATATTAACGAGTAAGGTATATTCAACTAATATGTATCATAACTTTTATGTTTTATATATTATTTTTGATATAGGACGCAAATAACTATTTGTGTAATAATTTGCTAGTTTTCTATAATTTTAATGTTGTAATTTTGATATATAATAAAATAAAATTTTAGCAGGAAAAGAAAACTATTAAGAATTATCAATCTTACTTTTTCTGAACTGCAACTACTAATCTTAGGGGGGCTTATTCGTGGATGAATTTATGTAGAGTTGGTTGATTTCAAAAGTTGAGAGATTTGTTAAATTTTTAAAGAGTTGTTAAATTTGGTAAGAGTTTGTATATTTAGAAAAAATATCAAAATGTTTTTTACTGTATTGATTTTGAGAATCTAAGGGGTATACATAGTATTTTGAAAATCTTGTTCTATGTGTTAAACTGTTTAAAATCTATGTCCCAATAACACAATATTTTGATAGAATCATAAAATCATTAAAAACCAAACTTTTTGAATAACAATGGATTTTGTATGGATTTTTAAAATCATCAAACCAATAACAATAGATTTTAATAAGAATGTTAGAATTCATAAACCAATAACAATAGATTTTGAAAATTTTAACAATCTTTTGAAATTCATCTATCAATAACCCCTCCTTACTTACTGATACTTTTAGCAATATACAACCGCACAATATCTAACACTGGATCTATTTACTTTTAATATACTAAGAAATAATTGGTTAAAAAAAAAATCCTGAGAAATAATAAAAACGTATCGATCTTTCCATACCATAGAAAAAAAATACAGGGGGTATATTGAACTAAACATTTGGAGTGATTTGAGTTTAATAAAGATTTTTGATGATTTTGATGGTTTTTGGTGATTTTAAGGAAGTTGTTATGATTTTATATTAAAATACCCTACAATACCACTGAAAACCATGAGATTTGGATCTTTTTATTTTTAACTAAGAAAGTCATCTAAAATCTTTTAAAATCCTCTGCAGTCGTTAAAATCTCAATACTTAAAAAAAATTCAATAAGAGTGGATTTGATATGATTTTAACAAATTGTTGTTTGAATAACAGAGGATTTTAAGTAATTTTGAGTGATTTTACATAAATCTCATGTTCAATAACACTGGATTTGAGAAGACATTTTAAAATTCTTAGTTGAATAACGGTGAATTTTAAGAAAACCTCCAAATTACTCCAAATGTTTAGTTCAATACATCCCCAAAATGAATAAGAGAAATGTAAAATTCATTAATTATTACAAAGTAAATATCGTACTTGTTGTCAAAAAAGAAAAGAAAAAAGAACGTATCGTACTTTATTTCTTTTGTTAATTGTTTATTTATCTCGCGTCTCTTTAGATCTACTTGCTTTTCTTGTCCCATTTATATAAAATCCACCGCTCCAGCTTAACGTTCGCGTCTTCTTCATCTTTAAATGCTCTCTCTCTCTGAGTCGAACTCGTTCCGTTAAACTGAGCCAACTCGCGCAGGAGGATCAGATTCGAGCAAAATCACTACTTAATGATAAATCATTTCCTTTGCATTGTACTAAAGTAGTGTTGTAAATGGCTGGTTCCCGGCGACAATGTCTGGAGCGACGGTGAGTAACTCTGTTACGCCGGAGATCAATACTCGGAGACGGAGATGTTTAGATCAGGTAGATGGCGTAATGAGAAGAACAGGACCAAAGTCGTCTTCAGGTTGAAGTTTCATGCGACTCAGGTATTGATCATCTTGAGGTTTTACCCTATTTTTTTCTTTTTTTTTTTGTAAAACTATTTTTTTCTTCTTGGAATCGATTTTTTCTTGCATTGCTTAGATTCTTGAAATTTCCAGAATCTGATCTCTCAATTTGACATATGAACAGTAGAATCTGTTTTTTTTCTGCTTTTTAATTTTATTTTTTTTTTGGTTACCAAGGCTTCTCAGTTTAACACAGAGGGATTAACTCTCTCTCTTGTTCCCGGAGATGTTGGAAAACCGACAGCGAGGTCAGAGAAAGCTGTGGTCAGAGACGGGCAATGCCGGTGGGAAATACCGGTTTACGAGACTGTAAAATTTCTGAAAGATGCGAAAACCGGCAAGGTTAATCAGAGGATTTATCATCTCATTGTGTCAACGACGGTAAGTAAAAACAAAAATTGAAATCCTAGAAACTGATAGATGAAGATCCGAGACGGTAACGTTTTCTTAATTTTGTAAAAAAAAAAAAATGTTTCTTTTTGCAGGGAACTACAAGAGCTGGTTTGGTTGGAGAAACATCAATTGATTTTGCTGATTATGCTGACGCAACTAAAACCTGTAACGTCTGTCTTCCACTACAGAACTCGAATTCAAAAGCCTTGTTGCATGTTAGCTTCTTCTCTTTACTCATTTTTGTTTTGTCATGAGATAAATTATGACTGTTTGCATTTTAAAAGCTCATAAGACCTTTGCTTTTTTCTGTCTTGTATCTTTTACAAAGAAACTGTACATTATATAAATGGTCTCTAATACTAAGCTCAGACTTTTTTTTTATTTAAATTTTTTGATTTTTCAGGTATCAATACAAAGGCAATTAGAATTTGATGATCCTCAAAGGTGCAGAAAACTGGATTCAATTTGTTCTTTGTTTTTCTTTCTGTGTTGGTTGTTGCAAGTTTTTGTGTTTGGATTCTTGATGGAAAATGGCTTTCTATTTCTGAGTTCTTGCAGAGAGGTGGATGAATGCGAGAATCTTGAGAAAATGTCACATGGTCAAGATTTGAAGTCACATTCGAGTCTCGGCGATGCAGATGAACCTCATAAAAGTGATCCTCGTGAGGTATTTGGATACTCTAGTTGCTTTTGTTTGGTGGTGTATGCAAGAGATTTGGATTTTGTCTCACTTCTCTGCTTTCTTGTAGGAAGGGCCCTTTGGTAAAGCTGCCCGGTTTGCAGAACTGAGACGAAGAGCATCAATTGAGTCTGATAGTACAATGTCAAGCTTTGGAAATGCCTTTGAGCCAACTACTCCTGAAGAAGTTGCCAAGTCTTTGAGACACCCTCCTAAACAACTTCATTCAGCTAAAAATTTGTTTGAAGAGCCACATATATCCGAATCCGAGTGGTCGGGAAGTTCTGATCATGGAATCACCACTGATGACTCGACCAATGATAGTTCGAATGATACAATGGCGAGAAACTTGTCGGATGAGGACGAGGTTGAGAAGCTTAAAAACGAGCTTGCTGGTTTGACAAGGCAAGCAGATCTTTCGGAGCTAGAGCTGCAAAGCCTGCGGAAGCAAATCGTTAAAGAGTCCAAAAGAAGTCAAGATCTCTTGAGGGAAGTGAACAGCTTGAAGCAGGAGAGAGATTCTTTGAAGGAAGATTGTGACAAGCAGAAAGGTGAGACTAAAATGAGGAACAGGTTGCAGTTTAAAGGAAGGGATCCATGGGTTCTTCTGGAGGAAACAAGAGAGGAGCTTGATTATGAGAAGGATCGGAATTTCAATCTCCGGTTACAGCTCCAGAAGACGCAGGAATCAAACTCTGAGTTGATTCTTGCTGTTCAAGATCTCGAAGCAATGCTGGAGGAAAGAAGACCAAGAACCTGTGATAACACTGAAGAATCAAGGAGAAGGTCTGGTAGGAGTGAGACAGATGAAGATGAGGATCAAAAGGCTCTTGAGGACATTGTAAAGGGTCACGTGGATGCGAAAGATCAGAAGATCACAGACCTATACAATGAGATGGAGATCTATAAGAGAGATAAAGAGGAGCTTGAGATACAGATGGAACAACTTGCTCTAGATTATGAGATACTGAAACAGGAGAAGCATGATGTCTCATACAAGCTAGAGCAGATTCAATTGCAAGAACAGTTGAAGATGCAATACGAATGTTCATCTTCGCTTGAAAACCAAGTGGAGAGCCTGGAAGCTGAGCTGAAGAAGCAATCTGAAGAGTTTTCCGAGTCTCTGTGCCGGATCAAAGAACTTGAAACACAAGTGGAGATCTTGGAAGAAGATATGGAGAAACAGGCTCAGGTATTTGAGGCAGATATCGATGCTGTCACACGAGGTAAAGTGGAGCAAGAGCAAAGAGCTATCCAAGCGGAAGAAGCCCTGAGAAAGACGAGATGGAAAAACGCTAGCGTAGCAGAGAAACTCCAGGATGAATTCAAGAGACTCTCTGAGCAGATGGATTCAATGTTTTCATCAAACGAGAAAATGGCTATGAAAGCGATGACAGAAGCTAACGAGTTAAGAATGCAGAAACGTCAACTAGAAGAAATGGTCAAGAACGCTAACGATGAGCTCCGAGAAAACCAAGCCGAGTACGAGGCAAAGCTCCACGAGCTTTCTGAAAAGCTGAGTCTCAAAACAAGTCAGATGGAGAGGATGTTGGAAGAGAAATCTAATGATATAAAGAATCAGAAGAGGCATGAAGAAGATGTTACTTCAAATCTAAACCAAGAGATCACAATCCTGAAGGATGAGATTGAGAACCTGAAAAAGGACAGAAGTAGTCTCATCTTACAGGAAGAGAACCTAAGAGTTGAGTTGGAAGAGACGAGAAAATCAGTCATGGAAGCTGAATCTTCAGTACAGAGGGAGAACACGAAACTAGAGAGCAGGATTGAATCAATGCGGAAGGAAGCAGAGTCTCTAGCAGAGGAGTTGCAAGCAATGAAGGTTATCAAGGATGAAAAAGAAGCAGCAATTAGACACTTACAAACAGAAGTAGAAACTGTAAGCGCCAAGTGTGATGATCTAAAGCATTCTTTGTCAGAGAATGATGTGGAGATGGAGAAGCACAAGAAGCAAGTGGTACAAGTTAAAGGTGAGGTGAAGAAGAAAGAAGAAGCAATAGCTAATCTTGAGAAGAAGCTCAAGGAAAGCAGAACCGCATTTAACAACTTAACTAAAACCGGACAAAGAAACAACAACAAAGGAAGTCCAGTAGGAGCTCATGGAGGATCTAAAGAAGTTGCGGTTATGAAAGATAAAATAAAACTTCTCGAGGTATATATGCATCTGAACATCTGGTATTCCTAATATATTTCGTCAAATCCGATGATAAACTTGTTTTTGTGGGATCCAGGGGCAAATTAAACTGAAGGAAACGGCTCTTGAAGCTTCATCAAATATGTTCATCGAAAAGGAAAAGAATCTGAAGAACAGAATCGAGGAACTGGAAACTAAACTAGACCAGAGTAGCCAAGAGGTTAACAATCTGCAACTCGACAACATTAAGACATGAGAAATTTTAACTCATTTATTTGTCTTTATTTTTTTGGTTCGGATAAAACAGATGAGTGACAATGAGGCTTTAAATGGTCAAGAAAACGAAGAAATCAGAATTCTTGTAGCGGAAATAGCGTCTATGAGAGAATGTAATGAATCGATGGAGATGGAGCTGAAGGAGATGCAAGAGAGATACTCTGAGATAAGTTTGAGGTTTGCTGAAGTCGAAGGTGAGAGACAACAGCTTGTTATGACAGTACGTAATCTCAAAAACGCCAAGAGGAGCTAAACCGGTATAATCAGAACCGGTTTCAGATAAAAAGAAGATACACAAACAGTATTATATCGAAAATTGTTCCGTTTAATATGCGGTGATGTTTTCTGAACCTTTATATATATACTACTCCCTCCTTTTATTACTTGTCGTTTTAGTTTGAAGAATATACAAATTAAAAAATATTTAATTTTTTATTTTTTTCTAAACAAAAGTATTATTAATTATCCACCTAACACAATTTAACCAATGATAAAACAAACTACAAAATACGAATGGTCATAAAAATAAAAAAATTAATAAATTTTATATTGTAAATCGTAAACGTCATCTAATTTGAAACAAAACAAAATGTCTAAAACGTCAAGTAATTTAAAACGGAGGGAATAATACTCTTCGTAATTTACGCGGATCTTAAATTCGTTAGCTGGTGGCCAACAAAAATCTTAACTTTCTCTCTCTCCCAAATCCTCTATCTTCTCTCTTAACCGAGTCGATCTAAAACTTGCATTTTCCGACTATCGGTGGCGGGTTCTGCCAAACCGATGGTCGGGTTACTTTTTTAATCCTCTCTTTTTCAATTATCTGGATCTCATCTCCGATTTTCCTTGTTTATAGAGATGAATCTGTTTTCTCGGCTAATAACTCCGGGTCATGTACTTGTTTTTGTTTTCCCGATCTGTTTCGGGGTTACTTTCCGGGATTGTGCCGGGGTCAACGATCTAATCAATGGAGCTCATCCATCTCAACGCCGTGAACCACTTATCTCTTCTTTCTTACTGTAGTGCGCTCCCAGACGAAGGTTCTAGCGTTCGAACAAGCTGTACGACCCGTCAAGTTCTTCAATTTCCGGCGATTTCTTTCTCTGGATACTCCGCAAAAGCGCAATCATACAGTGGTATGAAGAATCGGATAAGGGATGAGAACTTTACGCGGTTGTCGTGATCGATTTGGATGGAGATGATCGGCAAGATGACAATGGTGTAGCGACGGAGCGACAACACTCACCGGACTGTTGGTCGGAGATCTGCATGTCTCATGCTTCTTCCTGGCTGACGCCTAACAGAAGACTCAGTGTCATTTGGACACGTTTTCTTCCTGTAATCGGTTCGGTTGTTGTTTTTGGGCAATAGACGTGGCCCAATTGCTTGTTTTAATTTGTATCCTACACTTCAAAATCCAGTATTGGCCCATTGGGCTTCTTAATATAAAAATCTTTGCTGTAAAAAAAAAAATTCGTTAACTGTTAGTTATACTTGGGCCAATTTCTGGTTAGTTGATTGGACTCGGAATAAACCGGAAATCAAACTGGTTTCCATATTAAGCAGTGATTGTATTGTCGTCGTCTCTTTCACAATCCTCTCTGGCTCGCTTGCTGTGAAACAATGAAACAATCAAGAGAAACCTATTGAGCTGAAGCCGAAATTCATAGGATGAAGAGAGCGATTACACTTTCGGCTGCATTGAAGGCGAAGGGATTTGGCCATGATAGAGGTAGTGCTCCTCTATCGTTTATTTTCTGTTGCTGGAAACACGATTTCTCTGGTCTCAGTGATGATTACAGAGAGAAATTTAGAAACGGACTTGGTGATATAAAGCTAGATGACGCAATTGGTTTGTTCAGTGAAATGATCAAGTCTCGTCCTTTCCCTTCCATTGTTGAGTTCAGTAAATTAATGAGTACTGTTGCCAAGATGAACAAGTACGATGTTGTTATCTCTCTGGCCGAGAGGATGCAAAATTTGGGGATTTCACATAATCTTTATACATACAGTATTTTGATTAACTGTTTCTGCCGCCTCTCTCAACTCCCTCTTGCTTTAGCTATTATTGGCAAGATGATGAAACTTGGTTATGTTCCCAGTAATAGGATTTCTGATGCAGTCTCTCTAGTTGATCACATGGTGGAAATGGTATATCAACCTGATACAGTGACATTCAACACTCTTATCCATGGACTTTTTCTCCACAACAAAGTCTCGGAAGCGGTGGATTTAGTTGAACGGATGGTGTGGAAAGGATGTCAACCGAGTCTAACTACTTATGGTGTGGTTGTAAATGGAGTGTGTAAGACAGGTCATATTGATTGCTCAAAACCATGGAGCAAGGGGAAATAAAGGCTGGAGTTGTAATCTACAACACACTCATTGATGGTCTCTGCAAACACAGACATGTGGATGATGCACTTGACCTATTCAGTGAAATGGAGAACAAAGGAATTAGACCGGATGTTTTTACCTACAACTCCCTCATAAGCTGCTTTTGTAATTATGGAAGATGGAGCGACGCATCTCAATTACTAAGTGATATGATTAATAGGAAAATCAACCCCGACAGAGTTACCTTCAATGCATTGATTGATGCGTTTGCAAAAGAGGGTAAGATTTTAGAGGCCAAAAAATTGTATGAGGAGATGATCAGAAGGTCCATAGATCCTGATATTGTCACTTACAGCTCATTGATCAACGGACTTTGTATGCAGGGTCGTTTAGATGAGGCCAATCATATGTTTGAGTTCATGATTAGTAAAGGCTGTTTCCCAAACGTTAGGACTTATAGTATTCTCATTAATGGATTTTGCAAGTCTAAGAACGTAAATGATGGTATGGAACTCTTCCGTGAGATGTCTCAAAGAGGATTTGCTGGCAACACAGTCACTTACACCACTCTTATCCAAGGGTTTTTCCAAGCTGGAGACTGTGAGAACGCCCAAAAAGTCTTCAAATATTATGACATACAACATTTTGTTAGATGGACTTTGTGATAACGGGAAGCTAGAGAAAGCATTGGTCATATTCAAGGATATGCAAAAGAGTGAAATTGGACTTGATATCATTACATATAATATCATCATTCGAGGGATGTGCAAGGCTGGGAAGGTGAAAGATGCGTGCGATTTATTTTCTAGTCTCAGCCTCAAAGGAGCAAAGCCTGATGTGAAAACATACACTATAATGATCTCAGGATTGTGTGCAAAACGTCTACAGCAGGAAGCATATGCCTTGTTCAGAGAAATGAAAGAAGATGGGCCTTTTCTAGATAGCGGTGTATATAATACACTAATCAGAGCACATCTTAAAGATGGTAACGCAGCAGCATCAGCAGAACTCATCAAAGAAATGAGGAGTTGCAGATTTTCTGGAGATGCTTCAACCTTTGGCTTAGTTACTAATTATTAGGGACATAAGTCCCACATCGGTAGTTGGAAGGGATCATTAGTAGTATATAAGGGATATGGGCCACTCCACTTATCACCAATTGGTTTTAGGTTGGAAGCCCATATAACTTAACATGGTATCAAAGCCCAGATCCATGCAATCCAACCCGATCCGACCCATAGTTGGTCCACCCATCGACAAGCCAGGCCCAAAATTGGTGCCGTCGATCCAAGCCCGAACATTCCGAGATTAATGGCCAAACGACCATTATCTCGAGGGGGCGTATTAGGGACATAAGTCCCACATCGGTAGTTGGAAGGGATCATTAGTAGTATATAAGGGATATGGGCCACTCCACTTATCACCAATTGGTTTTAGGTTGGAAGCCCATATAACTTAACACTAATATGTTACATGATGGGAGATTGGATAAAACCTTTCTCGATATGCTTTCTTAAATCAGGTTTCAACCTTTGGCTTAGTTACTACTATTGTCTATGTAGGTTTCAGACAAGAGTGGATCCAAACAATATTTTTCACGCAGGATCAGTGGTCAGTACTGAAAGAAGCACACCTTCAAGAAGATTTCTGATTTTAAATGATGTTTAGGTTTTAATCTTTTCAGCTTTATTTTGTTGGTATCTAGATAGATCGGTTGTAACATGGGAAATATTCTTCTTTGTAACCTTGAAGTAGTTATGATGTTCGATTAGAATTCAATTGGTATGTTCCTGTCTATAACACACTAAGGTCATTCTATTGATGTAAAATAATTTTATTTATATTGAGATTAGACTACATATCGAACGTGTATAAAGATAAGAGCAAGCGAAAAACAACAACCTCGTAGAGAAAGTAAAGTGCTTTGGCATGCACTACTTCTCTGATATTATTTAAAGAAAATCAGTACAGAAGCCAAAATGATTTGTTCTTGAAGTTACCAATCAATCTGTATGTTCAGATTCTCGACGATCTCTTCTAGCATGAGTTTTCCCTTTCTTTTCCCTCGACCCCCTCGCAGGTGTCTTCATCGAAGGTTTCTCCACATCGCCGGAGATGTCAAGATGAACGCCTGGATCGTGAGTCTCGTACTTTGCCCCTATCATTATCGAGTTGTTCACAGCTTGAAAGTTGCTGTTAACATAGGTGGTCAGAAAATCAAGCTCGTGGCCGCCATTTTTGTAGTTCTCTCCCTGGTTATCGTCAAGCTCGGTCTTCATGGTGGCTCCAATGTTGGATCCAGAAAGCGTGATGACTCTGATGCCATCTTCCTCCTCTTCTTCATGTTGGCTCGGTCCTGCCTTCTCTGCTCCCATGTGGGTTAACGAGGAGATCATGTTTTTAAGATCGTGGTTGAAATGTTGTTGTCGCTTGTGATTCTCTGCTTCGCTTCTTGACTCGCTTAGCTTCATTCTTTATCTCAGGTTTTCAACAGCAGAAGAAAGGATGGGAAGGCATGTAATGCAAATATACATCTCTAAATATATATTTATAAAATATCAAAGCAAAAGCGATGCCTTGTGTTGCAATTAAAGAATTGGATGGAATGACTTTCGAGTGGGTTTAAGAATAACGTTTGGAGATTGACAAAAAGTGGCTAAGTATAATATGAGGATGATGGAATGGATTGTGATCAAAAACAGGTATTTTTTAGGTATATAACTCTATATATACAGTTTTTCCCGGAAAATATAATTATATTAAACACCAAAACATATAAAACGGAATACAAAATTGGATAAACAATAGTTACAACGCGAGAGATCTTTAAGAATCTAAGCTCTAATATTTAAAATAAACCAAAACCAGTACAAACAACTCAACTTCTGTATTAATTGCATGTGTTTATATAATTGAAAAAAACATATATAATAAAAAATACATATTATAATATAATATAAACGGATACCAGATATCCGGTTCTAAAATTTTCTATTATCCGGATCCGGTTCCGACGGATCCGTGATTTTACTATCCGGATCCGGGTACCGGAACCGGATCCGTGATTTTACTATCCGGATCCGGATCCGATACCCCGGATATCCGCTTTTTCGGAGCGGATCCGGAGCGGATACCAGATCGGATCCGGATCCCGGATAATAATCTCAGCCCTACGATAAACTCCTCCGCAAATAAACAAAAATACAACTAAAACAAAATTTTACAAATGAAACAGACTACCGGAACACATGTAAAACTAGAGAAATTCTCGAAGTTACGTCGGAATATACACATAGTTCTTTTTTTGTTGTTGAACATTAATACACATAGTTCATGCACTTTTTTTTTCCTAATTAATGTGCACAGCATATGATATATAATATGAGAGCTTTCACTCTCTCTATGCAAACTATCTATATCTGCAAAAGATTATTAATTATACAAAATTTTTATTCAATTAATTAATTCTACAAAGTTAAGTATATCTTAATTTTAGTTTCTATTAAGATACTATTTTTAAAAAGCTAATCTAAAAAAATTAATTATCTATATTAACTTAATTACTAAAAATCTTATATTGGTATTTATATATTTCAATTCTGAAAGCAAATTATGAGATTTATATGCAAAGCAAGTATATAAATTTTCAGATTAGAATGAAATAACCTCTTAGTAAAAAATAACTATATAAGTTAATATATAAACCATAATAGACATATTTACCAGGAAATAACTATATAAGTTAATAAATTAACAATTTTTTTTTTGCGTATACTATAAAAAGGCGTTCACATTACAAATGAAAAATAATAAACCTACTAATCGGATCAATAAAAAAATATTATAAATCGATCCAAACATAAATATTTTTCAAAAATTTGAATCAAACTCATATAACTAAAATCAATACATAGTTAGTCTATATGAAAGAGTCATCTCAGATACAAATAAATCACAAAAACCCAAATATGTAACATTTATATAAAAACAAAAATATATACAAATGAAATATTTAAGAGTTGCTCGCTATGAAGGATGGAGAAAAGAAAAGTACAACATTATATTTTTTTTAAAATACATAAAATATGGAATAAAACTATAATAATATTTTTAAAAATATGAAACTTAAAAATACATAAAACATGCGCATGGATGGAGTAGTTGATGATCTCTAGACTATTTACATCATCAAAAATATTAAATTATTACTAATGTCTTCATTTATTCACATAACATACTATATAGAAATTTTCATTAAAAATATTATTATTGTCTTGATTAGTTCACATAATTTAACTCATTAAAAAAAAGAAATTAGTTATTCTCCAAAACATTATATGGTACACAAAATTTATTTAAGCAAAATTAACAAAAGAATGTATATATATAACAACAAAAATAGTTTACAAAAATATTATATAGTAAAAACAAATTAAAATAATATATATGTATATATATATCCTTATAAATCAAATCCAAGTTTGATAAATATAAAAATAAATAACTTTAATAAAACAATAAATAGTTTAAAGAAAGTGAGAATTTAAGATTATATAATATGTTTTTATACAAAAAATAATTCACTATTATAAAAATATATATAAAATGTAAATCTGTATTTACGATTGTTGGAGTAAAAAATCACGCTATCGTATAAAATTAAAAGAATTACAAATATTTTGAAATATATTTTAAATAATTATGATATATAAAATAATTTAAAATTAAATAATCGTATGTATACTATTTATCAATTTTTAGAAGAAGAATATTTTGATATAAAAGTATATTTTTAAAGAGAAATAACATATATTTCTAATAAATAAATAAATATGTTTAATATATATATATATTAAAATCTAAAAATTTTGGAATTAAAATTGGAATAATATTTTTTATAAAGTTTATTTGTAATTTTAATACAAGTCTATATAATTTTTTTTTTATGAAAGTGGTAAAAATAATATGAAAAAGATAAAAATTAGATTATTTTTAGTGAGTTTTTAAGTTATAAATATTAAAAAATTAAAATTAAGTAAATTATTAAATATTTACACTGATAATCTATTAAAATTATTTAGGAGAAAAAATCAAATTATATGTGAAGAGAAAATTCTAGTAATTTTATTTGATTTTCATGTCAACAAAAATAAAATTAATAACATAATAAAGAAGAGTATACAAAGATGAAATTGTGAAAATAATTCTATAATATATGAAGAAATACAATATAAAAATATATGGTATGAGGCGAACAAATGCAATTTCGAAGTTGACCAAAAAAGTAGCAAAAAATGTGATCGAACTAGAATAAAACATAAATCTCAGAAATTATATATTCAAAACAAAATAAAATTATTCATATCTTCTTTATTATGCAAAATAATAATTAATTTTAAACTACAAAATAATGATTCATATTCAAACATTTGGCAACAAAATTTTTTTATATAATAAAATTTATATGTTCACAAAAATAATATATATATTCGTTTTTATTTTAAAATTTCTGTGGTAATATTTATATTCATTTTTAATTGTATGGATTTTGTAATTTCGCATTTTTTAATATTTTAAATTAAAATTCTGTGCAACACACTTGATAATAAATCTAGTGTTTATAATTGTTGTCTCAAGCATTTGCATTTGCTATTTGATTTAAACTGATTGCAATTGCTTTACTTCTTTAATTTCTTAAAATGAGAAAAACTAGATTAAATAAGATCAGAAGATCATATTAACAAATTATGTTAAAATGAACTATTTAATAAGTTTGGCAACATCCAAAATTATTTTGATTGAAAATGTTACCAGCCCAACTTTATATTCATTTTTAATAGTATAAATTTTGTAATTTCTCATATTTTAATATTTTAAATTAAAATTTTGTGCAACACACTTGATAATAAATCTAGTGTTTATAATTGTTGTCTCAAGCATTTGCATTTGCTATTTGATTTAAAATGATTGCAATTGCTTTACTTCTTTAATTTCTTAAAATGAGAAAAACTAGATTAAATAAGATCAGAAGATCATATTAACAAATTATGTTAAAAAGAACTATTTAATAAGTTTGGCAACAGCCCAACAAAATTATTTTGATTGAAAATGTTACCAGTCGCAGCGGATGAGAGGGTGATTGTTACTAAACAGACAAGCTTAGAAATAAGTATTAAACCGGAATTCAACCGGTTTCAATAGTGCGGTTAAACAATTTATCTCTCCTTCGGGTTGATGATTCATGTAGGTTTGCAATTTGCAGCTGGATAGCTCCCTGAAGTGGGAAATGTTTTGTATAACCTTATGGCTTTAAAAAAAAATCTTGTATACCTCATTGTAGTCTCCTTATCGTCCTCCCCTTTAATGAAATGTGCATATACAGTTTTGTCCTCGATTTTGCTTTTGGTTAAATTGAAAAATTGGTGGTTTAGGATATGGAAAAATTGGAAATTGGGATTGGAGGTTTAAGAATTGGATTTGGTTTATGGAAAAAAAAAACCACAGCTTGTTCCAGTTCGTCCCAGCCGGTGAAATACGAAACCGGGTTTTGCTTGTCGGCGCCGTCGCTTCTCTGACCACCATTCGCTGCCTCCGTCGTGCTCCGTCAACCCACCGAGGTGCTTCCCCCTCGATATGTATTCAACTCCATTTGAATGGGATTGGGTTTTGGTAGATTCAATTGATGAGTTGGAACATTATTTTTTAGTCATTGATTCTTGGTTGATTGAGACTACCAACAGAATATAATGCATTTGAGAGGTAGAATCGTTGTGTATTGTTAGCATATTGGAACCCAAAATCGATTCAAATTTGTTTTCTGTGTTCTTGTTGTATGAGAACTAGGGAAACTAGTGTAACTGATGTATGTTGTATAACCAGTAAAACTGGTATAACTGGTACAACTTGTATAACTAGTAAAACTAAGAATTGTTATGTATAACTAGTATAACTGGTATTTCTGATAATCGTTATGTATAACTAGTATAATTGGTGTAACTAGTATAAATGGTGTAACTAGTATAACTAAGGACAACTTGTGTAAATCTGAGAACAAACAGTGTACAACTACAAGTATATATTGAGTTTTTGCTATTGTTTGGCATGATAGAATGAGCGACAGAGTGTGCATCCATTATAAATGTCAGGGGCGCATGTGTAGCCTAGTGTTGAAAGAGCAGGTAACTTTGGAGATGGTAGTAGCTAGGCTTTACAAGAAGCATGCGTTAGATAAGAGTAAGGTTAGATTGGAATTGAGTTACGTTCCTATGGTGGTTGGCTGTGAAGAACATTTGAGTATTTTTGATGCTGAAGATCTTTGTGGTTATTTAATGACCGCTGATAAAGAGAACCGTAGAAGTCTTTTGTGTGTTGAAGTCGTGACTAGACCAAAGCTGTCCTCGCAACAGTCGAGAGTGGGGAAAATCTATGCTGGTATGAACTATGAGCATGATGAAATCGGAGAAGTAGGACCTAATGCCTTGAAGTTGTTTGTTGAAAACAGAGAAGTAGGACTAATGCTGTGACGTTTTTGGTTGAAAACGGTTAAGCAAGTTAAGAAGGGCAGGTGAGAGAGGATGATGATGATAAATTGGAGGATAACGTTACGGATACATCGGGTATGCGTGATGAATATCGTGAGGTACCACCCGTTGTTGAAGCTAGTCAGTTTGTAGCGCTATGGGAAGACGGTTTTGGGGTGAGTGTGCATCAAGAATTCCAAGATAAGAAGGCGGTTATAGAGTTGGTTGAGAGTTTGGAATTTAAAAACTCTTTTGATTATGCTATAAAAAATTCTGATAAAACGCGGTGGGTGGTTAAATGTTCTATACAGAGATGCAATTGGGGTCTACGAGCAGCAAAGATTGATAACTCAGATATGTTCTCGATTAGAACGTACACGAAGATGCACACATGCATCCGTGCCGATCAGAGTGCAAGCACTGATTGTATGAGAGGCTCATCACAGCTAGTTGCATCATATTTGAGTGAGGAATATCCTGAGAAACTCAAAACTCCAAATCCTAGAATCATCATGGATCTAGTTAGGAAAAAATATGGTGTAGAAATATCTTACTCGACAAGGTTAAGAGGGAAAAATCAAGCAGTTTGTGATTTGCATGGTAGTCTGGAAGATAGCTACAAGATGTTGTATCGTTATTTGTACGCGTTAAAAGAGGTCAATCCTGGAATGGTAACTGGTGTGGAATTGGATGAGGAAAAAAAATTCAAGTATTTATTCATATCTTTGGGAGTTAGCACTGAAGGGTTTGCATGCATGAGGAAATGATAATTATGGATGCAACTTTCCTACATAACGAATATGGTGGTGTACTAGTTTTCGCAGTTGCTCAGGATCTTAATCGTCACATTTATCCCATAGCGTTCGGTGTACCTGATGGAGAGAACATAGCTAGTTGGACATGGTTTTTCGAGATGTTGAAAAGCGTTGTAGGCGACTCGTCCGAATTGGTATTTGTGAGTAATAGAAATGCAATTCTCATCAACGCAATAGCAAACATGTTTCCACAAGCTCATCATGGGTATTGTTTATGACATTTTTCCCAAAACGTGAAAGGAAATGCTTCGAATGCAAACAAATCCATAGTCGCTCACAAGTTCCATGAGTTAGGTTGGTGTCACCCACATGCTGAGTTCTACAGTCGTTACGAGATATTTAAGAGGAGATATCCTTCCGGAAAAATATGTGGAGGAAACTACCGTCAAGGAAAAATGAGCAATATGGTTTTCTCCAGGTAAACGATACAACATGGACACGAGTAACTCTGCGGAATGTCTGAACAATACTTTTCTTGAGAAAAGGAAGTACTCTTGAATACCACTGCTTGATATCATTCGCAAATTTTCAGATTGGTTTAACAAGCATAGGAAAGAGGCCGTGTTAGGATAAGCTGATTACAAACTTGTGCCTTTGGTCCAGAACTTCGGGCATGATAACTAGAAACTTGCTAAGACGTTAAATGTGAAGAGGTAAACACTTAAGAGCTCGAATACGAAGTCGATGATATTGGTGGAAATGTTTATTTAGTGAACTTGGAATTGAAAAGTTGCTCTTGTGGTTTCTTCAATATCCAGAAGTATACTTGTCTCCATGCACTGGCAGCATTCAGATCATACAAAAAGTGATAGAGCTCGTGCAAGTGATACCAAAATAACACTCCTTGATTTGTGTTCGAAATATTTTTTGATGGAGGTGTGGGCATTGGCTTACTACATGTCCATCTATGTTGTCCTTGATATGTCTGCATGGAACGTCCCAGATTACATCAAAGAGATGCAAATCCTGCCTCCGGATTACAAGAAAACGAGGGGTTGGAAGAGAGTACATAGATTTCCATCAGTTGGAGAAGGAGTAAAACAGAGAAGGACACATAATAAAAGGCAGCCAAGAACTCACCCAGAAACGCTACCATGGATGTTATTGAAGAAAACTACGTTTGATTTGTGTGTAAGCTTTGGTTCTGTAATGGTTGATGTTTGGATGGTTGTTACATTTCACATTTTTTCCTGTTGGTAAAACTGGTAAAACTGTATAATACTAAGTAATTATCGTAATTATAATGAATATCATTCGAGAGAATAGCTAACATGTTGATATATAAAAATTTAAACTTATAGGGTCACTTTTACCATAATAGTGGTCAATGAGTGATATTATAGCAAATTAGACTGAAAATCACTCAACTAAATAATTCCATCA
Organism: Orychophragmus violaceus; assembly: GCA_030180135.1. Classification (NCBI taxonomy): domain Eukaryota; kingdom Viridiplantae; phylum Streptophyta; class Magnoliopsida; order Brassicales; family Brassicaceae; genus Orychophragmus; species Orychophragmus violaceus. The sequence continues at coordinate 107,680,200 of CM058239.1, forward strand.
ACAATGTTCATATACTTTCAAGATCATTTTTGGAATAATGGATAATTAGGAGGATAAATTTTCAAAATTTGAGGATTGTAACATATTAATATGCATAAGTATTATATTCATAGATTAATTGAGTAAAATCAACTGTATAACTACAAAATCAAATTTAAAGTACTAGTAAAACTGATTATATTGAAAACAACCAAATTACAACTATTAAGAAATTTTGTACAACTATTAACTCCTGTAAAACTATGTGTATTTTGTTGAGTGAAAAAATTCAAAATTGACAAATTTTTTGCCGGCAAAAAACAAAATTGACCAATTTTTAGCATCCAAACCCAAAAACCCATACTTTTCTCTTCTCCCATAATCTATCTCTTCCTTCTTTTTCGAGATTCCCTCTTTTTCCCACTTCTCCTTCTCTCTCCTTTCACGAGATTTTCGAGACTCTTCTTCTCTCTCATTTCATCTTCTTCTCTCTTCTCTTGGATATGGACAATTTCGAATCCAATCCTTACTACAGTGATATGAAGAGGAAGAAGAAGGATTACGACATGATGTTTTTCATTGCAGATGGTGACGATGGCATACTGACAAGATGTCTGTGCGGTGGTTGAATCATTGTGGAACCTGAACCTGACGTGGGAAAGTGATACTTTGTTTGTAATACGTTTGAGGTGAGATATATTGATTTGGTGATTCGTTGGTTCGGTTGTTAACATATCATTTGAAACTATATTATTTATGGAGAGTCTTTATGTGCAGGATAATGACCTACACATTCGAAAACTATGGGTTCAAGGTGTGGAAGAAGAACTCACTAACTTAAGGAAGACGGTGGACTCCCAGGCCGAGAAGCTTCAAAACCATGAATATCGCATTGAGCAGATGGAGATGGCGCTCAAGAACAAAGGTGAAGAGATTGAAAATCTGAAGGAGGTGGTGGCAAGAACTGTTTAATGTTATTAGAATGTTGTCATTTGGTTTTAAGAATTGTTTATGTTAATTTCAATTTGTAATGCTACCTATTTCAGTTCTAATGCTTAAATATTTTCTCGTTATACTCAGTTTACCAGTTTTACTTAACTAGTTATACTCTGTTTTATCAGTTTTACTTAACTAGTTATACTCAGTTTTACCAATTTTACTTAACTAGTTTTACTCAGTTTTACCATTTTTACTTATCTTGTTTTATACCAATTTTACTCGGATACAATTCCAAACGTATATTTAACCGGTTATACCCAGTTTACAGTTTTACCAGTTTTACTTAATTAGTAATACTAAGTGAAACTAGTTTTAATAGTTTTAACTGATCCAGTTGTACCTAACCAATTTTACAACAGATACAAGTTAAACAAAACATAAAAGTTCAAAAGTTCAACAAACAACCAACATAGTGCCACAAAAAAACAAAAGTTCTGCCATCCTACCAAGTGCTATCCCCTCTTCGGCCTTGTCTTAGGCCTCTCAGGTACATTGGATGTCTCTCACACATTCCGTTTACCAGCTGCCTTCTATGCCGCTTTCTTCTCTGCCGGGTTCTTTTGAAGTTCTTCTTCGACCTGCAATCAAATATAATTAGAATACAGCTTTACCAAATATTCCATTAATATTTAAGACTATTTTTACCATTTGTGCTTCTATTTCTTTCATATGCACCATGAATTCTTCAAGGGGTTTGAGTCTCTTATCCATCTCGTCAAACTTCCCATGCACCGCCTTAAACCCATTTTCAATCGTTTGCTGCAACCCAGTCAACATCTCAACAATTTCTTTAAGATTAGGATTTGAAGGTTCATCAACGGCAGCAGGTCTCTTTTCCTCAAGTCTTTCGAGCTCTTCCTCCTCCTCCACCTGTCGGGCAGAAATCGCTTCGTCGTACATCTCCTGATAAAATATCTTCTACCCGGCTTTTAGACGCTTCTCCAACTCTGGACAACAGGATCGTCGAGATCATGGACATCATTTTCTTCAAATATTCACTCAAGAAGAGCTTCTTCATGTCCATCATGAGTTGGCAGGATGGTGTCAATGTTGGGATTATGTCCTGAAATCACATTGTACTTACTCTAACGACAGTTGTGTGTCGAGATCAGACATGTTGTATGATACTGGGAGGTTGCAATGTTTTGCTAGAAGCCTCTTGCAGTCTGTAAGTTGTAGACTTACTGCCAGTATCATATGATCCTAAAGGGTCACACACCTAAGCAATCTGGAAGCTTATATATGGGAATGATCATCATGGTGATGATCAGGATGATATGTATTAGATACATATCAATATCGATTAAAGAGAGGTGTGTCGATAGACACAGTTGGTGTGTCGATCGACACAGGGTCGATTCCGAAACTGATGTTTCGGTTTATGACTTAGACTTTTTCGGTTAAACTCGAAAGATGGTTAAGTCATAACATGTCGTATATATAGGCTTATATGGTCGACCCGAACCCTAAGCCAATCAGTTTTTCTTGATCAGAAAACAGAAACTCTCTCTTGTCCAATCCCAGATCCGGCACTAGCATCCCGGCGTTCTAGGTTGTGTGCGTGTGGACTACGATAGAGGCGAGGCATCTGAATCGCTCCTGATCTCGTCTTACTTGATTCATCTTTCGCTGCCAGAACAAGGTAAACGCGAGATCCATGATTCAATTACTTAAACCCTGAGATCCTAGGCTCGGAATTCAGACTTAAGGTTGCCTAATTGGATTAGGAACTGCTAGGAATTCCAACAGTGGTATCAGAGCCTTAGGGTTTTATCATTGAATCAGCCTGTTTAGTAGAATTTGATGATTTAAATTTGTTCATAAGATAGTATGAATAAGAACAGGTTAGATCGATTCAGATCGAAAACGATTCTGTGTTTTCGCAGAGTGTCGACCGACACTAGGGTTTTTCGCGAAGAAAAACAGAAAGCCTACTGTGTCGATCGACACAGGTGAAGTGTCGGTCGACACAGAATAGATTCGGCGGCTAGGGTTTTCGCGGTGAAAACCAATGCCTACTGTGTCGATCGACACAGGTTGAGTGTCGGTTCAATTGGATTGGAACGGTTATCAAAACTGTCTTTGGTTTAGGTCTATGTCGACCGTCACACATGGGCTGTGTCGATCGACATGACCGGTTCAATGAACCGGGTTAATTGGATTAACTGGTTATTGAAGTCCGGTTTTGTCTGGTGGTGTCGATCGACAGACATAGTCTGCGTCGATCGACACAGTGCTCGCAATTCTGGTTATTGAACTTTGAATTTGCAGAAACCAAACTCGACTTAAACCTTGATCAAAGCTTAGCTTCAATGTGGTCAACTGTCAAGACTCATTTCGTTGTGTGATGGTCCAGCCAAGAGCTTGGTGTCCACAATTACGTGAGTAAGGCATGTAATTATGTTGATGGACTTGCAGTGCTTGACATCAACAATTACATGACCTAAGAGATTGATATGCTAACCTTTCAGAGTTTAGTTTCCTCAACTAAATATCAAGTAACCTTGATGTCTTGCCCAAATCTTGTCTACTGTCAAGACTTGTGTCGTTTGTTGGATAGCCTTGGAGTCCTTGGTATCCACTACTACATGAGTAAGGCAGGTGATCATTGATAGACTTGCAGTGCGACTGTCAATGATCACAAGACTAAAGAGATTGGTTTACTTGACTGGGCCATCAGAAGTTCTGGGCCCAGAGACGTCAGAGTAGATGAGACATGGATTGTCTTATCTGCGACCAAGAGTTGTACTGGGTACAATTAGAAATGATTTGCTTACCTAGATAACTAAAGTTTGGGTGATGACGAGTCGTCCACTCAGATTTTGGTGAAGTATGGATCTTGGATCATTATATTCGCGGAGGAAACATTGTTTGAATATAATGCGAGTTTTCTTATTAGATAAGATTTCTCATGGAATGCATAACTAAATCTTGGTTTTTCTTGGATTTCAGATTATGTCTAAGACAACTTTCTCGTTGCGATCCGTCCTTGAGAAGGACAAGTTAAATGGATCCAACTTCCTGGATTGGTATCGGAATTTGAGATTAATTCTCAAGCAGGAGAGCAAGGACTATGTCTTTGAGAAAGCTCTTCCAGAAAGGCTTGGGACCAATCGCTCGAATGCAGTATATGATGCTTGGAATAAGCATTATATTGATGTGGTAGATGTGCGTGGTCTAATGTTGGCTACCATGAACTCGGACTTGAAGAGTTAATACGAGAACATGGAGTCGCCAATAGAGATGATCACTAGCCTGAAACTGAAGTTTCAGTATCTGACACGAGTTGAGAGATTCCAGATGGTGAAGTCTCTCACTGGGTGCAAGCTACCAGAGGATGCTCCAGTAAGTCCTCATGTCATTAAACTGATGGGTTACATTGATAATCTGGGGAAACTGGATTGTCCTGTCAGCTTAGAGTTGGCTACTGACATCATTTTGCAGTCACTGCCGTCAAGTTATGATAAGTTCGTTGAGAACTATATCAAGAAAGGCTTGACGAAGACGTTGACTGAGCTGCATGGCATGCTCAAGACAGCATAGCAAAACATCAAAAAGGGTAAAAGATTTGAGAAATCTTGTATAGACAAGGGTGGAGGCAAGGCCGTTCGGATTTGGAATCAGAATAAGCATGTGTCATCTTTTAAGCCCAAGTCAGGCCCATCTGATGTTGATAAATGCTGCTACTGTAAAGAGTTTGGGCATTGGAAGAGAAATTGCATTAAATTCTTGGAAGATTCACAAGAGATGGAGAAGATGTATGTGACTTCTTCTTCAGGTATTGTGTTATTGTTTCAAGTTCTACGTGAGTATTGGATACTAGTTGTGGTACTGATATTTTTGAAATATGCAGGGCCTAAACAAAAGTAGAACGTTGAAGAAAGGACAAGTGGAACTGCATGTCTGGTATGGAGCAATGGTTGCTGCATGAGCCGTAGAGATTCTCCACTTGTAGGAGCCTTTCATACTTGGTTTTAGAAATTAAGTAATTGCTACTATGTATCTGCCTTGTGCAGAGATGTCTTTCATTTTCTTGTAAGAATTTGGATGTTTTTCATTTTGATAAAAGACAAGTTTTGTTCTTTAGATCTTAATGAAATATTATATGGTAGCACCCCGTTTAGAATGAGTTTTATATCTTAAACCAGCGTGAGTTTGAATATAACATAAATACTGAAAGGTTTGAGTCTGATGACTCGACCTAGTCTTTCCTTGGCATAGTCGTTTCAACCACACAGAGTGGAGCGGATTCAGAAGTTCCATAGTAATGGGCTTTTGGGCTCATGATTTTAAATCATATGGGATATGAATTCTGCTCACTGGGCCAAATGACTAAGGCTTTTTAGCAGAGCTAAAAGAAAACGGGCCAGAGGCTTATTGGGCTTTACACATACTGATGTATGCGGCCCGATGAGCATTGGTGCCAGAGGAAATCTTCTATACTTCATTACCTTTATTGATGACTTCAGTAAGTATGGACGTGAATGAAGTATAGATTTGGTTTGACAGAAGTATTGAGATCCTCGATTAGATCGCGGAGGAGAATACTTAAGTCAAGAATTCCGTGATCATCTGAGTGAGTGTAAAGTTGTTTCACGACTCAATTCTCATGAAAACCTCAATGGTGTTTCTAAGAGAAGTAATCGGACCATATTGGATATGCTCCGATTAATGATGAGTCACACAAATCTTCCATTATCTTTTTGGAAACACGCTCTAGAAATGTCTGTGTTTGCGCAGAAAAAGGGTTTCAATCAGAATCAATTGAAAGACACCACATTGGATGTGGACTGGAAGTTTTTTTTTTCAAGTAAGTTGTTTCTGATAATTTGGGGATGAAAACTGATAAGCTTGAACCCAAATCTGATAAGTTCTACCTCGCTGGTTGTCCTAAGGAAACCGAGGCTTACTACTTTTATAACCAATCCGAGAACAAAGTTTTGTTTTCCGGAACTGTGTCTTTTGAGAAAGATCATACTTTACAAAAGGAACAGTGGGAGTAAAAGTACACATCGAAGAAATTCGATAAACACAGGAGGCTGCTCAACCTGTTGAGGGACAGCACCAATGAGATCTACAAAGTGCTGTAGGACCTACACCTGTGGAGCCTGAAATTCGCAGATCCGAAAGGATCCGTTACTAACTCGAGAGTGATTTCTCGTAGCCGATTGTCATGATCTGTTGATCATTGAAAAGTGACGAGCATGCGAAATTCGAAGAAGCGATGGTGAGCCCCAACTCCGAAAATTTGCTAGGTATGCATGTTGGCTTCACCGATCTATTTATAGATTGAAGCAAACATCTTGGAGTTGGAATCAACATTCTGATAAAGTGGTCAAAAGTTTGACTTGATCAGAATCGAAATGAAACCATGCGTTTACAGGAAGACTAGTGGGAGCGTAGTTGCAATTCTCACACCGCGTGTACATAACGTACTTAATCTCATAAACGACGTTTCGACGCTAAATTCTTGTCAAGATTTGGGTCGAAAGTCAAATTTAAACAAAAGACATGGGAGTAGCCTCGTGAATTCTTGGAATAAGAATCTATTGATATAGATTGGGTAGGCTAATTGGATCGTGTCAGAATCCTTATGTAAATAAGGTGTTGGACAGTTCCAATATGCATGATTCCAAGAATGGCTTCACACCAAAGGCCTTATGGCAATAATCTTAGCAAGATGAAGTGTTTTGGACACTGGCTGAGCTAATAACAATAATCTTAGAAAGATGAAGTGTTTTGAACATTGGCTGAGCTAGTATCAATGAGTGTGATTGCTTATGCTGCTGCAATAGAATCCATCATGAATGCCATATTTTGCGCTCGTCTAGATGCAGCTCACGCATAAAGCATAACGAGAAAATACCAATATGTTCCGGTAAAAGTCACTGAACAGTTGCTAGAAATATCCCAAGTGTTTGAGGAACACTAAGGATAGGTTCGTGGTAAACTGAGGAAGTGACGAACCAGTTGAAAGTAGTTAGACGGACAAAGACGATTCCCGGTTCCCACCGCAGAATAGTGCTTTTATCTGAATGGCGGTGTAGTTTGTTGGAATGGTTTCAAGCAAAACACCGCAGTCTCTCCCACAACCTAAGCACGAGATTTATTCTGTTGCTGTAGGTATAAGATATCTGAACAGATGATCTTGATTCTAGTGGGAGTTATTTTAGTTATGTTATAACCTTTATATAAACATGCTATGGCAATGTTTGTGTGAGTTAAAACTGACATCGGTATTATTTAATTATTGGATAATTAAGTAATGGTCCCAAAATATTTTATGTACATCTTATAGGCCATCAAGTTGAGGACTTGATCATGAAACCCTATAAGTAAAAGATGACATAAATTATGATTGTCCCTAGTCAAGGTTATTGAAGTGGGACACCAATAACCGCGCGAGACTAGCATCTGAGGTGACTGTTGGACTAAGTTTCATGGAGTCAATGATATGATTAGTAATCTAAGAGGAAATGAATCATCATAGGTTGTTCAAGAATAAGGGACACAGTCAATCACATAGATATATGTTGGTGAACATATGATCGGACATGACCCGCTAATGAGAAATCCACAGGATAGTTATATCAGTGTCATGGGAGTTTCTTATTACGACTATAGAGTATAGTCCTTAGACCTGAGTTCATCATGCTTTCTAGCATATGAATTGGTGCGCTTTGACCTTGTCAAACGTCGTTCCGTAACTGGCGGCTATAACGGCATTACTTAGGCGTATCATGAAGTGTGTGTAGAAACAGGGATGGAACAAGATGGGATTTGTCCCTCCCATATAACGGGAGATAAATATCTCAGGGCCCATCGAAGATTTGATACTGAGAAAATGCATGGCCGTGCTCAAACGAGGTGATTGTCAGTCGTTTGTTTTATCATTATGGATCAAGAGTTCGATGAACATGATAGTGGATATAATAAGGATGACACAGTCTCTTGACTTATGCCATATCGAGATATAGTGACGAAGGGATTATAGGAATAGGTGATTCCAGTACAAGTGGGAGATTGTTGGGATTATGTCCTGAAATCACATTGTACTTACTCTAACGATAGTTGTGTGTCGAGATCAGACATGTTGTATGATACTGGGCGGTTGGAATGTTTTGCTAGAAGCCTCTTGCAGTCTGTAAGTTGTAGACTTACTGCCAGTATCATATGATCCTATAGGGTCACACACCTAAGCAATCTGGAAGCTTATATATGGGAATGATCATCATGGTGATGATCAGGATGATATGTATTGGATACATATCAATATCGATTAAAGAGAGGTGTGTCGATCGACACAGTTGGTGTGTCGATTGACACAGGGTCGATTCCGAAACTGATGTTTCGGTTTATAACTTAGACTTTTTCGGTTAAACCCGAAAGATGGTTAAGTCATAACAGGTCGTATATAGGCTTATATGGTCGACCCGAACCCTAAGCCAATCAGTTTTTCTTGATCAGAAAACAGAAACTCTCTCTTGTCCAATCCCAGATCCGGCACTAGCATCCCAGCGTTCCAGGTTATGTGCGTGTGGACTACGATAGAGGCGAGGCATCTGAATCGCTCCTGATATCGTCTTACCTGATTCATCTTCCGCTGCCAGAACAAGGTAAACGCGAGATCCATGATTCAATTACTTAAACCCTGAGATCCTAGGCTCGGAATTCAGACTTAGGGTTGCCTAATTGGATTAGGAACTGCTAGGAATTCCAACAGTCAATGCCTTGAGGGGTATTAGTCTTGACAAGTTCTTCGTTGATCTTTGAAAGAGGAAACCCTATCATTGAGCTACTTTTGAACTGAGCCTTGCACATCCTTGGACAATTACGGTATGTCCCTACAATTGGCTCGCGGAAACAACTCCCTAGCTCTAGAATTTCCTCAAAGGCTAAAAGCTACAAAACAACACACATATGGTATATTAGTTAGAGATTAGCACAAGAACAAATACTCAAACCACAACTTAAAAGTATATACCTCAAAAGGGATACAAAAATCGGGAATCGGCCACAATTTGTTCTCCTTGGAAAACCCCTTTAAAATGGTCCATTGTGTGAGAGATCTCACCGACCATATGATCATAGCACAAACTGCCCCAAGGAAAACTCTTTCACAAGTCAAGATCATCGACAGCTCTGAGAAAAAAATCTAGCACCGGGTAGCATCGTTTCCACACTTCGTCTGACCGATGAGGACGCTGCAAAGGAAGTAGAGAATGAGCATCTGCAGTCTATCTCGAGAAGCTCCCATCCCCTAGAGCTTCTCTTTCACATCTTGAACTCCAACTGTCGAGTTCCCAAAATGTTTCCTCACAAAAAATTAAGACCACCAAACTGCTTGTAGTTAAGCGGATAGTTGCGGCAGTCTAAACCCGAACATAAGTGCATGCTCCCTCAGTCTATAATGTATCGGAACGCCGTAGACAATGAACCAAACTTCCATATTCTTCTCGATGTAGTCTATTCGCTAGAGTAGCATCCAGATACCCATCAGCTTGTGGTTTCCCTGTTTCGGCAGGTGAAAGATATGTTGGAAGTGCGGATGCTCTACAAACCACTTCCTCTCAGTAGTCATTAGCTTAGGCTGCAAAGAATCAAGAGTGGCCAAAAAATCAACTATGAAGCACCGCATCAATATCTTTATTTTTTTCTTATACTCCGTTGAAGGGAAGTACATTCTCAGAGGTTGCATGACTGTCAATTCATCACCGGATTCCTGCAACAATAAAATTGACCAAGTTATTCCATTAATACAATGGTTTGTTTTACCAAGTTATACATAGTTTTACTTATCCAGTTTTACTAAGTTTTACTAAGTTTTACCAGTAATACGGTGTTTAGTTTCACCAACTTATAAGTAGTTTTACTTAACTAGTTTTACCGAGTTTTACAAGTAATATGGTGTTTAGTTTCACCAATTTATACCTATTTTTACTTAACTAGTTTTACAAAGTTTTATTAGTTTTACTTATCTAGTTATAAACAGTTCTACTAGTTTTACTTAACAGCCAATAACTGCAAATCGTTTCTTCTTCATCTAAATTCCTAAATTCCCTACTTTTACACAACTAATCGGAGTTGGCGGCAATGAGCATGGCTGAAGGAAGTATCTTGGGTCGGATTAAAGGAGGGCTGGAACGTGATCCAATGGTCCAAGAGTTGATGAATTTGGCTGGAGAAGGCAAAACCCATCGGTTTTGGGTTGAGAACGGTTTGCTTTACGCTAAGGGACGTCGGTTATATGTTCCAAAGTGGGAGAGCCTCCGTCGAGATGTCATACGGGAGTGTCATGATACTCGATGGGCAGGACATCCGGAGCAAAGACGGACACTGACGTTGGTGGAAGCAGCCTACTTTTGGCCACGTATGCGGGATACCGTGGAGTTGTACGTAAAGACTTGTCTCGTCTGCCAACAAGACAAGACAGAGAACAAGCAGTCGGCGGGCTTGCTGAAGCCTTTGCCTATTCCGAAGAGACCATGTGAGTCAGTCTTGTTGGATTTCATTAGCGCTTTGCCTAAGTCGAAAAGGTCCGGATCCATCATGGTGATCATGGATCGGTTCTCTAAGTATGGAACGTTTGTGGCGTGTGATCGGGATTGCACGGTTGAAGGTGCGGCAAGGGAATTTTTCAAGAATTCGATGAAGTATTAGGGATTGGCAAGGAACATCGTGAGCGATAGGGATCCCCGATTTACCAGGAAGCTGTGGACGGAGTTGTTCAAATTGCTTGGGACGGACTTGAACTTCTCAACGAGCTTCCACCCGCAATCGGACGAACAAACAGAACATGTGAATGTTGGAGTGTTACCTCCGACACTTCATAAGGATTAATCCTAGTCCTTAGATCGGATTAATCTCCATTGTTAGATCTTCAGTGAAACTTGTATATAAAAGGGTGGGAGCCTCATTTGTAAATCATCCAAACATTAAGTAATACAAGTTCTTTCTAAACACACACTCTCTCTCTCTCTCTCTCTACAAATTCTTGAGTTTCTCTCTCTAAAGATCAAAGTCCTATTTCAGAATAAGATTGACTTAGCTACTGCGAGGGGCAAAAAAAAACTAAGACCGCACTAACCAATTGTGAGAAATCAGTCTATGACAAGTGGCCGAACTATATTATATGAGATATGATCAGCTTCCCCTAGTAATATAAAATTAACTAATGTGCTTTATTAAAAAGAATAGTTGTTGTGTTCATACCAAATAATGTATTTGCGTCCATTAGTTTCTTTCCCTTGTTTAGTTAATTAACAATTTTTTCTGTAGAATTGAATTTTGTCCACCCAAATTTAAGAGAATAGATTTACTTGCATGCTTTTACTAAAATAATTTATATTAAATCATATATTAAATACATGTAATCAATACATATATGTGCTTATATAATATTACCATATCTATCTAAAAGACTAACCTATTCTTTTTTTTTTTTTTGTCAACAAAGTAAAAAGAAAAGAATCCTAGTTGTTGTTAATCCAGCTTGGTGGCTCCGGTCCAACGTGGATTGAGTACGATGAGCATAGACGTGCGCTCCGTGCTAGTCTGTCTGCCATCTTGTTTTTTGTGCGCGAAACATGGATGAGTTCAAAAGTTATAAAATACTCCTTTCTTGTTTGGAACTCGTCTAAATGATTCGAGAAAGCTGGCCATTCTTCTGGTTCCGACACCATCTTCACCAATTCTGAACAGTCTGTTGCAAATGTGATATGCTGATGTCTATGGTACTTCATACATTCCATTGCCCAAACCAGGGCTTCGAATTCCGCATGAAGTGGAGATAGACTTGCTCTTATATTCATTGCCCCCATCAACACATTTACATCTCTCCCATAACCACTATACCATCCTTGTCCTGAAAATTTATCCCCCTCTTTCCAAGATCCATCCACTAGACACCATTGCCTTGTGGGTCTCCAATCGGTCTCTGTATTTTCTCCGACTATCAATTCCGGGATTTTTCCTATCTCCTCATTTAGTTGCGCATCTCCCCATATGGCCAATTCCATTTCTGCCAATCTTAATGTTTCCGGTGGCCCACGATCAATATGACTGTAAATCATATCATTTCTGCTTTTCCAAATATACCATAGTAACCAAGGGTAGATGCCCATCTCCTTTCCCGAGGGTAGTCTCCAGAACAGATAATCTATGTTCGTATATATTGACCCCGTTGGAAAGACCTCCGGATTTGTCGGAATTTGTGATAATGCCCATGTTTGAATAGCTGGTGGACATTCAAATAAAACATGATTAATTGATTCTTCATCCGCACCGCACCTAGCGCATCGAGTATCACATTTTATCCCCCTTCCCCTCAAGTTTTTCGTCACGGGTAAACAACCTGATAATGCTTGCCATATAAAATGCCTAATCTTAGGTGGGCACCTAACTTTCCACGCAAAAGCTTGGAGTTTATTTGTGCTTGGTTCTAGAAGAGGAACCAGTTCATCTCCATGAGAGAGTTCTCTCTCTAATTGATATCCTGTTTTCACCGTATATTTTCCAGATTTCGCAGGAAACCATCCCATCGAATCAGGTCTATGAATCCGGCTAAAAGGGATACTCAGTATCAATGCCACATAATGGTATGTTCCACATCATATTCTGCTGGTCAATCAACTGGTCAACAGTCTCCAAAGTATGAATAGAATCTATTTTTTGAGTTACTGGTCTCGGGCGATAGGATGGTATCCATGGATCAGTCCATATCGAAATAGACTTCCCTGTTCCCACCCTTTTGATAAGTCCTTTTTTAACCAGAGGCCTAGCTGATATAATACTCCGCCATCCATATGATGCTGAGTAAGATCGTATTGGATCCAAAGGACCCGCATTCCTAAAATATCTCCCTTTAAAAATCTTTGAGAAGAGAATATCCGGCTTATCTATCAGTCTCCATAACTGTTTCGCCAAGAAAGCTGTATTTGCATCCCTGAAGTCCCTGAAGCCAATGCCACCATTTCCTTTTTCACGGCAGAGTTTGTCCCAAGACATCCAGTGCATACCTGAGCTCGTTCCTCCCGTACCCCACCAGAAATTAGATACTATACTTGTTAATTTCGTAGTGATCTTCTTTGGTAAGCGGTAACAGGACATCACGTGATTTGGTAAAGCCGTTGCCACTGCCTTTATCATAACCTCCTTACCTCCTCTTGAGAGTAGCTTCGTTGTCCAGCCATTAACTCTTCCTTGAAGTCTATCTTGTAAGAATCCAAAAACCTGTGTCTTCGGTCCACTTAGACTCTCTGGAATACCCAGATATGATCCCATACCCCCCATCGTTGTTATACCTAGTAGTTCTTTAACCTCATCCCGAACTCCAGCCTCAACCGTATGTCCAAACTGTAAGGACAACTTCGCGAAGTTGATTTGCTGGCCTGATACACCCTCATAGTCATTAAGTATATGTAGGATTGTCTGACATTCCTCCTTCGTTGCTTTGCAGAAGAACAAACTATCGTCTGCAAACAGCAGGTGTGATATTGGGGGGCAAGCTCTTGCCACCTTCAGTCCCGTAAGTTGTTTTTCGCGCTCCGCTTTCTTTATATTCGCAATCAATGCTTCCGTACATAGAATAAATAGATATGGTGATAAAGGGTCCCCTTGACGCAACCCTCTCTGTGGAGCTATAAAACCTCGTGGCTGTCCATTGATAAGAACCTTATATTGAACCGTAGTTATACATGGCATTATCCGATCAATACATTGGTCATGAAATCCCATCTTCCTCAGTAGATTCTCAATAAAAGCCCATTCGACCCTGTCATACGCCTTACTCATATCCGTTTTAATTGCCATAAATTTACCCTTACATGATGGATTTGTCCGTAAACCATGAAACATCTCCTGCGCTATTAAGATATTATCGGAGATCAGTCTGCCAGCAACAAAGGCCGATTGCGTCTCTGAAACCAATCTTGGTAGTAGCCGCTTCAGTCGCTGACATAAAACCTTTGATATTATCTTGTAACCCACATTACATAGACTGATAGGTCGTAATTCCGTCATCCTAGTTGGTCGTTCCGTCTTTGGAATCAGACAAATATTTGTCATATTCAGCCTTGTGTCTAAATCCCCATATTGTAAGAAATCATTAACCAGTCTAACAATATCGTTTTTCACGATTGGCCACGATTGTTGATAAAATAAAGCCGTCATCCCATCTGGTCCCGGGCTTTTTCCGGATGCATCATGAACAAAGCTTGCCTCACCTCCTTCTCAGTAGCTAAAACCATAAGTCTCTCATTCATCTGAGTTGTAATTGATACCGGGACTTCCTTTAGAAACTCCTCAAAATTGTTAGGATTTGTTGTCTTGAATAACTCCTCGAAATATTCCACAGCTACTCTTTCCACTTCATGCTCCTTTGTAGCCCAGTTTCCTGCTGAGTTATATAGTCCAACAATCCTATTCCTTGCCCGTCTTTGCTTTGTTAAAGCGAAGAAAAATTTTGTATATCTATCCCCCGATGTGTTCCACATATTCCTGCTCTTCTGCTGCCAAAATTGTTCCTCATCCCTGTAAGCCTGTTTTAATTTATTTGAAATCTCCAATACATCCTCTTGTGTTCTAGTATCATCTTTTTGAATCTCTTCAAGTTCTCTTTGTAACCCAAAAATATGATCCTTATTATATTGAGGATTATTTTTCCTCCATCTTGATAATTCACGACGGCATCTACCAATCTTGTCATAAAAGTTCCTCGCTCCATTACCATCCAAACCTTCCCAACCCATTTTGATGGTGTCCATAAGACCATCTCTGCCCACCCAGCGCTTATCAAATCTGAATTGACTTCGTCTCTTCTGTATTGTATCCTCAATGGATGCCACAATCGGTCTATGGTCGGAACCAATCATTCCTAAATATTCCACAAATGAAAAAGGAAAAATTGTGTGCCAGTCTTCATTTGCGAGAGCCCTATCCAATCTGCACCTAATAAGTTGTTTTCCTCTCCTACCTCTCCAAGATAGGGTGTCTCCCAACGACGGAAATTCGATTAAACCGCAGTCATGAATCATATTGTTAAAAGATACAAAACTTGATGCGTGTCTCAGGGATCCGCCTTGCTTCTCGTGGTTGCCCGTGATCTCATTGAGATCACCTATTATGAACCATGGGTTTGTACTCACCACACCCATACGCGTCAGACGCTCCCAAACTTGATCTCGTAATTTCTGTACTGGATCACCATAAACAAAGGATAGCGAAACTTTATTCCCTTTTACATTCGCTTCAATATCGATCATTCTATTGCTTGTATATAAAATGTTCACATCTGATGTGTCATTATAATACAATGTCAATCCCCCACTTGCTCCTATCGGTTCAACCGTATGCATTTTATCATATCCAAAGTGGCCCATAAACTTTTGTGTAAAAGGGAATTGTTGTTTCGTTTCTGACAAGAATAAAAACTCCGGTTTGTTTTTATACACTATTTCCCTTAAATACCCAATCGTCCATTGATTTCCCAAGCCTTGACAATTCCAACTTAAAATCCTCATATTAGCATTGAAATTTTGGTTCTCTCCTCTGGAGCAGTGATTTGGGTTTTAAAATTCCCAATTCTGTAGGATTTAAAACCATCCCAAAGTCACACCTCTCATGAATCCCATAACCTACTGTTACTAGCACCTCATATATATATGTCTGCATAGTGAAAACTCACTTTAGAAAACCGCATTCTGGACCCAATTGTTGGGAATCCAGTTGTTGCACATTCCTTTTACTATTATGAAATCGATTTCCATACATAAACCAATCATGTTGACATGCCTTCCACGCTAGAACTTTATTATTACAACTCCTTCTCGCCCCAAATATTGTATTCTCCAACCTTGAATATTATAAGTCCCAAAAAAATCCTGCTCCATAAGTTCCTTAAATTCCATAAGTCCATTGAGTCCCAATAAAGCTAGCACCAATGGATTTGCCGAAATGTCCACCCTCCTTTCCATAAGTCTGTTCAGCCGGCACTCTTCAATCCTGTCAAGACCCAAACTACAAGATAAGGACCACCTAAACTCTCCTAGAAAATTCTGTAATTCAGCATTAATAATTACAGTCCAATGCTCAAACCAAAATTGCAAACCATCAATATGGTATAAACACTCGCATAGTTGTATCCATATCCCCACCAGCCTTTTAACCATACTACCTTCATTTACCTCTTGACATTCTCTTTGTGCATAAGTATACCAAAACTCAGTACATCCAAAAAAACCTCGAGCTTGTGGGAAAATAAACATCGTCCTAATGTTCCGTAGAGCAGAATTAAACCCGTCTAATTGTACCTGATTTGCTTTGTCCCCCAAGTGCCATCGCTGTCGAAACAGAATTACACCTACGAAGTTATTAGTATATATCCTCCATTTTAATATGCTATCAACCTTCAGTACTTGCTCACAAAAATTCCAACTTAGTGATCTAAGATTGAACTTACAGCCACACATTCCACACCATTCAAAAATCATAGTCCTATTCCAAATCAAACCTTCCAATTGAAGAGGAGCGTACCTTTGATCCACGGCAAAATATGCATCTAACAAGATTATTTTCATTGGAAGCACACCCTGCATTTGTCTTTTGCCTCCATATTTATAATCTATATTACTATAACCCCCACTCCGAAATTTCAAAATCCTCCCCAGAGCCATAGTGAACAAAATATGACCAGAAGCATGATGAAACCACAAACCAACATTCTTAATCATTAAACTGAAACCAAGATAAAAAACAAAACAGCAATGCTTCCAAGAGCATTGTGAACACATAATAAAATTACTTAAACAAAACATAGCAACCACTTGCTTTATTGACTCCATAGATAGAAATTTTTAAGGATTGAGAAAAACCCTCATTCCGGAGGGTCAATGGCATTGCCCTTTCCAGCGTTTGGCGGATTGAGATCCTTGCCCTCATTCTTCTTCTGTCCCTTACTTGTCTCCATCTCCATCTTTTGAGCCGGTTTCTTCCTTGGCGAAGTCAAGGCTAACGCCATTCTTTTCTTTGCTAGACTCCCCATCAGTAATGGAGCTAGCGGAGGTTTTTTCTTCCCCCCATTTCCTCTCTGATTCCCTGTCTTCTTATCCTCTGCCTTCACCACCCCAACATCCCCTACAAGTTCTGCTTTCTTGTTATCTGGCCCATTTTTTGCATCAAGCTCACCTTTCTTGCCCTCTGGCCCAACCATATCAGTCCTCGCCTCCTCATCAAACCCACTGTCACTCTCGGCTAACATTTGGCCATTTTCCTCCTCTTCCATTAATTCCCCTAAACAATCATCATTCTCAAGATTCACCCCCATTTCAAAGTCCCCATCACTTACAGTTACCTGAGTTCCCTGGTCATTATTACTCACCATGATCTCCTTGGAGTTATTCCCCACTCCATTAGCTGCCTTTACCCCAGAACTCTCCTCCACAAATTCCAATTTCTTCCGAACCATCTTTGCTGAGACTTCCAAGTTCCCTGCTCCCAGGTTCAGCTCTGTAGTCTCATTCACCTTGGATAACACATCCTTTGGGGACCTCTCCGCACGGAAAGCCTCAATCAAACCACGTTCCCGCTCAGACAAAACCCCAATCTTATCTTCCGCCATCAGGCTCCGTCCTGTTTCTCCTTTCTTCCTATACTCACCTGTTGACCTCGCCTGATTTCCTTTTGAGTAAGAGGATGAACTTGCACCTGTTCTCCTGTTGTATCTCCCATAGCGATAATCCCTTCTATTTGACCCCTTCTCACTTTCCTTCTCTTCTGCTTCCTTATTCTTTCTCTCATACCGACCCTTATCCTCATGAGATCTTCCTACATCCCTCCTACCCTCGCGGTTTTCCTCTCTGCTTCCAAAAATCACTGCACCTCTGTAGCTGAGAGGAGCCGGTGCATCCGAGGGACCTTTTGGCTCACGACTTCTTGGTTCTCTGTCCCTTCTCCTTCTAGGCGCCTCTTCCATGGCGCTATCTTCCTCAAGTTGTGGGCAATGCTCCTGGTCATGACACAAGCTATAGCATATTCTACAAAAACCATGGAGTTTTTCATACCGAAGCTGAACCACAGTCTCCTCTCCCGACTGAAACTCCACTACTGTCTCGAAAACCAGTGGCTTAAAGCCATCCAGAGTAACTCTTACTCTCCCGTTTTTTAGGTCCACCACATCCGTCTTACCAATGCCATCCCCGATATCCGTGAACGTCTGATCTGCCCACCAATGAAGCGGAACTCCCATCACCTTGACCCAGAAAGGAATCGCCGATGGATAAGATGCTTCAATGATTGGCTCCCACCTCACCAGAGAGATCATCCAATGATCAAAGTGAAAAGGCGCCATACTCAATACCTCACTGATGTCCTCCTCCAGATCGAAATCAAACTGAAAACGGCCCAGACCTAAATCCGCCCCAGCTATCCTCTCCTCCATCTTCCATATCCTTGGGAGCATATGGATTAAGGATTTTGTATCCTGGCGTTTCGGGTTCATGCATCTTCCGATGAGGGTCTTGCCATATGCACCAATCAAAGCAGTGTTATCAAAGGGCTTGACTAAAATCTTCATCCTCTGTGATACCACCGCAACCTTTTTGCCAGAACTTTTGGTTAAAGCAATATGGCTTTGAGACATTTTTGAGAGATTTTGTAAGCTGTAATTACTGTGTGAAATGAAAAGGTTGATGAAGTTACTCAGACCCCAACACCGCCATATATACCCGATGGCCTTTATTTCCCGAGAATCTTCCTTGATGCTCCGTAATCTTCTTGATTGATATTCAATCACGAGTAAATCACCATAAAAATTGGAATCAATTACTGAGTAACTTCTTGATTCCCAATTACCTCGCTTTTGGGAAGAAGATTGCATCCCAAAATAAATGCCTTCCTTATTCCTAGTTCCCCAGAAAAATGAAGATCGATACCCGACTTGGGAAGCGTTCTCTATTATCCTTAAATTCCCTTGATTTATCAGTCCAGTCCCAGAGTTCAGTAGCCGGATCCACTGATTCCTTCCAAAATTATCGATCTTTAACCAGAAACTCCAACAAATCACCTTGATAGAAACCAAGCACCGCTCTCTTCTCCAGTGACCTGTAACCGGTAAACTCCGAGATCCGCAATCTTTTTGGCCGGATTGATGATAATCCATACTTAAGACACCAGATCGCATCCGATCCCTCCAACTCAGCTCCTCCGAATCCTGATTGTCCTTCATTAATTTCGTGTTCAAAAACACGATCCTGAGTACCAAAACCAAATCAGTAAACCCCAAAATATTCGCGATCTCCATCGCAACCAGAATCTGCCCAAAATTGATCCATCGCCACCATAAGAGCATAACCCTAAATCGCCTTTCGTATCGCCGCTTTCCACCAATCATGACTAACCTATTCTAACACCTTTTCTTTCTTATATTAATATGAAAAAATTGAAAATTTTAAGTTTTAATTAACTATAGACTTTTCAAATGAATTTCAGTAACTAATTTTGTATAAGATTAATTATTTTGGAAATTGCATGATAATAATGTTCTACAGAATACTTAATAACATTTTAATATTGTTCGATACACGTGATAATTAACTAACCAAAACATAACAAACTAAAGATAACATTTTAATGTTTACCATAAAATTTTGTTATTGTTAATTTTCTAAAATAAATAAATGCAAGATTAAATATATATGTGTGTGTGTCTGTGTCTATTTGTATCTTTTTTATATTTTATCTATGTTTTAAGAAAATTTTATATTTTAAAGTTAATAATATTAGTTTAAATATTTTTGTCCCCAATTAAAATTATTTATGGTTTCACCACTGTATGTTAATAATTAACATGACAGCTTATAAGAAAATGTCCTAATAGAATCTGTATATTGAACAAACTCTCTAAACTAAAGATCATGAGATATTTTGATATGTACACGCAAATTGATCGTAAATTAATAATAACTTTACGACTAATTTAAAATTAATTTACGATTAATGTATTTTGTGACACAAAATATACGTTTGCATATATTTGTCGTAAATGAGTCGCAGAAAATAATTTAGCTACTGATGTGCAACTCTCTGTAACTGTTTTTTGGTAATGCACATAACATCTAGCAATTTTTTATTTATTAAAGTTTATTGTCCACAATATCACTGTTGTATATTAATCGCTTGGAAAAATAATTTATGTTTATATTAACATTTATATTGACTTATCATTTAAATTTTGTATGATAATGTTTATATTCTATAGTTTATACTGTTAATAGCTTAAAATATATTAAACATTTCATATTGTTAACAGTTTAAATTAGGAACACCCCTGCGGAATTTTAAATCTAGTTTCTTAAATACTCCCTCCGTTTCACAAAGAGTGTCATTCTAGGTCTTTATTTTTGTTTTATAAAGAGTGTCATTTTACATTTTCAATGCAAATTTTTAAAACAAATTTCTATTTTATCCCTACTATTTCAGCTTATTAATTAGAGAGAGAAACTTCTTTAGTGTATTAATTAAGGGCAAAGTAGAAATTTACATATTTTTCTTAATATGTGTGAAAAATGCTAGAACGACACTTTTTGTGAAACGGAGGGAGTAGTAAATAAAGATTTTGTGTGTGTTTAAGGGCCAATTTTACTTAAACGGTTGAAGTTGAAATGAAAACCTGATAATATATGTCTGGACTGTGGGGGCAATGAAAAGGAAATATTGGGGGTTTGATGTTGTTTTCTCTCTCTCCAATGCCCCCAAAGTTCCAAGTAGATAACTTAATTTATTTACTTAACCCATCGGTATTCAGAAATTTGTCACATTATACGATTTGTCAATGATAATTCAGAGGCAATTGACAATAATAATAACAATATTACGTTTTCCAATTCTTTCGAATTGAATAATCAATCACTGATTATCCTTACAATTTGGACAAAATTTCATTATTGACTAATAATATATATGTAACCATAACAATAGTATTTTATAACCCATTCTTTTATTTCCAAACTAGCTTTTCATGTTTGTGCCATATATGTAAGAGGTTGAGTGTCTAATCTCACTTGAAACTTGTCTCTGTAAAATCATTTTTTTAAAACAAATATAGAACTTAGTCACTCAGTCAGTGGTCACTAGTATGATATTCTTTTTAAAACTAAAAAAGTTAATAAAAATATAGTATACTACTAATTGAAAAAGATTCAAAGTTAGATAAAATTAATCATATATTACAATATAATTTTTATAAATTAATATCTCGATAAATTAATTAATTTTCGGTTTTAAATTAAGTTTTCAATTCAATTATTCTATCAATAAATTAATATTTATAAAGGTTTGATGGTACTAACAAAAAAAAGTGAGAAATATGATTAGATTCAGGTAACCTTGAATCTATCTAGATAGTTTTCAATTCAAAGGACGATGGCTTCACGTAACTCGTCTTTTAGACATACATGCATATGTCACTACACACGTCACCTTTCTTCTCCTTTTCAGTTTTCTACAAATTTCTTAATTTTTGTTTTATCATTAATTAGCATTTTTGTAACTTTATTAGTCTAAACATAATACCAAATTGTTCTCAATATCAGGGCAACAGAAAGCACATTGAAATTCGTATTTACAAGTTATCTAAATAACAGTATTATTTTATTTTATCTTTTTGCTTTGCACTAGTCATTTAAGTAGATACTAGATGATAGTCTCGCACGCATGTGCACACAATACGTAATTTTAGTTTTTTCTAGTCGAGATGGTATAAAATTTAATTCATTATTATGCACATCAAAATTGTTACTCGGATACATAAAATAACATTTATATACATATACAAAAACACATTATAGCATTGTATGTATGAAAAAATTAACAGTCGTAGATAAACATTCGTTATTTTTGGACATGTATGGTATGGTATGTAAAGATTGTTGAACAACTTCAATTACATACCACACTATCAAGGAATTCTGAAAGAAGAGGCTTCACGAAATGAGGGTTGACATTGTTGTTATTGGGTGTAGTTTGATTGACCAAATGAATTTATTAGATATATTAAGTAATATAGTACAAAATAATGTAACATCATGGACACGATGGCATAATGTGTTTTCAAAATTATGAACACAAATGAGACTCAAATATATATTAAATTTATATTCTTTGTTGTTTATATCAAATGTATATTAAATAAAATTAAAATCTAATACGGTCAAAAAATTGAAGAGTTAAGATTAGGGTTAACATACCTCTGATTGAGTTCTTGTCGGAAGAGATTAAGCAGTCAAAAAGATACGGTAAACAGATTGTGAAAATAATCTTTCCGGTTTTTGTAAATATCTATTATACTATTGTTTGTTTCGATATTATCGATGATGACTAAAATTTTTACTCGGGCCTTAAACATTTTTAGAAAATAGTTAAGTCTAATGGACCTTTTTAAGCAGACAAAATTTGATTTGATCCATATAAAATAAAATATTTAGAACATTTTACCTTTCTATTGAATCAATAGGAATCAATTGCGCCCTCTATTAAAGTCTACTTATTACTCATTTGGAATTTTAGAAAATATTTAAATAATCAATCGTTTATAAATCGATCTTGATAGCAATGATAAAAACCTTATTCAGAAAATCGGGACTAATCAAAAAAATCGGACTTAGTGGCAACAAATATTATCGGCATTTATCAGACTGATGGATTAATACATCAATCAATCCATTAATATTATCGAAACCTTATTCGGGCTATCAGACTAAACCTTATTTGGTATTCAAAAGAATATTTACCAAATCCATCATTTACCATCAAATCCATATCTATAGTAATAGACAACACTTATTCTGGCTATAAGCTTATTAGGACAACCGGGAAATGTGATGTGAACTAAAAACGTCTCGACAACAATCTTTCATCGGACCTTTAGATCTCGAGTATAAATTGACAAAAAATTAGAGAAAATCTCAAACGCTTCTTAGTCACCTCACATTATTCACAAAAACTCAAGATAACTGAGCTTCTTCTTTCATACGACTAAGAATAAAGCAGAATACAAAAATCAAAAACATAAAAATACGTTTTACATCGAAAAAGAAGAAAGTAATCGAACTAATAACAGATCATTTGATTAATTTTTAATGATCCAAAAAATACTGCCAACGAATTTATGAACACATATTCGTATATTACTACTCATTACCTATGGGAAAAAGTACTTTTAATAATACAGCCCACATGAATCCGTACATTTATTAATACATATGTCAGTTAAATAAAAGACCAAACATACCTAAACTCTAGATTCGACACAATAGATATATGTGAATAATGCCAAATAAATATTTTAATAAGTTAATATTCTATTTTTTTCATAATTACAGAAAACTGAAAACTTTCATAATTTTATATATTTGCATGCCATGGCAAATGAAAAAACAAAAATAAAGAGAAAACTTCTTGAAAATATGAAAACGCAAACGATTACGTTTCTAGGCCACCCCAAGCTCACCTTGTATAGGATCTCACAAACTTCTTTCGAAATCTTAATATCCCATAGACTTTTTTTTTTCCAAATTCAAACTAATAAAATATTGAGAAGATATTGTGCTTTTTAGAAAAGTGATAACTAATTGAATTAAAATCAACAGGCATGTGTGCTTTCACATTATGGAACTTGTTGCTACTTTTGAGTGCGGAATATTAGTTTGATGATTTTTGTTTGTTTATTTTTTGGTTTTTATTTCAAATTGTTATATTGATTTTAGGAACGGATCTTACAGAAGTACAATTATGTTTAACAATTAAAAAAGTATGTAATGTTTTTCTAAAGAGCTTTCTATTAAAAAACCTCGAATTTTGCTAGGAATATGATTTGTTTTATTTACACAGAAATGTTAAAATAGACAGATCCGACCCGCTTAAATTTGTTTATATTTAAGACCTATTAAGCTCAACAAATTTTTTTTTGAATAACATTAAATTTTAGTAAATCACACTTTTAATATTCCCCTCAATCTTTTTAAATATAAACCATATCAGAATTATGGAAAATAAAAATCTTCTTAGCTATGAAATTTTCATATAAATCCTTTTATGTATTATTTATTTTTTTACTATTTAAATTTCTCAAAGAACTATCATTACCATTTACAGAAAACAAAAAAACCTAAAAAATGATTTTACATCCAGTAAAACTTAAAATTTCTCATGTTGTAATTTATGATTATGTTTTCTAGTTTTACAATGGTTTTGTTTTGAAATCAAAACCTTATTTTCTTATGCGTATAAACTTAGTCTTGAATATACTATTTAGTCAAGTAATAAAATGCGATTTGTATCAAGATTCTATAGACCCAAAACCTAAGGTGGGTTTGAAAATATAACTTTTTAGTGTTGGATGTATTGATAATCGAAATGGTGAAAATATAATCAAATTTAAATAACCATCAGGATGAACATTGATAAACCATCACAAACCTAGGTCTGGGATATAAAACCGAACCGAAATTATCGAATCGAAACCGAACCGAATTTTAGTGAACCGAAACCGAACCGAACCGAAGAAAAAAACCGATTGGTAGTTTTTTTAAAAATAGAAAAAACCGAAAAACCGAAAAAACCGAACCGAAGAACCAAAGTCCCTGACCTATTATTCATTATTGTAGACTTGTAATTGTCAATCGTTTTGATTTTCATAAAAGTTTCAATCTTCCCATATATATATATATATATACTTTTGTCAGTTTGTGTTTATGTGTTTGATATATAAATATACATATAGCCTTGAAATATAAAATTGAACCGAAATTATCGAACCGAACTGAACCGAAGAAAAAAACCGATCGATAGGTTTTTTAAAAATAAAAAACCGAAAAACCGAGTAATCGAACCGAAGAACCGAAGTCCGAGGTCTAACAAAACCCATAGAATCATTCTATAAAAGAAAAAAAAGAAAAAAAATCATGGAACCTTAATTGTTAAAAACTTCTTTATAGCATGACACCTAATTCGATTATCAATAGCCATCACGATGGACATGATATAATCATTTAAAATTTAAATAACCTCCTCCAAACTCAAATATTGAAGACAAACAGTTCGATTATCAATTTACCATCACGATGGATATTGATTTAATAATTTTAAAATTGAATAACCTCCTCCAAGCTCAAATAACCATCGCAATCCAATATTCCACATTTAAATTATCATTGTTTTCTTAAAAGAAGAGAAATTAATGATTTTTTTTTTTTTTTTTGCAATCTGTTTGTAAGATATTATAGATTCAAATAAGGAAGATGTTTTGTTTTGTTTTAATAATGGAAGATGCTATTTTATATTCTAAATTATTTATATTATTAAATACTAAAAAATCAGAGTGAAAAGGAAAGAATCTTGGAAAAATTAAAACATAAATTATAAATTGAACGGTTAAGATATTACCAACTAAAAACTTTTTATGGAAGGATATATTAATTTTCAAATCTCATAAATTTTTCATTTTCTAATTTTAAGTTCAACAGAAAGGGATTTTGAATAACATAATTTTAGTAAATCACACTTTTAATATTCTCCTCAATCTTTTTAAATATAAACCATATCAGAATTATGAAAAATAAAAATCTTTTTAGTTATGAAATTTTCATATAAATCCTTTTACGTATTATTTATTTTTACTATTTAATTTTCTCAAAGAACTATCATTACCATTTACAGAAAACAAAAAACCTAAAAAATGATTTGTAATTTATGAGTATGTTTTCTAATTTTAAAATGGTTTTGTTTTGAAATCAAAACCTTATTTTCTTATGCGTATAAACTTAGAAAAATCTTTAGGAATAAACTTAGTCTTGAATATATATACTATTTAGTCAAGTAATAAAATACGATTTGTATCAAGATTTTCTAGACCCAAAACCTAAGGTGGGTTTGAAAATATAATTTTTTAGTGTTGGATGTATTGATAATAGAAATGGTGAAAGCATAATCAAATTTAAATAACCATCAGGATGGACATTGATAAACAACCATCACGAAACACATGAACCTTTTTATAAAAGAAAAAAGAAAAAAATCAGGGAACCTTAATTGTTAAAATTTCTTTATAGTATGACACCCACTTCGATTATCAATAACCATCACGATGGACATGATATTTTAAGTATTGTTAATTTATCTGACGTCCTTAAACTTTACCATCTTCTTTCATGGAAAAGAAACACTCATTCGGACCATAGGCTCGTTGGGACAAATGGGTTATGTGATGTGAACTAACAATTTTTTGGCAACAACATTCAATGAGACTTTTAGATCTCAAGCTCCTTTCTATATACATCTCAAAAGTTTGTTAGTTCACATCACATCATTAGATTTTAGCTTTGTGATAACCGAACTTCTTCTTTCATGGGACCAAACGAACAAAACAGAACCAAAAAAACAAAAACATAGAAATCATTTCAAAACAAATGAGAAGAAGAAAACAATAGAAATGAAAACGGATCAGTTGACCAAAGTTTTGATGATCCGGAATAAAACTTTCACGACCAATGAGAAAAATAAATAATACATAAAGCTTTTTAAAATTTTGGAAGATGGAGACGATTGTGTTTCTAAGCCACCTCAAACTCACCTTATATATGATTTCAAAATTTTTTCTCGAAAGCTTGGTATATGCCCTAGATTATCTTTTTCAAACTCGAAACAATAGGATATTCAGAAAGATATTAAGTTTTTTTTTAAGGAAATGAATTAATTGCATGAATTTAAATCGAGTTGATGGCATTCCTATAAATAAATCGAACCTCAAACCCATTTGTTTATTTTTGAGCTTGCCATGTCACACTTCCACGTCATTATTATCCGCCTCTAGAACTCTTTCATGACGACACATCAGCATTCACCCAAAATTACTTTTCATTTAAAGATATAGATATAACTTAACATAAAAAACAATGTATGAGGTTGTTGATAATTGATAAAAAAAGTAGGTGGCACAAAAAAACATGTGATGATTGATAAGCAGACTAACTCATAATATTACAACAAATTAAGTAAAGTTACAATCACTGTGTGTTGCTTGTCATATCAGACCATTTACAATGAGCCTCTTAAATACACAATTCAACAGTTGAATGTTCACAATGAACATGTTGAAAAACAGTTTTTGCTTAGGTGGATTCATAAGAGTTGAAAATGTTCAACTAATTGAAAAACAAAATAATGAGGACCACAGACCTTCTCTTTCATCAAAAGTGGCGTGAATCATCTTTTTATATAAAATAACACTTAATTTATATATATAATTTATTGCATAACAAATACTTTATTTTTGTGAATTTTTTTTTTAATTAAACATATGAACATTCTATTGATCTTTTTCTTTTAAATTTCACATCTTAACCTTTTTAAATCAATTATTTTACAATAAATTTCTAATTATTTTTTAAAAATTGTGTTTATACTTTTAAACATTTTTCAAGGAAATAGATCCCAAAATAATTTTTCACATCCAAAAATTCCACTAATTATCATTTTAACTATCAAAATCCCAACATGAAATAATCTATTTTTTTAAAAAATCATTCAACATAAACACTCTAAACTATTTTTAAAAAATATTTTTATTTATTTTGTTACCAATAGAGATTTTTAAAATTTATTTTTAATTATACTAATTAAGTTATTTTTTTTTGGTGTATTTATCACATATTTAGAGTTTTATTGTGTGTGACTTAAAAAAATCTCATACATTCATATATTATACATACGTTCATAGAAACCATTTATACATTCATAGAAATCAATATCATATATGTTTATAAGTTATGTAACTTTATTTATTAATTTTGTATTTAATATTTCAATCTATATTTTATTTATTAGTGGGTAGAGTGTTGAATATTTTTTAAACAAACCATTGTAGATAGTATAAGTTGAATAAGTGTTGAATTATTATATGGAAGAAAAAAAAAATGATGTGGAAGAAAGAAAAGATGATGTGGTGGATGTTGAATGTTGAAACGATTGTGGATAGTCTTACTTTAACAACTTTTTTTTTTCGGTTAAAAATGAACAAATAGTTTAAGATACAAAAAGTTTAAAATACACAAAATATACTCCGGTTAAAAAAAAAGATTCATACTTACCATCATGTTCTCGGTCAGCAGAAGTCATGGCCATCTCTATATAAGTTCAGCTCTGTTCATCTTCTTACAACCATTCGCACCTCTCTTCCTTTCTTGTATTTTCTTCTTCCAACCCCCAAAGACTCCATGGCACCCTGTGTGACGCCCGTCCCGCTTATTTGGCGGAGACGGCAAGTCAACTAGAACTTTACAATTATTTTATAATTAACGTAAACAATGAATTATTTAAATAAGTCTCAAATCATTTAATAAAACATACTTCGATTAAATCCAATCTTTCAAATACACACCGATGTTTTAAATATATAATTAGTCTTTTGAAAACATAACACACAATCTCGATAAAACGAGCATCCGAGCAAATACCACCTCGAGCAGCTACTCTGCAATTTCTCTGACACCTGAAAGGGGTGAAGTAGGGGGCTGAGTAACAAGTGAAGGATTATTGGTGTTTTCCATGGTTTAATTCTCAATTACAACCTAACACAAATCCTTAAACAGATCTAGGTTCTTGCAAAACGAATCATAAAACAAACCTGATCTTTACCTTTTGCAGCGGAGTGATTGGTGGTAATGACAAGATCAGATTAGAGCTGATGAGAATCGGCTCCTCCTCAAGTATCCACACTCTTACAAGCAAGGGACGGCTGCTAGACCAAAGAGATGGATGAATCAGAGAGAGAGAGTTGGAGAGAGAGACTCGCAGCCACCCAGAGGAAATCGCAAGAGCTAGGCTCTTCCTTAGGGTTTCTCATTCTTTTTTTCTCTCATTAATGGGCCCAAGTCATTAGACTAATGGCTCATTAATCTTTTGGGCCCAAGACACAAATCAGACAAAAGCATGAATTTTGTCTGGCCCAATTCTCTGATCTAATACAGTAAATGCCATTGCATCTTACCGTATTAATTCCATTTAACTTTCCGTTAGCTATGGTGTGTGACCCTTCGGGATCATACAATACTGGTAATAAGTCCTAAACTTATAGATCATGAGCGGACTCTAGCAAGCCATCATGATCACCCAGTATTTATGACTTATGTCTGATCTCGACACTTATCATACTTTCTAGAGATAGTACGGTAGATTTCAGGACATTCCCAACAATCTCCCACTTGTACTGGAATCCTACACAGGACATTCCCAACAATCTTCCGATTGTACTGGAATCCTACATTCCCTAATCCTTTTGTCTCAATATCTCGATCTGGCATAAGGCAAGATGCGTGTCATCCTTATATAGCCAGACCATGTTTATCGGAACAAATTTGATACTGACAATTCAAACGACTTGGGCAAGTCCGTTTGGGAATGGCCATTCTCTTACCAGCTATCAAATCTCCGATTGGCCTAGAGATATTATCTCCGTTAAACGGCAGGGACAAATCCCATCTTGTTCCATCACTATGAACTACATAATTCATAATACACCCAACCAAGGTCCGTATAGCTCCCAATTACGAAACAGCGTTAGACAATGATCAAAGCGCATTACTCCATGTGCAGCCACATGCATGCGAACTCAGGTCTAAGGACTATACTCTATAGTCGTATATGAGAACTTCTTATGACACAGATATTGATATCTTGCAGAGTTCTCATCTTGCGGGCCATGTCCGGTCATATGCTCCCCCACATATACCTATGTGTCGACTTTGATGCCGCGCATCTATGACCCCTCGAAACTTGGTCATAAGTCTCAACACAATCTAGTCTCAACAGGTTGCTGGTGTTCCAATTTCAACAACCTTCGACTATGGACACTATGATTTATGTCACTTCGTTAAATATGGGGTTTCAGGATCAAGTCTACTCATGTACTTCGATGGCCCATATATAGTGACATGAATCATTTTGGAACGATTATTTTATATCACAGTTAAAATAATCCAGAAATAAAAATTTCATTAACATTTTAAAATGTTTACATGAACCTTTCAAAACAACTAAGTAAAGCCCTTTACAAACTCCCACTGAAATTAAAACTACATCTTAATTTCACTCATCCTACAGCTACAGTCCGCGACTCGTGCTTAAGCATAAGGAGTGGCTTCGTTAATAGATTAGCAACGTTCTCATTCGATGAAACTTGCTTATCTACTTAACACCTCTGTCATTTATCTCACGGAATAGGTTATACCTATCCTTAAGGTGTTTGGACCTATGATGTGCAGCTAGTCTCATCTATGCTGGGAATCACATCAAGTTCAGTGATGAACTCTTCTTTCCAAACAACCTCTTTCGCCGCTTCTCAAGCTGCGAAATGTTCAGCTTAAGTCATGGAGTCAGCAACAGTGCCTTGCACCGCCAGTTAGACACAAGATATAGCCGGACTGTGACCAGGAATTATCTTTGTCTATTGGAAACTTGCCTTTCAGACTCTATCGACTTGTAGCACCTCACTTTCTCCGTAAATCAAGAACTTATCCTAAGTATTCCTCAAATACTTCAGAATATTCTTTACGGCAATCCAGTGATTCTTTGCTGGATTTGACTGGTCTTTACTTGTCTTGCTTAGCATTAAAGCAACATCAAAACAAGTATGTGTCATGACATACATGATAGATCCAATTGCCGTCGCATATGGAATCCTATCCATGCATTCAAGCTCAGCAGATATCGCATGACACTGTATCTTGCTTAATGAATTGCCATGTGACATTGGCATAAAGCCCTTCTTGGATTGCTGATTACGTGTAGGACTTTGTCAATTTAAGAATCCTGACTTTGTCCTACCAGATCTTTTGGATCTTTATCTTTAGATCCAAAATCCAAGAACTACGTGGCTTTACCCATGTCAATCATAAAACCAACTCCCAAGCCAGTCCTTTACCGACTGCAGCATTGGAACGTTATTTTCGAGAATCAGTATGTCATCGACATACACTATGAGAAATGCAATATTGCTCCCACTTATCTTTTAGTAAACGCACAGTTCCACTTCGTTCCTGTTCAAGTCAAAACATTGACTACTTTAACAGAACGAAGATTCCAACTCCGATATGTTTGCTTCCATCCATGAATGGATCGATAAAGCCAACTTACACAAAATGTAATTTTTCGGAGTCCGGGCTCACTTTCGCTTCTTTGAATTTCGCAGATTCGTCGCTTTCAATGATCATCAGATCATGCGAACTTTTAATGATCATCAGGTTCAACTAATGACGAGAAATCACTCTCGGACTAGTGACTGATTCATTCATATCTGCGAACTTCAGGCTCTACAGGTGTAGGTTCTACAGAAATCTGTAAATCCATCCGCTGCTCTTTCTTAACAGGTTGAGCAGCCTCCTGTATTTTTCGAATTTCTTCGAGTTGTACTTTTACTCCCACTGTTCTTCTTGGAAAGTAACTTCCCTTCTTAGAAAACAGAATGGACGTAAAAGTAACAAGCCTTGGTTTCCCTAGGACAACCAGCGAAGTAGCACAACTACAAATACTCAGTAAAGACGAATTTGGATCGATTCCAATCCACATTTACGTGGTGTCTTTCTACTGATATTGGTAGAACTATTTCAGCGTAAACTTAGATATTTTAGAGCGTTATTCTTAGAGAATATCATGGAAGATTCGTGTGACTCATCTTTAATCATTTCTAATAAGATCTGATTCATTCTCACAGAAACACCTCTAGGTTTTCAGGAGAAGTGAGCTGTGAAACGACTTCACTCTCATTCAGATGATCACACAATCAATGACTTAAGTATTCTCACTCGTGATCTAATCCAGAGTCTTAATACTTCTGTCATTCAGATTCTATACTTCATTCTGGAACTCTTCCGACCATGTCAAAGAATTCCTACTTGTGTCTCATCAAATGAACATAGTCACATTCACTGAAGTAATCAGTAGAGACAATGAAGTACAGGAAATTTTCTCTGGCATTACTGCTCATCGGACCACATACATGAGTATGTTCAATCTCCAATAAGCCTTTGGGCCTTTCTCTAGCTCGGCTAAGATGGGCCTTTTGTCTTTTGGTCTAGTAAGCAGAATTCAAGTCTCATAAGATATCCATTCAAATGAGCCCAAAAGTCCATAACTATGGGGTTTCTGAATCTGACTTACTCTATGTGACCAAAACATTTATGCCAAGAAAAATCAGGTTTAACTCATCAGATTTAAACCAATTGCGGTATTTATGTTACATTTAGGCACTCTTTGGTTTAAGACATAAAACCCATTCCTTGAATAGGGTGCTACAATTAATATTTCATTAAGATCAAAAGAACAAACTAGTCTTTTATCAAAATGAAAAACATTCAAATTCTTACAAGAAAATGAAAGACAACTCTGCTTAAAGCAGGTACATTGTAGCAATTACTTAATAAAACCAAGCCTCAAAGGCATCTACAAGTGAAAACCCTATGGCTGAGGCAGCATCCCAAGCTCCTTCCAGACACGCAGTTCCACTTGCCCTTCCTTCAATGTTCTACTGTTGCTCAGGCTCTGCATATTATAACAAATATCAGTGCCACAACCAGTAATCAATACCTATTAGGTATAACTTGAAGTAATAACATGAATACCTGAGGAAGTAGTCTCATACATCAACTTTAACTCCTCATAATCTTCCATGAATTTAATGCAATCTCTTTTCCAATGCCCAGTCTCTTTACAGTAGCAGCACTTACCAACGTAAGAGGTATCTGACTCGGGCTCAGAAGACACACGCTTGCCATGATTCAAAATCAGGACAACTTTGTCTTCACCCTTGTCAGCATTAGGTTTAGTAAACCTACCCTTCTCATTCATGAGATTGTACAGGGTACTCTTCACGTTTGGCTCAACTGTCTTGAGCATGTCATGCAGTTCAGTCAACGTCTTCGTTAAGCCTTTCTTGATATAGTCCCTTACGAACTTATCATAGCTTGACGGCAGTGACTGCAGAATGATATCAGTTGCCAATTCTTGGCTAACTGGATAATCCAGTTTCCTCAGGTTATCAATGTAACCCATCATTTTACTGATATGAGGACTTACTGGATGATCAATCGGTAGCTTGCAGCTAGTGAGAGATTTAACCAACTGGTATCTCTCCACTCTTACCTGCTCCTGAAATTTCAATTTCAGGCTGCTGATCATCTCTATTGGCGACTCCATGTTCTCATATTGCTTCCGCAAATCTGAGTCCATGGTAGCCAATATCAGACCACGCACATCTACCGCATCATTATAATGCTTATTCCAAGCATTATATACTGCATGACTGGCTTTGGATCCGATCCTCTCGGGGAGAGCTTTCTAAAGGACATAGTCCTTTCTCTCATGCCTGAGAACTAGCCTCAGGTTCCGCGACCAAGTCAAGAAATTTGATCCGTTCAGTTTATCCATCTCAAGGACATACCGGATCGAGAAAGTGTTTTGAATGTTTGTGCTTGTCATAGCTGAAATTTAGAGATAAATAGAGTTTTAGTTATTAAGTTCATAAAAGAGTAATCTTAACAACTTATAAGAAAACTCGCATTGCATTCAAAATTTCTTTGTTTAACCTCATAAGAATGCAATGATTCCGAGACCCATGTTCAGCTAAATCCAAAGTGGGCCACTGGCCGTCACCCGGAATTAGCTTTACTTGGTAAGCATACACACAGCTAGTTATATCTCATATAACTCTCGGTTGTGAATTGGACCCGAGGCCCAAATTCACCAGATGTCTCAAGGCCCGGGACTCCCGATGGCCCAGTCAAGGAAACCAATCTCTTACAGCCAAATAATCACTAAAATCTGGGACTCCCAATGAAATTAGTGACTATATACTACTTTACTTACGCGAAAACAGATACCTCACACTGTAAGCCATATCTGTAATCAAATAAGCGTTAAGTAGCTGACAAGATTGGAAAGACATCCAAGCTTGATATTGTTTTTGAGGATTTTTAAGTTTTATTTCCAAAAATAGAAGATTACTATTTTGGGAAACTTTCTTATTTTAGAAACTTTCTAAATTTAGTAACTTACTAAAAATAGAAATTTCTAATTTAAATATTTCATTAAATATTTTGGGTTGGGTCACAAATTATAGGCCCAATTCTTGGCCCAAGACCATAGAATTCCAGTTGGCCCAATAATTTGACATAACCGATCCGGTTTATTAATTCTGGTCCAAGACCAAATTAGCTATCAAAACCATTTTCTTATTTACTAAACCAGACCAGCTCTAAATTATTTGGTCCAACCAAATCAAACTTAGACCAGCCTTCGGTTTAGGTTAAAATTCAATTTTTGAATTTTAATCCGGTTTAACCAGAAATTAAATAATACCATGTATTAAATAATTTCCAGCAAACCGCGATTTTGGGTTAAGGCTTAAACCACAATTAATTAAATAATTAAATATTCAACAAACACAAAATCGTTTGTTAATATTCTAATTACACAATATACAAAATCCTCATTAAAGCGATCTCAATATATTTTGTCAACACCACACGATTTTGTTGAACCAACAAAATCACACGATTTTGTTCTTTCATTAACTAAGTCAACAAAGTCCTCATTGATTCATGCCATCAACATAATGATTTTGACTTTAACAATACAACTCATCACATTATTAATAATCAACAATCGCAACATACAAATTCGATTGGTGAATGATTATAAGCAAGGTCAAATCACGATTCCAACATCGAATCATACAAACACAAGAAGACAAAATAACTATTTTGGCATCTTATGAAACCCTAACTTGCGATTTCTTGTTATTATTAATGAACAAAGTCATAAACATCACGATTAGGGTTTATTTAGCTTTAATCAATTTTTATTCCTTAATTGATTCAAAAACCAATAAACATTCATATGATCCAGATTCAAAAGAAACCTAAAACCTGGGCTCTGATACCACTGAAGGATTATTGGTGTTTTCCATGGTTTAATTCTCAATTACAACCTAACACAAATCCTTAAACAGATCTAGGTTCTTGCAAAACGAATCATAAAACAAACCTGATCTTTACCTTTTGCAGCGGAGTGATTGGTGGTAATGACAAGATCAGATTAGAGCTGATGAGAATCGGCTCCTCCTCAAGTATCCACACTCTTACAAGCAAGGGACGGCTGCTAGACCAAAGAGATGGATGAATCAGAGAGAGAGAGTTGGAGAGAGAGACTCGCGGCCACCCAGAGGAAATCGCAAGAGCTAGGCTCTTCCTTAGGGTTTCTCATTCTTTTTTTCTCTCATTAATGGGCCCAAGTCATTAGACTAATGGCTCATTAATCTTTTGGGCCCAAGACACAAATCAGACAAAATCATGAATTTTGTCTGGCCCAATTCTCTGATCTAATACAGTAAATGCCATTGCATCTTACCGTATTAATTCCATTTAACTTTCCGTTAGCTATGGTGTGTGACCCTTCGGGATCATACAATACTGGTAATAAGTCCTAAACTTATAGATCATGAGCGGACTCTAGCAAGCCATCATGATCACCCAGTATTTATGACTTATGTCTGATCTCGACACTTATCATACTTTCTAGAGATAGTACGGTAGATTTCAGGACATTCCCAACAACAAGTTACCCAGTGTTGATGATATCTAAGGAACCCTAATACTCGAAAAACAATAGGCACTTATACATATTAAACCAAGAAATAAGTCATACTTCACTCAAATTAGTTATACTTAACATATTACCACACAATCACTTATTCATACTTTACACATTTCACCATATAATCACTTATCAATACTTTACACATTTCACCACATAATCACTTATTCATACTTTGCACATATCACCATATAATCACTTATTCATACTTTATACATTTCACTTCTTTACTTAACTTTTTACTTCTTTACTTAACTTTTTACTTCTTTACTTTTTAACTTTATTTTTCATATTCTTTACTGACGGCGGAGCCAACCCCTTTCACGCGTTTTGGGTATGGAACCTCCCCGTCATCGGCCCGTTTTCGGCCTATTGGACTGCAACGGGCTTACGTACGCGATCGTCCGCAGTCCAATAAAACAAGCTCTGCAACGGGGTAACAGACGCGATCGTCCGCAGAGCTAACATCACGGCATGGACTACAACGGGCTTATATACGCGATCGTCCGTAGTCCAACAAACAAAGTTCTGCAACGGGCTAACGTACGCGATCGTCCGCAGAACTATCATTAACTTTTATCATCCTTTACCACCATTAACTTTTACCATACTTTACCATCATTCACTTTTACCGCACTTTACTATCATTTAGTTTTACCATACTTTACTATCATTTACTTTTACTGTACTTTTATACTTAGCATCATACACGTAATCAAATAATTTCTATTTCAAGACTTAGCAAGCATAACCACTTATTGGTAAACTAGTACTGAATTACTTAGATAGCACCCGCACCTTAGCGTTTTCGGGTCAACGAAAAAATAGCGGTTAAAGCGGTTAGAAAGTAGCGTTTCGAGCGGTTGCGATTGGAACACTAGTTTTGGTGACTGGAAGTTATGGTTTACACTTCTGGAGTTTTTCGGTTGAAGAAATCACGTTTAAAATCTGCGATTGACAAAAATATCGTTTCTGGCGGTTTAATAAAAGTGGGTTTTCTCTCAACTTTAAGATCAGATTTCAAGAGCATCATACCTCCGAATGATGATCCGAAAGTTGTTATGGATTCCTTGCAGAGAGATCTATCCATGCATATACAGACCGTCTCCAAACTCCTCTAAACGCGTCCAGAATCAGTCCTACAATGTGACTACCCGAAACTGGAATTAGAGCATATCTGCAAAAACTGTTTTTAACAGTTTCGACCACTCTTATTCAAACGCTCATAACTCGCGAACCATACCTCCTAACGAATCAAGACCGGTGTCTATGGAAAGATGAGAGGCAGATCTTTCGAATGGTACCAGGATCGTAATCTGGGACATCCGGATCAGGTGTCAATTTGCAGTTAAAGTTGACGTATCAGAATTCGTACCAGTCTCACGAAAACGACGATAACTTTCCGCACATACTTCCTATCAGCTCAAAATAACCGTCTACGGAAATATAAGATTCAAAGCTTTCTATTGATATAAGGTACGTCTCCTGGATCCTTATATTTCGCCGTAAAATTCACTCTGAAGTCAGACCAATGATTCTGGAATTAGATTCTTGGTTTCAGAAATACTGATTTTTCTCAATAATCAAGGAAGGATTGCGAGCAGAATATACCTCGGAATTGAGATCGGAAAGAAGCTACGGAAACTAGAGAACAAGGGATTTACAGAACTATAAGGATCATGATCTGGTTCTGCCTGAGTCAACGGTTATCCGGCCTCCAAGGTGGCAACTTGAAACTGCCTCTTGGAGGTGCTCAAGAAAGCAATTGTCTCAAAGGAATGATGAATGGACGATTTTTCTGAAGCAAGATGATAATGGTGGCTCCTTCTGCTCCCCTTCATGATCTAAATAGAGGTAGTGGAGCTTTCTTTTCATTTCTTTAGACTAATCAATTCATGAGTGCTTAACTTTGACAAAGTGATTAGTGGGAGGGAGGGTCCATGAGGATTGCAAGTTGAAGGAGGGAAAAAAAAAATATGGGTCATGACAATTATCCCTCACTTAAAAATAATTCGCCCTCGAATTAAAAGTTTGGAGCCCATTCCACTAGGCCTGGAAAAGAGCCGGATGATCCGCTTTCATCCGCTCTTCTGATTCCCAAGTTACTTCCTTAATACCATCTCTTTCCCAACATACTTGTACTCTCCATGCTTTTCCACCTTTCTCATCAGCTTGTTTACGGTCCAAAATTTTTACTGGTTTTGCTGGAATCGACAAGTTTTTATCCAAATCCTCTGGCCGTTCCGAAATGATCAACTCTGGTTCACGGATGACTTTTCGCAGAACCGAGATATGAAAGACATTATGAAAGTCTGAAATCTCTGGAGGTAAGTCTAATATGTAAGCGACTGCTCCGATCCTCTCGGTGATAACATATGGTCCCATGTATAGCGGCTTAAGCTTCTTTAACTTCCTCCACTTATCTGCTCCTCGGAATGTCCTCATTTTTAAGTACACCTCGTCACCCACCGCAAACTCTAAATCTTTTCTCCTTTTATCTGCGTACCCTTTTTGACGATCATGGGTTTCTTTAAGCCTATCTCGGAGCAACTCTACCTGAGTTATTGTTTCTTGGACGAGTTCCATGTCCATGTCGTGTCGCTCCCCCACTTCGGTCCAGCACAAAGGTGTGCGACAAGGCCTCCCGTATAGTGCCTCGTATGGCGACATACCAATGCTGGAATGATAGCTATTGTTATATGCGAATTCAGACAAAGGCAAATAACGTACCCAAGAACCTTCCCAATCCAGCATACATGCTCTTAACATATCTTCTAGCGTCTGAATTGTCCGTTCTGACTGACCATCTGTTTGCGGGTGATATGCGGTACTCATGTGTACTTTGGTTCCCAACGCTTTCTGAAAGGCCTGCCAAAATTCTGATGAAAACCTTGGATCTCTGTCGGAAACAATACTCACTGGAACACCATGCAACTTGACGATCTCGTTCTGATACTTCTCTATCAATTTGCCAACTTTATTTGACATCTTAATGGGTAAGAAATGAGCCGATTTCGTTAGTCGATCCACAATCACCCAAATAGCATCATTGTTGCCCTCAGACCTTGGTAGCCCGCTAACAAAATCCATTGTGATCATATCCCATTTCCATTGTGGAATTGGTAAGCTTTGCAATAACCCACTCGGTAATCTCCGCTCTGCTTTTACTAACTGACATACATGGCACTCTGATACCCACTTAGCAACATCTCTTTTCATTCCGTTCCAATGGTAATATCTCTTCAAATCTTGATACATTTTGTTATTGCCTGGATGTATCGAAAATCGAGACTGATGGGCGTGCTGCAAAATCTCTGTCTTTAAATCCTTATTGTCTGGCACACAAACCCGATTCTTAAACAAGACTGTTCCATTAGCCATCACGTCATAGCCAGGCAAATCATTTTCCAGTGTTCTTTTCAAAGTTGCATCTTCTTTTTGTGCCTCTCTGATTTTCCATAGCAGGTATGCTTGGTTCAATGCTTCTATGCCAACTGCATCCTCCTGAACTGTGGTGGCACACAAACTTAAGCATGCAAGAGTTACTGAGAGTTCCTCCATTCCTTTGGCCCTAGACATTGTATCCTTTCTTCTGCTTAGAGCATCTGCTACTTGGTTAGCTTTTTCCGGGTGATATATGATATCCAAATCATAATCTGCCATCATCTCTGTCCATCTTCGTTGTCTCAGGTTTAACTCACTCTGAGTGAACACATACTTTAAACTCTGATGATCAGTAAATACTTGAACTTTTTCTCCATACAGATAAGCACGCCAAATTTTTAGAGCGAAGACAACTGCCGCAAGCTCTAGATCATGAGTAGGATAGTTTGTCTCGTGCTTTCGCAGTTCTCTAGATGCGTATGCAATTACTTGCTCCTCTTGCATGAGGACACATACCAATCCTGATCCACATGCATCCGTATACACTTTATATGGAACTCCTGTCCGTGGAAGTACCAATATCGGTGCTTGAGTCAAATTCTCCTTCAACTTTCTGAAACTTTCTTCACATTCTTTTGACCATACAAATTTCACCCCTTTTCCTGTGAGTTGAGTCATTGCTTTAGACAAACTGGCGAATCCTCTTACAAACTTCCTGTGGTAACCTGCCAACCCAAGAAAACTGCGAACTTCCGTGGCACAGGTAGGAGTAGGCCAGTTGGTGATGGATGTAATCTTTTCTGGGTCCATTGCTACTCCTGCTTCGGAAACTATATGACCAAGGAATCCGATTTTTCTCTGCCAGAAACAACATTTGCTTTGCTTTGCATACAGTCTCTACTCTCGAAGCTTGCTTAGCACAAATTTAAGATGCTCTTCATGCTCTTCACGACTGTGCGAGTATATAAGGATGTCATCGATGAACACAATCACAAACTTATCCAGGTACTCTCGGAAGACATTGTTCATCAACTTCATAAACGCTGCTGGGGCATTCGTCAATCCAAATGGCATTACCACAAATTCGTAGTGTCCATATCTGGTTCGGAATGCTGTTTTTCTTATGTCCTCTTCAGCTCTCCGAATCTGATGGTATCCTGATGCTAGGTCAATTTTTGAGAACCATGAAGCTCCTTGTAGCTGATCCAACAACTTATCAATACGTGGCAACGGGTACTTGTTCTTAATGGTCACCTTGTTTAGCCCTCGATAGTCGATACAAAGCCTGAAACTCCCGTCCTTCTTCTTGACAAACAAAACTGGTGCTCCCCATGGCGAGCTACTAGGTCTAATAAACCCTTTGTCAGTAAGATCTTCTAACTGCTTCTTTAACTCAGCCATTTCTGCTGGTGCCAAACGGTATGGGGCTCGAGCGATGGGAGCTGTTCCCGGCTCTAACTCAATTGTAAACGCATCTCCTCGCGTTAGTGGTGGTCCTTTAAGCGGTTCAAATACGTCTGCGTAATCTGCCACTGCGGGGATAGTGTCCAATTCCTTTATGGATTCCCCTCCTTCCATGGACATGACCGCAAGGTATGCTTCATTTCCTTTCCTTATTAATTCCTCTGCTTGGACCATAGAAATTATGGGAACATCATTCTGTGCTTTCACCCCTTGAAATATGAGCCTACCATCAGGTTTTGAAAAAGTTACTTGGTTCTTCGGGCAATCCAATAGTGCTTTATGGTGAGTCAACCAATCCATGCCCAAGATCACATCGTAACGATGCAACTCCAATTCAACGAGGGTCCCAAGTAACTTTTCTCCTCCTATTATAACTGGAACATCTTTGAAGAACCTCTCGGATTTTACTTTTTCTTTTCCTGCGGTCTCAATCTTCCAAGGCCACTCCACGGTTTTTCCCTTGAAGTCCCAATGCTTCGTGAATGATGGGCTCACAAAACTATGTGAAGCACCAGAATCAAATAAGGTGTAAGCTGCTACCTCCCCAATAAGAACCGATCCTACACGATTTACTATACTAAGAAACTTGGACTCACAAACACTAATTTACTTCAAGACTCTCGCAAGAAAATTTTAAGAAGTATTAAAATTTTAACTACTTACCAGCAATCGGCTCTGCACCCTCGTGATCTCCAGCAACATAAACACGAGGCGCAATAGTTGGCCTCTTTGGAGGCGGCGGCAAGTGCTCTCTAGCTTGGTTAGCTGGTTCTGGTCCTCTTTTCCTCACTCTGCAATCTTTTGCACGATGTCCATACTTTCCACAAATATTGCATGTACCCCCGAAAACATTACAATCACGTTGATGGTGACCAAAACGTCCACATTTGTAGCACACACCTGATTTATGCAAGCATAATCCACTGTGACTCTTTCCACACATACCACACATCCTTGCCGGTAGACCACTGTGATTACCATATTGATGCTGACTTGGCGGTTCTTGTGGTTTGGTGATTCTCTGGGGAGCATTCTTGACCACCTTGTTCTCAGCTTCATTTGTTTTCTCTGTCAAAGAAGCTCTCTCTACCAACTCGATGAGGTTTCCATAATCGCGGATCTGACAAATTTTGCGGATGTCCAATCTCAATCCCATCATAAATTTCTGAATTAGTGATTGCTCATCCGTGTCTCCAACAGCAAACCTTCTGAGTCTACTGAATTCTCGCTCATACTCCCTAACCGTCTTATTTCCTTGGCTAAGGTCACTTGATACTCAAGCGGACAACGTACTGAACCAAAGTTTCTTTCCAACTGCGCATACTCCCTAACCGTCTCATCATCTTAAGAATCTATAGTCACTCGATACTCAAGCGGACAACGTACTGATCATGAGGCCCAGAAGAGTATCGAGTGACTATAGCATCAACGTACTGAAATTCTCGCTCATACTCCCTAACCGTCTCATCATCTTAAGAATCTTCCAATAGTCTTGTCTCAGATCATGAGTGGGCATGCGCATCGCTGGGACACCATGAGGGGGCGGCGGAGGTGGCGTAGGTGGTGGTGCAGCGGCCTGAGCTGCAGCTATCCCTGGTGCGTGACCAACTACTGGAATCGGAAACTGCCCGTGTCCAAACATATCTCTGAGTGAATCCATCACTACAGACCTCAGCACTGCAGGGTCCACTCCCTGAACTGGCATCTGATCCCCATTATGGGTGCTTTGCTCTGTGCTTGATGTACGCTCAACACTCTCGGCTTCATTTTGACCTCGATGTCCACGTCCTCTTCCCCTACGTGCTCCTCCACGAGCTATTCTGTGAAGATAACTTAAAGATTAGGAGATCCTTAAAGAAATACAACTTCATAAACTTACTTACTCAAGTGTGGCACTGCCGGTGCTCTTTTACTTTTATAAAAAAAATATTCTTTCCCAAAAATTGAAAATACTTTAAATAAATATATATATATATATATATATATATATATTTTAAGGAGACCCTCCGTGTTAGTATCAGAGTGGCCTTTAACCTAGGCTCTGATACCACTTGTGACGCCCGTCCCGCTTATTTGGCGGAGACGGCAAGTCAACTAGAACTTTACAATTATTTTATAATTTATGTAAACAATGAATTATTTAAATAAGTCTCAAATCATTTAATAAAACATACTTCGATTAAATCCAGTCTTTCAAATACACTCCGATGTTTTAAATATATAATTAGTCTTTTGAAAACATAACACACAATCCCGATAAAACGAGCATCCGAGCAAATACCACCTCGAGCAGCTACTCTGCAATTTCTCTGACACCTGAAAGGGGTGAAGTAGGGGGGCTGAGTAACAAGTTACCCAATGTTGATGATATCTAAGGAACCCTAATACTCGAAAAACAATAGGCACTTATACATATTAAACCAAGAAATAAGTCATACTTCACTCAAATTAGTTATACTTAACATATTACCACACAATCACTTATTCATACTTTACACATTTCACCATATAATCACTTATTAATACTTTACACATTTCACCACATAATCACTTATTCATACTTTGCACATATCACCACATAATCACTTATTCATACTTTATACATTTCACTTCTTTACTTAACTTTTTACTTCTTTACTTTTTAACTTTATTTTTCATATTCTTTACTGACGGCGGAGCCAACCCCTTTCACGCGTTTTGGGTATGGAACCTCCCCGTCATCGGCCCGTTTTCGGCCTATTGGACTGCAACGGGCTTACGTACGCGATCGGCCGCAGTCCAATAAAACAAGCTCTGCAACGGGCTAACAGACGCGATCGTCCGCAGAGCTAACATCACGGCATGGACTACAACGGGCTTACATACGCGATCGTCCATAGTCCAACAAACAAAGTTCTGCAACGGGCTAACGTACGCGATCGTCCGCAGAACTAGCATTAACTTTTATCATCCTTTACCACCATTAACTTTTACCATACTTTACCATCATTCACTTTTACCGCACTTTACTATCATTTAGTTTTACCATACTTTACTATCATTTACTTTTACCGTACTTTTATACTTAGCATCATACATGTAATCAAACAATTCCTATTTCAAGACTTAGCATGCATAACCACTTATTGGTAAACTAGTTCTGAATTACTTAGATAGCACCCGCACCTTAGCGTTTTCGGGTTGACGGAAAAATAGCGGTTAAAGCAGTTGGAAAGTAGCGTTTCGAGCGGTTGCGGTTGGAACACTAGTTTTGGTGACTGAAAGTTATGGTTTACACTTCTGGAGTTTTTCGGTTGAAGAAATCACGTTTAAAATCAGCGATTGACAAAAATATCGTTTCGGGCGGTTTAATAAAAATGGGTTTTCTCCCAACTTTAAGATCAGATTTCAGGAGCATCATACCTCCGAATGATGATCCGAAAGTTGTTATGGATTCCTTGCAGAGAGATCTATCCATGCATATACAGACCGTCTTCAAAATCCTCTAAACACGTCCGGAATCAGTCCTACAAGGTGACTACCCGAAACTGGAATTAGAGCATATCTGCAAAAACTGTTTTTAACAGTTTCAACCACTCTTATTCAAACGCTCATAACTCGCGAACCATACCTCCTAATGAATCAAGACCGGTGTCTATGGAAAGATGAGAGGCAGATCTTTCCAATGGTACCAGGATCGTAATCTGGGTCGTCCGGATCAGTTGTCAATCTGCAGTTAAAATTGACGTATCAGAATTCGTACCAGTCTCACGAAAACGACGATAACTTTCCGCACATACCTCCTATCAGCTCAAACTAAACGTCTAAGGAAAGATAAGATTCAGGGCTTTCTATTGATATAAGGTACGTCTCCTGGATCCTTATATTTCGCCGTAAAATCCACTCTGAAATCAGACCAATGATTATGGAATTAGATTCTCGGTTTCAGAAATACTGATTTTGCTCAATAATCAAGGAAGGATTGCGAGCAGAATATACCTCGG
Source organism: Orychophragmus violaceus (assembly GCA_030180135.1). NCBI lineage: Eukaryota > Viridiplantae > Streptophyta > Magnoliopsida > Brassicales > Brassicaceae > Orychophragmus > Orychophragmus violaceus. The sequence goes on from CM058239.1 coordinate 107,724,704, forward strand.
AATTGAAATCGGAAAGAAACTACGGAAACTAGAGAACAAGGGCTTTCCAGAAGTATAAGGATCACGATCTGGTTCTGCCTGAGTCAACGGTTATCTGGCCTCCAAGGTGGCAACTTGAAGCTGTCTCTTGGAGGTGCTCAAGAAAGAAATTGTCTCAAAGGAATGATGAATGGACGATTTTTCTGGAGCAAGATGATAATGGTGGCTCCTTCTGCTCCCCTTCATGATCTAAATAGAGGTAGTGGAGCTTTCTTTTCATTTCTTTAGACTAATCAATTCATGAGTGCTTAACTTTGACAAAGTGATTAGTGGGAGAGAGGGTTCATGAGGATTGCAAGTTGAAGGTGTTGGGAATGTCCTGAAATCTACTGTACTATCTCTAGAAAGTATGATAAGTGTCGAGATCAGACATAAGTCATAAATACTGGGTGATCATGATGACTTGCTAGAGCCCGCTCTTGATCTATAAGTTTAGGACTTATTACCAGTATTGTATGATCCCAAAGGGTCACACACCATAGCTAACGGGAAAGTTAAAAGGAATTAATACAGTAAGATGCAAGGCATTTACTGTATTTGTGCAGAGAATTGGGCCAGACAAAATACAGTCTTTTGTCTGATTTGGGCTTTGGACCCAAAAGCCCAATAGGCTGTTAGGTCATTTAATGGACCTATATATAGCCAAGGAGGGGACGAATTTTAGGCTAAGCTTCTGCGATTTCTACCCTAGCCGTCCTCCTTGTTTCTCTGTTGTTCCAGCTTGGTCTAGCAGCCTGATCCAGTAGCTTGTAAGCGTGTGGATACCTAGGAGGAGCCGGTTTCTATCAGCTCTCAGTGATCTCTTCATTACCACCAATCCGCTGCACTTAATATTAAGGTAATGATCTCGATCCGTTTATGATTCATATGCAAATCACCTAGATCTTAGATGAATATGTTAGTAGGTTTAAACAAAGAATTAAACTAAGAGACTAAATATTCCTACAGTGGTATCAAAGCCTAGGTCGTTAGGTTTTGCATGTTTGGATCATATAGGTTGTTTTAATGTTTGTAGAATCGAATTTGAATGTAAATTTGATTAAGAAAACTTTAAAAAACCTAACAAAACTAAATCGCATAGCCGGATCCGTTGATCGGCATGCGTCGGACTGCGATGCGTCGAATCGATCGCATGTCCGGATGCGCAGACCGATCGCGGGATCGATGCGTGTATCGATCGATATGATCGTATCACGATCGACTCCCGGGTCACGTTCAGCGCATCAGCTCTCCCGGCTGTCTCGTTTCGCATATCGATCCGGATGGATCGCGACAGTATGCGTGACGAGTTCGAGGTGGTCGCGTGAATCGATCGGGCACATCGCATGTGCTGATCGGCCCGGCTCATCGCCTCAAGCCGTCCCGCTCCGCGTCCCGCTGTGTCTCGATGTGATCCGATCAGTCGAGCTTGACGCGAGCATCCAGCGAGAGAGCATCACGACCCGCGAGTAGCCATTCGGTTAAGCCGAGCCTCGCGGTTCGTCCCACCTAACCCGAGACGCGAACCAATCGTGCCATTGGGCCATTGCGGTTTGTCGTTGGTTTTGCCTTATCCCGCAAGTTAGGTCAAAATTGGCTAAAACGCAAGGCGTTTCTTCCCGGTTTTGGACTTAACCGAACCGATCCAATTTAATTGGTGGTTCAAGCGGTTAACCAAATCGCGGTTTGCTGGAAATTATTTAATACATTGGTATTATTTAATTTCTGGTTAAACCGGATTTAAATTCAAAATTGAATTTTAACATAAACCGAAGGCTGGTCTAAGTTTGATTTGGTTGGACCAAATAATTTAGAGCTGGTCTGGTTTAGTAAATAACCAGTTGGATTAAGTAATTAATTTGGTCTTGGACCAGAATTAATGAACCGACTCGGTTATGTCAAATTATTGGGCTAATTGGAATTTTGTGGTCTTGGGCCAAGAATTGGGCCTATAATTTGTGACCCAACCAAAAATTTTAATCAAATATCTAATTATTTCCAAAATAAAAAATTAAAAAGTTTCTAAGTTTAGAAATTTCTAGATTAAGAATGTTTTGGAAAATAAGAAATTTCTAGATATAAAAAGTTTCCAGATTTAGAAAGTTTCTAAAATAAGTAGGTTTTCCAAAATAGAAAGTTTCCAAATTTAGTAAGTTTCCTGAAATGGAAAGTTTCCCAAAATAGTAATCTTCTATTTTTGGAAGGAAAACCTAAAAATCCTCAAAACAAATATCAAGCTTGGATGTCTTGCCCAATCTTGTCAGCTACTTAACGCTTATTCAATTACAGATATGGCTTACAGTGTGAGGTGTCTGTTTTTGAGTAAGTAAAGTAGTACATAGTCATTACTGTCATTGGGAGTCCCAGACTTTAATGATTATTTGGCTGTAAGAGATTGGTTTCCTTGACTGGACCATCGGGAGTCCCGGGCCTTGAGACATCTGGTGAATTTGGGCCTCGGGTCCAATTCACAACCGAGAGTTATATGAGTTGTAACTAGCTGTGTGTCTGCTTACCTAGTTAGCTAATTCTGGGTGACGGCCAGTGGCCCACTTTGGTTTTAGTTTAACATGGATCTCGGAATCATTGTATTCTTATGAGGATAAACAAAGAAATTTTGAATACAATGCGAGTTTTCTTATAAGTTGTTAAGATTACTCTTTTATGAACTAAATAACTAAAACTCTATTTATCTCTAAATTTCAGTTATGACTAGCACAAACAATCAAAACACTTTCTCGATCCGGTCTGTCCTTGAGATGGACAAACTAAACGGATCAAATTTCTTGACTTGGTCGCGGAACCTGAGGCTAGTCCTCAGGCAGGAGAGAAAGGACTATGTCCTTGAGAGAGCTCTCCCCGAGAGGATCGGGTCCAATGCCTCTCATGAAGTATATGATGCTTGGAATAAGCATTATAATGATGCGGTAGATGTGCATGGTCTGATGTTGGCTACCATGGACTCAGATTTGCTGAAGCAATATGAGAACATGGAGTCGCCAATAGAGATGATCAGCAGCCTGAAATTGAAATTTCAGGAGCAGGTAAGAGTGGAGAGATACCAGTTGGTTAAGTCTCTCACTAGCTGCAAGCTACCAAATGATCATCCAGTGAGTCCTCATGTCAGTAAAATGATGAGTTACATTGATAACCTGAGGAAACTGGATTATCCAGTTAGCCAAGAATTGGCAACTGAGATCATTCTGCAGTCACTGCCGTCAAGCTATGATAAGTTCAAAAGGAACTATATCAAGAAAGGCTTAACGAAGACGCTGACTGAACTGCATGATATGCTCAAGACAGTTGAGCCAAACGTGAAGAGTACCCTGTATAATCTCATAATGGAGAAGGGTAGGTTTACTAAACCTAGTGCTGACAAGGGTGAAGACAAAGTTGTCCAGATTTTGAATCATGGCAAGCTTGTGTCTTCTGAGCCCGAGTCAGATACATCTTACGTTGGTAAGTGCTGCTACTGTAAAGAGACTGGGCATTGGAAGAGAGATTGCATTAAATTCATGGAAGATTATGAGGAGTTGAAGATGATGTATGAGACTACTTCCTCAGGTATTCATGTTATTACTTCAAGTTCTACCTTATAGGTATTGGATACTAGTTGTGGCACTGATATTTGTTATAATATGCAGAGCCTAAGCAACAGTAGTACGTTGAAGGAAGGACAAGTGGAACTGCGTGTCTGGAAGGAGCTATGGATGCTGCCTCAGCCGTATGGTTTTCACTTGTAGATGTCTTTGAGGCTTGGTTTTGTATTAAGTAATTGCTACAATGTACCTGCTTTAAGCAGAGTTGTCTTTCATTTTCTTGTAAGAATTTGAATGTTTTTCATTTTGATAAAAGACAAGTTTTGTTTTGATAAAAGACAAGTTTTGTTCTTTTGATCTTAATGAAATATTAATTGTAGCACCCTATTCAAGGAATGGGTTTTATATCTTAAACCAAAGAGTGCCTAAATGTAACATAAATACCGAATTGGTTTAAATCTGATGAATTAAACCTGATTTTTCTTGGCGTAATTCAGAAATCAGGTTTCATTTGATCGGATTCAGAAATCCCATAGTTATGGACTTTTGGGCTCATTTGATCGGATATCTTATGAGACTTGAATTCTGCTTACTGGACCAAAAGACAAAGGGCCCATCTTAGCCGAGCTAGAGAAAGGCCCAAAGGCTTATTGGACCTTGAACATACTCATGTATGTGGCCCGATGAGCAGTAATGCCAGAGAAAATTTCATGTACTTCATTATCTTTACTGATTACTTCAGTGAGTATGACTGTGTTCATTTGATGAGACACGAGTCGGAATTCTTTGAAATGGTCGAAAGAGTTCCAGAATGAGGTATAGAATCTGAGTGACAGAAGTATTGAGACTCTGGATTAGATCACGAGTGAGAATACTTAAGTCATTGATGGTGTAATCATCTGAATGAGTGTGAAGTCGTTTCACAGCTCATTTCTCCTGAAAACCTGGAGGTGTTTCCGTGAGAAAGAATCAGATCTTATTAGAAATGATTAAAGATGAGTCACACGAATCTTCCATGATATTCTTTAAGAATAACGCTCTAGAAATATCTAAGTTTACGCTGAAATAGTTCCACCAATATCAGTTGAAAGACACCACATAAATGTGGACTTGAAATGATCCAAATTCGTCTTTACTGAGTATTTGTAGTTGTGCTACTTCGCTGGTTGTCCTAGGGAAACCAAGGCTTGTTACTTTTTACGTCCATTCCGAAAACGAAGTTAGGTTGTTCGGAATTCTGTTTTCTAAAAGGAAAGTTTCTTTCCAAGAAGAACAGTGGGAGTAAAAGTATAACTCGAAGAAATTCGAGAAATACAGGAGGCTGCTCAACCTGTTGAGGGAGAGCAGCGGATGGATTTACAGATTTCTGTAGAATCTACACCTGTAGAGCCTAAAGTTCGCAGATCTGAATGAATCCGTCACTAATCCGAGAGTGATTTCTCGTGATTAATTGCCTTGATCTGATGATCATTGAAAGTGACGAACCTGCGAAATTCACAGAAGCGAAAGTGAGCCCGGACTCCGAAAAATTATACTGTATGTAAGTTAGCTTCATCGATCCATTCATGGATAGAAGCAAGCATATCGGAGTTGGAATCTTCGTTATGTTGAAGTAGTCAAGGTTTTGACTTAAACAGGAACGAAGTGGAACTGTGCGTTTACTAATAGATAAGTGGGAGCGATGTTGCATTTCTCATAGTGTATGTCGATGACATACTGATTCTCGGAAATAACGTTCCAATGCTACAGTCGGTAAAGGACTGGCTTGGGAGTTGTTTTATGAATGACATGGGTAAAGCCACATATGTTCTTGGATTTTGGATCTAAAGATAAAGATCCAAAAGAGCTGATAGGACAAAGTCAGGATTCTTATATTGACAAAGTCCTACACGTTTTCAGCATTCCAAGAAGGGTTTTATGCCAATGTCACATGGCATTACGTTAAGCAAGATACAGTGTCCTACGATATCTGCTGAGCTTGAATGCATGGATGAGATTCCACATGCGTCAGCAATTGGATCTATCATGTATGCCATGACATGTACTTGTTTTGATGTTGCTTTAATATTAAGCAAGACAAGTAAAGACCAGTCAAATCCAGCAAAGAATCACTGGATAGATGTAATGAATATCCTCAAGTATTTGGAAAACACTTAGGATAAGTTCTTGATTTACGGAGAAAGTGAGGTGCTAGAAGTCGGTAGAGTCTGAAAGGCAAGTTTCCAACAGACAAAGATGATTTCCGGTCACAGTCCGGTTATATCTTGTGTCTGTCTGGCGGTGCAAGGCACTGTTGCTGACTCCATGACTTAAGCTGAACATTTCGCAGCTTGGGTAGCGGCGAAAGAGGTTGTTTGGAAAGAAGAATTCATCCTCTCCCTTGATGTGATTCCTAGCATAGATGAGATAAATGACAGAGGTGTTAAGTAGATCAGCAAGTTTCAACGAATGAGAACGTTGCTAATCTATTAACGAAGCCACTCCTTAGGCCTAAGCACGAGTCGCGGACTGTAGCTGTAGGATAAGTGAAATTAAGATGTAGTCTTAATTTCAGTGGGAGTTTGTAAAGGGCTTTATTTAGTTGTTTTGAAAGGTTCATGTAAACATAATATTTTATGTTTATGAAATTTATGATTTCTGGATTATTTTAACTGTGATATAAATAATCGTTCCAAAATGATTCATGTCATTATATATAGGCCATCGAAGTACATGAGAAAGACTTGATCATGAAACCCTATATTTAACAAAATGACATAAATCAGAGTGTCCATAGTCGAAGGTTGTTGAAATTGGAACACCAACAACCACTTGAGACTAGAGTGTGTTGAGACTTATGACCAAGTTTCATGGGTCATAGATGCGCGGCATCAAAGTCGACACATAGGTATATGTAGGGGAGCATATGACCAGGACATGACCCGCTGATGAGAACTCTACAAGATATTAATGTCTGTGTCATAAGAGGTTCTCATCTACGACTATAGAGTATAGTCCTTAGACCTGAGTTCGCATGCATGTGGCTGCACATGGATTGATGCACTTTGATCACTGTCTAACGCTGTTTCGTTACTGGGAGCAATAAGGACCTTGGTTGGGTGTATTATAAAGTGAGTAGTTCATAGTGATGGAACAAGATGGGATTTGTCCCTCCTCTTAATGGAGGTAATATTTCTAGGCCAATCGGAGACTTGATAGCTGGTAAGAGTGTGGCCACACCCAAACGGACTTGCCCAAGTCGTTTGCATTGTCAGTATCAATTCTGGTCCGATGAACATGATCTTGGCTATATAAGGATGACACACATCTTGCCTTATGCCAGATCGAGTTATTGAGACAAAAGGATTAGGGAATGTAGAATTCCAGTACAAGTGGGAGATTGTTGGGAATGTCCTGAAATCTACTGTACTATCTCTAGAAAGTATGATAAGTGTCGAGATCAGACATAAGTCATAAATACTGGGTGATCATGATGACTTGCTAGAGCCCGCTCTTGATCTATAAGTTTAGGACTTATTACCAGTATTGTATGATCCCAAAGGATCACACACCATAGCTAACGGGAAAGTTAAAAGGAATTAATACAGTAAGATGCAAGGCATTTACTGTATTTGTGCAGAGAATTGGGCCAGACAAAATACAGTCTTTTGTCTGATTTGGGCTTTGGACCCAAAAGCCCAATAGGCTGTTAGGTCATTTAATGGACCTATATATAGCCAAGGAGGGGACGAATTTTAGGCTAAGCTTCTGCGATTTCTACCCTAGCCGTCCTCCTTGTTTCTCTGTTGTTCCAGCTTGGTCTAGCAGCCTGATCCAGTAGCTTGTAAGCGTGTGGATACCTAGGAGGAGCCGGTTTCTATCAGCTCTCAGTGATCTCTTCATTACCACCAATCCGCTGCACTTAATATTAAGGTAATGATCTCGATCCGTTTATGATTCATATGCAAATCACCTAGATCTTAGATGAATATGTTAGTAGGTTTAAACAAAGAATTAAACCAAGAGACTAAATATTCCTACAGAAGGAGGGAAAGAAAAAAAATCTGGGTCATGACACCCTGCGTCGACACGTTAAGAACCGGAAAACCTCAACTTTCTCAAGACGATGATTCTCGGTTACTTTACATGAATATCTTCCGACTCCCTGATCGGATTTCACGTGCATCACCCATCACGACAACCAGGTCTCTGGACGGTGGTGATGTCTGGGTTAAGATACGTGAAGAAGCTAAATCCGACGTTAAGCAAGAACCCATTTTGTCAAGCTACTATCACGCTTCCATTACATCGCATCGATCGTTAGATTCTGCTTTGGCGAACATTCTCTCTGTAAAGCTCAACAATTTGACCTTACCAAGCAACATCCTCTTCGAATTGTTCATCAGCGTTTTAGAAGAAAGCCCAGAGATTATCGAAGCGGTGAAGCAAGATCTATTAGCAGTCAAGGAAAGAGACCCAGCTTGCTTAAGCTACGTTCATTGCTTCCTAAGCTTCAAAGGTTTTCTCGCTTGTCAAGCTCATCGAATCGCTCACAAGCTCTGGACGCAAGACAGAAAAATCCTTGCTTTATTGATCCAAAACATAGTATCAGAAGCTTTTGCCGTCGATTTTCATCTGGGTGCGAAGATCGGACAAGGGATTCTGTTAGACCACGCGACGGCCTTAGTGATCGGTTAAACGGCGGTGGTTGGGGACAACGTTTCGATTCTCCACTGTGTGACGCTTGGAGGAACAGGAAAACAATGCGGCGATCGGCATCCGAAGATCGGTGATGGAGTCTTGATCGGAGCAGGGACTTGTATATTGGGGAATCTTACAATCGGTGATGGAGCTAAGATTGGATCGAGTTCGGTGGTGCTTAAGGATGTGCTGCCGCGAACGACGGCGGTTGGAAATCCGGCGAGATTGATTGGTGGGAAAGAGAATCCGAAAATGCTTGATAAGATTCCCGGTTTGACCATGGACCAGACATCGTATTTAACCGAGTGGTATGATTATGTGATCTAAAAAACAGTAATTATTTGTCCTTTGCTCAGCTTTAAAACCAAAATCAATTGAAAATTATCTGATTTTAATTTATTTTTAACTCTCTCGACAAAAAAAAAAAATTATAACTTTTAAACTAACATTTGTACTGAGTAATGGTTCTAAACCATAAATTGAATAGTTAACCAAGAAACTAAAGCGATCTGGGTATTAAACTATTAATGTCATGATTTTCTGTGTGTAACTCGAAAGGAAAAACCTTTCTATCTACTTTTCATTTGCTTTTTTTTTTTTGTTCAAATCTATGAGCCACAATTCCCAATTTATTCTTCGATCAAAAACATTCTTCGCTTCTCGGTCTATGAGTATTCTTCTCCATGGCAGAGACCTCAATTACTATTCTTTGGTCGTGGAAAGTAATGAAGTCATATCTTGGATTTAGTAATGTGAATGATGATAAGCTGTTAGAAACTTCACTTTCCTTTCTAGCTTCTGAATTTCTTTCCGGTGCAGTATAAAAGTTCATGGATTGGTCATGAATAAAATTTGGTTGTGTTATGTTTTTAATATCATGTGCCTGAGTTGGCAGAAAAAGAGCCCGAAAATGGGGTTTTTAGAATGTTGTGCAGTTGAAATGTTGTTTATAGAAAAGAATTGTCTCTAACTTTAGCTATTTCGACTCTTCATAATGTTGTGACTATTTCTGCAACTACCTTGGTCACTGAATCAACAATTGGAATTCCTCTGCTTCCCCTAGGCATCAAAATCCTTCTATGATAATCTACTAAAAAGATTTTTTTTTCAAGTAAGAAGTATTCTGAAGAAGAGAAAAATAGATTGAAAGCATGGCCACGGATTATGTGGAGAATATGAAAGACCAGCAAGGATCTTGTCTTCAATAACCACACCCAAGAGATCATATGCTATTGGGAAGAGCTTGTACGCGCTCGAATTTATGGAAATGAATTTGCAGACTAAAATTATATAAACGCATAACAATATCAAGTGAACATTATCTGATTTTTTTTTTTTAACTCCTCAACAAAAAAGAAAAGTTTTTAACTTTTAAACTAACATTTTTACTGAGTAATGGTCCCAAACCACAAATTGAATAGTTAACCAAGAAACTAGACTGGTCTGGGTATTAGATTATTAATGTCATGATTTTCTGTGTGTAACTCGAAAGGAAAAACCTTTCTCTCTACTTTTCATTTGCCTTGTTTCTTCAAATCTATGAACCAAAATTCTAAATTTATTCTTCGATCAAAAAAATTTTCCGCTTCTCGGTCTATGAGCATTCTTCTCCATGGTAGAGACCTCCATTACCATTCTTTGGTCGTGGAAAGTAATGAAGTCATGTCTTGGATTTAGTAATGCCAATGATGATAAGCTGTTAGAAACTTCACTTTCCTCTCTAGCTTCTGAATTTCTTTCTGGTGCAGTATAAAAGTTCATGGATTGGTCATGAATAAAATTTGGTTGTGTTATGTTTTTAATATCATGTGCGTGAGTTGGCAGAAAAAGAGCCCTAAAATGGGGTTTTAAGAATGTTGTGCAGTTGAAATGTTGTTTATAGAAAAGAATTGTATCTAACTTTAGCTATTTCGACTCTTCATAATATTGTGACTATTGCTGCAACTGCCTTGGTCACTGAAGCAACAATTGGAATTCCAGTGCTTCCCCTAGGCATCAAATTCCTTATATGATAATCTAGTAAAAGGATTGTTTTCCTGTAAAGAGTATTCTGAAGAAAAGAAAAATAATTTGAAAGCAAGGCCAAGGATTATGTGGAGAATATGGAAGACCAACTATGATCTTGTCTTCAATAACCACACCCAAGAGATTATGTGCTATTGGGAAGAGTGTGCAAGCGCTCAAATTTATGGAAATGAAATTGCAGAGTAAAATTATATAAACGCATAATAGTATCAAGTGAAAATTATCTGATTTTTTTTTTTACTCTCTCGACAAAAAGAAAAGTTTTGAACTTTTAAACTAACATTTGTACTGAGTAATAGTCACAAACCACAAATTGAATAGCTAACCAAGAAACTAAACTGGTCTAGGTAACCACACCCAAGAGATCATGATTCTCTGTGTGTAACTCGAAAGGAAAAACCTTTCTCTCTACTTTTCATTTGCCTTTTTTCTTCAAATCTATGAGCCACAATTCTCAATTTATTTCGATCAAAAACATTCTTCGCTTCTTGGTCTATGAGCATTCTTCTCCATTGCAGAGACCTCCACTACCATTCTTTGGTCATGGAAAGTAATGAAGTCATGTCTTGGATTTAGTAATGCCAATGATGATAAGCTGTTAGAAACTTCACTTTCTTTTTTTTGCTTCTGAATTTCTTTCTGGTGCAGTATATAAGTTCATGGATTGGTCATGAATAAAATTTGGTTGTGTTATGTTTTTAATCTCATGTGCGTAAGTTGACTGAAAATGAGACCGAAAATGGGGTTTTTAAAATGTTGCGCAGTTGAAATGTTGTTTATAGAAAAGAATTGTCTCTAACTTTAGCTATTTCGACTCGTCATAATGTTGTGACTATTGCTGCAACTACCTTGGTCACTGAAGCAACAACTGGAATTCCTCTGCTTCCCTTAGGCATCATATTCCTTCTATGAGAATCTAGTAAAAAGATTGTTTTCCGGTAAGGATTATTCTGAAGGAGAGAGAAATAGATTGAAAGCACGGCCATAGATTATGTGGAGAATATGGAAGACCAACAATGATCTTGTCTTCAATAACCACACCCAAGAGATCATGTGCTATTGGGAAGAGTCTATACATGCTCGAATTTATGGAAATGAAATTGTAGACTAAAATTATATAAACGCATAACAATATCAAGTAAAAATTATCTGATTTTAATTTTTTTAACTCTCTCGACAAAAAGAAAAGTTTTTAATTTTTAAACTAACATTTGTACTGAGTAATGGTCCCAAACCACAAATTGAATAGTTAACCAAGAAACTACACCTTTCTGGGTATTAAACTATTAATGTCATGATTCTCTGTGTATAACTCGAAAGGAAAAACCTTTCTCTCTACTTTTCATTTGCCTTTTTTCTTCAAATCTATGAGCCACAATTCTCAATTTATTCTTCGATCAAAAACATTCTTCGCTTCTCGGTCTATGAGCATTTTTCTCCATGGAAGAGACCTCCATTACCATTCTTTGGTTGTGGAATGTAATGAAGTCATGTCTTGGATTTATGCCAATGATGATAAGCTGTTAGAAACTTCACTTTCTTTTCTAGCTTTTGAATTTTTTTCGGTGCAGTATATAAGTTCATGGATTGGTCATGAATAAAATTTGGTTGTGTTATGTTTATAATCTCATGTGCGTGAGTTGGCTGGAAAAGAGCCCGAAAATGGGGCTTGTGTAGTTGAAATGTTGTTTATAGAAAATAATTGTCTCTAACTTTAGCTATTTCGACTCTTCATAATGTTGTGACTATTGCTGAAACTTCCTTGGTCACTGAAGCAACAATTGGAACTCCATTGCTTTCCCTAGGCATCAGATTCCTTCTATGATAATCTAGTAAATGATTGTTTTTTGGTAAGGATTATTCTGAAGGAGAGAGAAATAGATTGAAAGCATGGCCATAGATTATGTGGAGAATATGGAAGACCAACTATGATCTTGTCTTCAATAACCACACCCAAAAGATCATGTGCTATTGGGAAGAGTCTGCATGCGCTCGAATTTATGGAAATGAAATTGCAGACTAAAATTATATAAACGCATAACAATATCAAGTGAAAATTATCTGATTTTAATTTTTTTTTTTAACTCTCTCGTCAAAAAGAAAAGTTTTTAACTTTTAAACTAACATTTTGTTGACGCAAAAAAAAACTAACATTTTGTAATGAGTAATGGTCTCAAACCACAAATTCAACAGTTAACCAAGAAACTAAACTGGTATGGGTATTAAACTATTCTCTCGGTGTCACTTGAAACAAGACGGAGTGAGGAGCGGAAGGACAAACCTTTCTCGCTATTTTTCCTTTGCCCTTTTTATCTATGAGCCACAATTCTCAGTTTCTTCCTCGATCAAAAACATCAATCTCATTTCTGGCATATCAAATTACACTTTGAGTATTGAAAAGGAAATATTATAGGTACACTCGTCTGAAATGTGGTCTAATCTTAACTGCGCTTCTCCGTCTATCAGTGTAACGCCCCTTTCCCGTCTCCGCTGACCGTCGAGCTAACCGGTCAACAACCAAACAAGAACATGACCGATCGAACCCGAGCAAGTCGAACAGGAAAAGTTCGTCACAGGACGAAGCCAGAGACAGATCGGTTTGAGACGGAAGCTCGCACCAACCCATCCTTGACTCCGCTATCCTCGCTTTCATAGTACAAGTCGGCCATCCTGCACTACTTCGGGGAGTTGTGTCGGTTCGGACAAAACACAATATCAGGAAAGCATATTCATATCTGAGTAAATCAAAAGTTCATCACAATGTTTAATCGTCACTTTACAAATCGTTTTCATCAATAAACAATCAACACGCAAATCAATACAAAATGGCGCCAAGCCGAACCGAGAGAAAAACCCAAAACTATCGAATCAAAACCCCGCCACAAGCCATCCCGAAACTACACCGAGGACCTCCCGCGTCCGTTGCTGCTTAACCTGAAAACACAAAAGAGTCTAATGAGCGATCTAAGATCATCCAGTGAATCGGCTCCCCACTACGGCTTCTAATCTATCTATCGTCTATAGATTCCCGCCCTAAAACCCCAAAATAACAATCAAGCATAACAAAATAGCCGATCACGCACTACCACGTCGTGTCGAGCCCACACACAATCAATTGCCAAAAGAAAGAGAAGGCGATTAGAGGAAATCGGGAGCACTGCGGCACATGTCCCCGATTGAGACTCGATCTATCCACCGCGCAACACCAACTACACCAAACACAATGCTGGGCCCCTACGATCTTGGTAGCTTCCACGGGTTTTCACCGTTACCGATATGGTAACTGACCAACGAATCCTAGCCGTCCACCGACGGTCCAACGACTAGGACACCGTTCTTCGTCCATCGATACGCGGTGACTCAGGCTACCCCTAGATAACCCAAGTTTCCATGCAGTTCAGCCCTAGGACGCGACCCCGTATTCTCCGGACTACACACCTACCGGCGTCACTCAGTAGGTTAACGCCATAACCGGAATCACCATGATACGATTAGGCAACTACCCGAGAATCCAATCGGGTCGAAAGTACCAGAACATAATCAAACACCTAGACTTGCGGGATCTAACGCACCCTAGAGCCCTACTACAGAAACGTAAACACGCAGACTTGCTTGGACTCTAGCAATCAATAATAATCAACAACCAACTTTCAGATCAATCACCGCTTCCCGCAAGTCTACTCACACACACCACACCGCCCCCCTGACTCAGCACTGAACCGGGCCAGCGGTTACAACTTAACCGGCCCTATGACCATGTTAAGTATCCACAAGGATAGCTCGGCCTAACACCGAAACGATCTAAAGGCCTGCACAGAACGGTTAACAACAACCACACAACAAGCAATCACACAACAACACATCACAATCAGGCCTATTAGGGTTACTAACGTCTTTTAACCAATTTACGCCCGCTACCTTGGATTAGCCGCTTGCTAACCCGTAGACGGTTCATCAGTCACAACACTTCTCATTTCTTAATCTTTCCTAAGTATCTTTTATCAACCCCCGATCCGTCGGTTAGAGCTAGTGGCTTACTAGACTCCCCGACGTCTCATCTTTCATTAACTTAATTCATTTCATTCTCGGTAAACCCGATATCGTTCCATACTATATATGTTCGTTCAGTTTTAACTCCATATCTTAACTCGTCTTAATTTCCCGTATATAGATTCATTTAGTACCGTTCTTTACTTAATATATATATATATATATATACGCATATATGGGCCTACTCATGTCACGACTATATGAATGCATCACACAATGTTCTAACAACCTAACAGCACACAACCGGTTTAATCCGTTTAAGTCTATTATGCATCTTTAACCCTAGCCGGTTTAACGTTAATTCAATCAATCAATTCTCAATTCAATTCAATTATATTCGGATATGCATTCCTAATTCTACGGTTTCCCATTATCGATCTATATGCATGCTACAGTGTTTGGGCCGACTCACAGTGATATAACAGAACGAATGGCACGAATACGGATACGGATTCTCGAGACCCCGAACTAACCCGAACCTCTCCGAATACCTGAACATGAACTCCCGAATACTCCAAACTACCGAACAACCGTCAAACCGAGCGTTGACCGGCTTGTCTTCCGTCGTTGACCGCGTTGACCGGCGGCGTTGACCGGCCGTTGACTTTGACTCCGGTTTACCCCCTTGACCTGCTGAACCACCAATTGAACCGAACCAACTGCAAATCAACCGGTTAGTTAAACCGGTTTAGGTCAAACCGTCGACCGGCGTTGACCGAAGCTTAACCGGTTTGACTAAACCGATTCTTCCACTGAACCAAGACCAAACCAACTCCAATGAATCTCATATCCACCCATGAAGAACCACTTGAAGATTTGACGGCGAAAGGAGGTTTTCCGGCGACGGCTCCGGCGTTGACCGCGGTGGAGGTGGCTTTTCCGGCGACTTCTGACGGCGAACCACCCACCAAAATGCTCCTCTTGACAAGATCTACCCACCCATGGCCTTGAATCACTAAAATTTGTTGAGGAGAGAGAGTTATGCCAAGAACCCTAAGCCGCGGTTGCTTCTTCATCGGATTCCGGCGAGCTCCGGCGACGGCGGCGATGGTGGCTGGCTGGAGAATGTAGAGGAGGATGAGATGAATATCCTGGGCTTTGCAGAGGATGATTTGGTTCTAGGATGAAGAAGTTATGGCCTTGCTTGCACCCTAAGGCATGAAGAACACCTTGAATCCTTTGAAGAACACCTTGAAGATTCAAGAATTTTGATGAACTTTCTGGAAATAGAAGATGAATCTGATGAGTCTGGAAGAGAGAGGAGAGAGCTCGAGAGTGTAGAGAGAGATTAAGATCCTTGAACCAAAAAGATGATTTGATGCATTGTTCCTTTTTGTGCATGAATCCCCTTTTTGCATGCATGCATGCACCAAGAAGTGGTGGCGCCTCCAGGGGAGAGACACTTGTCCTTCTGGGGTTGAGTCTGAGCCAGGTAATCCCCTCATTAAGCCCTTAATCTCCTCCTAATCTTCTTAATCACTCTTGTTCGGTTTGCTCGTTTTCCCGATAATTGTTTTAATAAATATCATACGATTCCCATAAATCTCCAAACCTCCATAAACGGATTCTACTTGATTTTAGATGAATTTGGCAACTTGAATCATCCCATTTGGAGTTTCCTAGCTCCCGTTATGAATTTCCGAAGTTTTCTCGGTTTAGTCGGTTTTCCGACCGATAAGCCGAAAAACATATTTCCGCTCCGTTTCTTCCAATTATGGTCTTGTAAATGTTCTTTATGGTTTAGAAAAGGAACATTTGGCCCGTCTCGGCTTCCGTCTCGAATTTTGACAATTACTATTTTGCCCCTGGGTTTGGCAAAATTACGGTTTTGCCCCTGTTGACTTTTCTTCTGCCCGTTGACCACATCTCTGGATACGGGGTATCACATTCTTCCCAACTTACAGGAATTCGGTCCTCGAATTCTCAGTCACTACCAGACTTTGAATCGGTTCTGAATTCTGCAAGTTGCTCTGTTACTTTATGTCGATGCTATCTTAATCGAACACCGCTGTATACCACTGATCCTGACGTCTCCGTGATCCTTCTTTCCCACTGACTTTGACAACCATTCCCGTCTATTCGCTTCCCTCATGACTGTCTCCAACAATCTTGACTGCTGTTTTCATCCCCCGTTAACTTCTCTGTTCTGGTTCTCACTTCTGGCTTCCCCACTTCGTTTCGACCTTCACATCCTTCTGATTGCGACTTTCCTTTGTCTTTTCAGGGACACTCTTCAAGAATCTGATAACCTGCTTTCGTCTGACTGCTTTCCATAGTAATATCGATTTTCTTTGCCAAATCTCTTTGCTAACTCATCATCTCAACCGCTTCGCTCCTTCCGCTGCTTTGTACTGACACATTCCCACTGTCAATCCATACCGACTGCTTTACTTCTCAGGCCAACTTGCCTCACAGCTTCTTGTTTCACGACGTCTTGCCACTTCATCTGGTTTTTGGGTTCGGGTTCGGTCTCGCTTTCGTATCGCATCATCCATTCTGTCCTACATTCAACACAACAACTTTCACTGGAGCGGTGAAATTCAACCAGTCTATCCCTCGATATCATTTCCTCATAGAAATATAGTTAGTTAATCATGTATCTAATGGTCACTCATGATTAAGTAACGATATTCTATAATTCCGCTCTCTCGCGAATCGACAGTCGATTCCAACCATTCGCGAGTTAGCTCAACACCTTAATGAAAAGGTTCTGACACGTTCATGTTCACTTCTACCAACTTAACGATTGCAATAAAATTTAAGCTACTCAACCAAATAGTTTACCACTACCACTCACACTCCGCACAGGCTAAGCATGCCGTCAATAAAAACTAGCACTGTCACAGTGCTACACCACGAACGGAACACAACCCTAATTACCCAATGTACCACACAAGCATTTAAATAAAACACGCAAACCATTAAAATAAACGCAAGCAATTACCACACACAGCCAAGCAATCACCAGATCGCTCCGGATATGTCGTCAGTCTGGGTTCAGGTTATGATGAACGGTCGTCAGTTTCGCTCATCATCAGACTTCACATGGTAACTCATTTGCATTCAAAACCATCACACGCATGCAAACAATTACTGCGAAAGTCATAATGATAAGTCGAACATTCTGCATCACATACATACACAAAAACAACAACACACACATGTTTCGAGGTCTTAGAAATACATAAGGAAACAGAAATACAACCACAAGATGTCCGTTATCAACAACCCAACCCACAAACTGCACCGCCATATCCTGGAGATGTTAGAAAAAACATACGAAGATCGTCGATCTGGTTACACACAAACAACATAGTTAGTGCCCATACTTACCTGGCCTAACTAGTCTAACCCTAACAGCCCCAACACGACCGGAATGCCCAACATAAACGGCATCGCGGCTCGCGGTGGTAACCACTGGCAAGCGTGCCAGGAGGGTGTGGTGGGTGTGCATCTTGTTGGGATTGTGTCCTGAAATCACATTGTACTTACTCTAAAGATAGTTGTATTGTCGAGATAGGACAATTCATGTGATACTGGGTAGTCGTAATGTTTTGCTAGAAACCGCTTATGACAAATGAGTTGTAACTCATTTATAGTATCGTGTGAACCTACAGGGTCACACACCTAAGCAAGCTGGATACACTTTGTATGGGATTGATCATTGGCATATGATCCGATCAATGTGTATTGGATACATATTGAATTGAGTTTTGAAGAGGGGTGTCGATCGATGCAATGAGTGTGTCGATCGATGCAGGTTTCCGAAAGGGTGTGTCGATCGATACAGTAAGTGTGTCGATCGATGCACATTGGGCCTCGAGACTAATGTTTCGAGTTAATGACTTAAATGAGTCGGGTTTGATCCAACGGCCGTTCTTGGTCATCCCAGGTCGATATATATAGTCTTATATGATCGACCTGGACCCTAGCCGTCGTTATTTGATTTTCAGCAAGAAATCATAGACACAGAAACTCATAGCATCCCAGGAGATCCGATCACCGGAACTAGCAACCCGGCGGATTCCAGCTTGTGTGCGTGTGGACTACGGTAGAGGCGCAGCATCTGAGGCGCTCTTGATCTCGATTACCTGATCTTCATTCCGCTGCCAATCTCCAGGTAACCACGAGGTCAGTTCTTAGATTCAATCACCTAGACCCTTGATCCTAGGGATCCCTACAGTGGTTGATGCTTGTTGATTTTCGTTTTGATAAATATAATCTCGGATTTTGTTTGTATCGAAAACGATGAACCTGTGTTTTCGCACAGTGTCGATCGACACAAGTTTGTGTCGGTCGACACACCGCGAAAACGATCATAAAATTTTAGGGGTTTCGCACAGTGTCGATCGACACTAAGCTTGTGTCGGTCGATGCAACGCGAATACGATTATTAAAATTTGGGTATCGATCTTAGAGATCGCATTGTGTCGATCGACTCACTGGGTGCATCGATCGACACAGATTGTGCGAAAGGATAAATCGGTTCAATTGGATTGAACCGGTTATCTCGCATGATTAAAATTTCCTGATACCCTACTGTGTCGATCGACACAAGTTAAGTGTCGGTCAACACAGGCCTTGCGATTGGTTGATCGGTTCAATTGGATTGAACCGGTTATCATGCTTGGTTAAAAGTAGATCAGATCGGTGTAAATTGGATGAATTGATTCAATTGGATTGAATTGGTTATCTCAATTGGTATAAACCGAATTGATTGGTTAAGATCAGTTTGATTGGATAAGTCGGTTCAATTAGATTGGACCAGTTATCGCGATTGATTAAAACTGGTTGAAACGGTTAAATTGGATCTGACCGATATTTCATTTGGTCAATTACCGGTGCAATTGGATTGACCGGTTATAGGGTTAGTTAAGGTTTCATATCAACTGTCGACCAAGTGTGTCAGTCGATGCATATGGTGACGATGCGAACCGTAATCGTTTGGTTTTGAACCAGATGATTGAAAAACCCGAACCAAATGACCTAACCCACTTAAATAAGAACAATTAAAACTTAATTAAAATTAGAAGTTAAACGTGTTCTAAACCCATTGAATACACATTGGATGTGTATTAGATCAAAGCTTAGTTTTCAATATGGTCAACTGTCAAGACTCATTTCATTGTTGTGATAGTCTTGCCAAGAGCTTGGTGTCCACAATTACATGAGTAAGGCAGGTAGTTGTGTTGATGGTCTTGCAGTGCTTGACATCAACAATTACATGACCTAAGAGATTGATTTACTAACCTTTTAAAGTTCCGTTTCCTCAACTAAATATCAAGTAACCTTGATGTCTTGCCCAATCTTATCTACTGTCAAGGCTCATTTCATTGTTGGATAGTCTTGGAGTCCTTGGTATCCACAATTACATGAGTAAGGCAGGTGATCATTGATAGACTTGCAGTGCGACTGTCAATGATCACAAGACTGAAGAGATTGGTTTACTTGACTGGGCTATCAGAAGTTCTGGGCCCAGAGACATCAGAGTGGATAGAACATGGATTGTCTTATCTGTGACCAAGAGTTGTACTGGGTACAATTAGCAATGATTTGCTTACCTAAATGACTAAACTCTAGGTGATGACGAGTCGTCCACTCAAATTTTAGTGATGTATGGATCCTGGATCATTATATTCATAGAGGAAACATTGTTTGAATATAATGCGAGTTTTCTTATTATATAAGATTTCTCATTTCCTGAACTTCATAACTAAAATCTTCTTTTCTTAGATTTCAGCCTATGTCTAAAACTACTTTTTCTTTGCGATCCGTCCTTGAGAAGGACAAGTTAAATGGATCAAATTTCCTGGATTGGTATCGTAATTTGAGATTTATTCTCAAGCAAGAGAGTAAGGACTATGTCCTTGAGAAAGCTCTCCCCGAAAGGCTTGGGACCAATGCGTCGCATGCAGTATATTATGCTTGGAATAAGCATTATATTGATGTGGTAGATGTGCGTGGTCTGATGTTGGCTACCATGAACTCGGACTTGAAGAGTCAATACGAGAACATGGAGTCGCCAATAGAGATGATCACCAGCCTGAAACTGAAGTTTCAGGATCAGGCACGAGTTGAGAGATACCAGATGGTTAAGTCTCTCAATGGGTGCAAGCTACCAAAGGATGCTTCAGTGAGTCCTCATGTCATTAAAATGATGGGTTACATTGATAACCTGGGGAAACTGGATTGTCCTATTAGCCTAGAGTTGGCTACTGAAATCATTCTGCAGTCACTGCCGTCAAGTTATGATAAGTTTATCAAGAGCTATATCAAGAAAGACTTGACGAAGACGCTGACTGAACTGCATGGCATGCTCAAGACAGCTGAGCAAAACATCATAAAGGGTAAAAGATTTGAGAAATCTTGTGTTGACAAGGGTAGAGGCAGGGCCGTCCAGATTTGGAATCAGGATAAGCATGTGTCATCTTATAAGCCCAAGTCCGCCCCATCTGATGTTGGTAAGTGCTACTACTGTGAAGAGTTTGGGCATTGGAAGAGAGATTGCATTAAATTCTTGGAAGATTCACAAGAGATGAAGGAGATGTATGGTACTTCTTCTTCAGGTATTGTGTTATCACTTCAAGTTCTACATAGGTATTGGATACCAGTTGTGGTACTGATATATTTTTTGAAATATGCAGGGCCTAAGCAACATTAGAAAGTTGAAGAAAGGACAAGTGGAACTGCGCGTCTTGAAGGGAGCAATGGTTGTTGCCTTAGCCGTAGGGATTCTCCACTTGTAGGAGCCTTTCAAGCTTGGTTTTTTTAATTAAGTCATTGCTACTATGTACTTGCTTTATGCAGATATGTCTTTCATTTTCTTGTAAGAATTTGGATGTTTTTCATTATGATAAAAGACAAGTTTTGCTCTTTTGATCTTAATGAAATATTATATGGTAGCACCCCTTTTAAAAAAAAAAAGGGGGGGGTTTTATACCTTAAACCAATGTACGCTTGAATATAACATAAATACCAAACGGTTTAAGTCTGATGACTCGAACTCGATTTTTCCTTGGCATAGTCGTTTCAACCACACAGAGTGGAGCGGATTCAGAAGTTCCATGGTTATGGGCTTTTGGGCTCATTTGATTTTAAATCATATGAGATATGAATTCTGCTTGATGGGCCAAATGACTAAGGCTTCTTTAGCAGAGCTAAAGAAAATGGGCCAGAGGCTTATTGGGCCTTACACATACTGATGTATGTGGCCCGATGAGCATTAGTGCCAGAGGAAATCTTCTGTACATCATTAACCTTATTGATGACTTCAGTAAGTATGGCTGTGTTCATTTGATGAGACACGAGTCGGAATCCTTTGAATGGTCAAAAGAATTTCAGAATGAAGTCTAGAACCGATATGACAGAAGAATTAAGATCCTCGATTGGATCGCGGAGAAGAATACTTGAGTCAAGAATTGAGTGATCATCTAAGTGAGTGTAAAGTCGTCTCACAGCTCATTTCTCCTAGAAAACCTGAATGGTGTTTCTGAGAGAGAATGAATCGGACCTTATTGGATATGCTCCGATTAATGATGATTCACATGAATCCTCCATTATCCTTTGAGGAATGCGCTCTAAAATGTATAAGTTTACGCCAAATAGTTTTCTATCAGAATCAGTTGAAAGACACCACATTGGATGTGGACTGGAAGTTTTCCAAGTATGTTTTCCTGATTAATTGGGATTGCAAGGTTTGTATAAGGCAGTTGTCAACAAACAAGCTTGAACCCATATCTGATAAGTGCTGCTTCGCTGGTTGTCCTAGGGAAACCGAGGCTTATTACTTTTGCAACCAATCCGAGAACAAAGTTTTGTTGTTCGGAACTCTGTTCTTCTAGATAGAAAGTTTCTTTCCGAGAAAAACAGTGGGAGTAGAAGTACAGCTCGAAGAAATTCGAGAAACACAGAAAGCTGCTCAACCTGTTGAGGGAGAGCAGCGGTTAGATCTACAAAGTGCTGTAGGACATACACCTGTGGATCCTGAAGCTTGCAAATCCGAAAGGATCCGTCACTAACCCGAGAGTGATTTCTCGTGACCGATTGCCGTGATCTGATGATCATTGAAAAGTGACAAGCATGCGATATTCAAAGAGCGATGGTGAGCCCCAACTCCGAAAATTTGCTAGGTATGCATGTTAGCTTCATCGATCTATTTCTGGATTGAAGCAAACATCTTGGAGTTGGAATCTACGTTCTGTTAAAACGGTCAAAAGTTTTGACTAGATCAGGAACGAATAGGAACCGTGCGTTTACAAGTAGACTAGTGGGAGCGTAGTTGCATTTCTCACACTGTATGTATATAACATACTTAATCTCATAAACGACGTTCCGTCGCTTAAGTCTTATCAGGACTTAGGTCGGAAGTTAATTTTATAGATAGACATGGGAGAAGCCGCGTGAGTTCTTGGAATAAGGATCTATTGAAATAGATTGAAGTAGGCTAATTGGATTGTGTCAGAATCCTTATGTTGATAAGGTATTGGACAGTTCCAATATGCATGATTCCAAGAATGGCTTCACACCAAAGGTCTTATGGAAATAATCTTAGCAAGATGAAGTGTCTTGGACACTGGCTGAGCTAGTATCTATGAGTGTGATTCCTTTTGCTTATGCAATAGAATCCATCATGAATGCCATATTTTGCACTTGTCTAGATGTAGCTGACGCATAAAGCATGACGAGAAGATACCAATTTGTTCTTGTATAAGTCACTGGACAGTTGTAAGGAATATCCCCAAGTGTTTGAGAAACACTAAGGATAGTTCTTGTTCAACTGAGAAAAATGACGAATCTGTTATGAGTAGTTAGACGGACAAAGATGATTCCCGGTTCCCACCTGGTTATGTCTATTTGTCTGTGTAGCGGCGCTATCTGTTGGAAAGGTCTCCAAGCAGTGGACCGTAGAATAGTGCTTATTAAAGAATTGCGGTGTGGTTTGTTGGAATGGTTCCAAGCAAGAACACCGCAGCATCTCTCACAACCTAAGCATGAGTTTCGTACTGTTGCTGTAGGTACTAGATATCTGAAGACGTGGTCTTGATTCTAGTGGGAGTTATGTTAGTTATGATGTTCACATAGACATGCTATGGTCATGTTTATGAAAAACTGACATCAACATTATTTGATTATTGGATAATTAAATAATGGTCCCAAAGTATTTTATGTTCATTTTATAGGTCATCAAGTTGAGGACTTGATCATGAAACCCTATAAGCAAAAGATGACATAAAATTATGTTTGTCCCTAGTCGAGGTTGTTAAAGTGGGACACTAACAACCGCGAGAAACTAGCATGTGAGGTGACTGTTGGACTAAGTTTCATGGAGTCAATATGATTATCACAGTCAATCACATAGATATATGTTGGTGAACATATGATCGGACATGACCCGCTAATGAGAAATCCACAGGATAGTTATATCAGTGTCATGGGAGGTTCTCATTACGACTATAGAGTATAGTCCTTAGACCTGAGTTCATCATGCTTTCTAGCATATGAATTGGTGCGCTTTGACCTTGTCAAACGTCGTTCCGTAACTGGCGGCTATAACGGCATTGCTTAGGCGTATCATGAAGTGTGTGTAGTAACAGGGATGGAACAAGAAGGGATTTGTCCCTCCTGTATAACAGGAGATAAATATCTCAGGGCCCATCGAAGATTTAATACTGAGAAAATGCATGGCCGTGCTCAAACGAGGTGATTGTCAGTCGTTTGTTTTATCAGTATAGATCAAGAGTTCGATGAATATGATGTTGGCTATAATAAGGATGACACAGTTTCTTGCCTTATGCCATATCGAGATATAGCGATAAAGGGATTATGGGAATAGATGATTCCAGTACAAGTGGGAGATTGTTGGGATTGTGTCCTGAAATCACATTGTACTTACTCTAAAGATAGTTGTATTATCGAGATAGGACAATTCATGTGATACTGGGTAGTCGTAATTTTTTGCTAGAAACCGCTTATGACAAATGAGTTGTAACTCATTTCTAGTATCGTGTGAACCTACAGGGTCACACACCTAAGCAAGCTGGATACACTTTGTATGGGATTGATCATTGGCATATAATCCGATCAATGTGTATCCAATACACATTGAATTGAGTTTTGAAGAGGGGTGTCGATCGATGCAATGAGTTTGTCGATCGACGTAGGTTTCCGAAAGGGTGTGTCGATCGATACAGTAAGTGTGTCGATCGATGAACATTGGGCCTCGAGACTGACGTTTCGAGTTAATGACTTAAATGAGTCGGGTTTGATCCGATGGTCGTTCTTGGTCATCCCAGGTTGATATATATAGTCTTATATGATCGACCTGGACCCTAGCCGTCGTTATTTGCTTTTCAGCAAGAAAGCATAGACACAGAAACTCATAGCATCCCAGGAGATCCGATCATCGGAACTAGCAACCCGGCGGATTCCAGCTTGTGTGCATGTGGACTACGGTAGAGGCGCAGCATCTGAGGCGCTCTTGATCTCGATTACCTGATCTTCATTCCGCTGCCAATCTACAGGTAACCACGAGGTCAGTTCTTAGATTCAATCACCTAGACCCTTGATCCTAGGGATCCCTACACATCTCTGGTCGGTGCTCCAACCTGCTGGGGCTCCGCCATTGGACATAACTGCGCTACATGACCTCCGCGACCACAAATCTCACATACGGGACCGGGCGCTGGGCGTGGCCCACGATAACAATCTGCTGCCTGATGATCTGTCGCTCCACATAGCTGACATGAGGAAACAGATACCAAAGAAGGCTCCTGGAAATAATCTGCTGCTCGATGCCCCTGACCTCCACAAATTTGACACACAACCGGCGCTGAGCGGGACCAACGAAAACTGGATCTACGGGCACAAACAGACGCTCTATGTCCCTCATCTCCACACCTCCTGCAAGTCCTCGATGGTCTCGGTGGCTGCACTAGTGGTGGCTGCACTACAGGTGACTGCGCGTCTGGCTGCTGAATAACTGGCTGCCGAATAAGCTCGGTGTCTCGGCGACTCGGTCCAGGGTGGTACTCCTCACGCACTAGGGCACGATGCGGCTCTGCGTCTGACATATGTGGTCCGAGCCCCCACGATCGGACATATAGGTGAAAGATGACCGTCCATACCACACACCTGACAATAATACGGGCTCGGCACCGGCTGATACGTCTCACGGTCACGCGGATCGACTGGTCGTGAACACCAATACAAATGAAAACCCTGAACTCCGCAGGCGCTACACGTCCGGTAAACAGGCATAGGCGGTAGTGTGTCTGGAGTGTCTGCTGGTGGAACCTCTGGTGACGCAACTGGCTCAGTCGGTGGTACCTCTGGTGATGTAACTGACTCAAACTTCGTATTCGACCCTGATATCGACATCGGCTCGACCCCTGAAACTAGCTCTGTTGCAGAAAGTAGCTCGGTGGAATAGGGTGATGGAGCTCTTGACCTCTGAGGTGACCTTGGCTGATGATGCGGCCCAACATGCTGCGCTAACACATCCCCAAGTATCGCCATCTGCTCGTCCATGTGCTGCTCCCACTGTAAATGCTGCTCCGGATCTATCGGTCCCATATCCATATCGACTGCTCCGTGCAACGGGTCCAATCGGAAGTCCTCCCCGCCAAGTGGAATGAAGTCTGACTCGTGTAAACTGAAGGGTAATGGTACGTCCTATGCCTCGAGCATCGGTGGCTGCACCGCTAACTGTGATGGCAATGGCGGCAACCCATAATCTGCAAATCCCAAATATCCCATCACTCCTGCAGTCGGGTCTGCGGTACCTGCGTCGTCCTGTAAAGATGGTGGTAATGGATCAGGTAACGGGCTCCAATATACCTCGGCTGCTCTCGCTCCCTGACGCACTCGTGGAACAACTGGCGGTCGATCTGATATTCGCGAACCCCGTGACTGCTCTTGCTGTGCTACCCTCAAACCTGCCTGGTGCTGGTCCACCATAGCCTGATACTCTGCCCGTGTCATCCGCTGCGGACTCATACTGCTCGCTGCAATCTCTCACACCCAATGCACACACCCACACACAATCCGTCCAAGAACACTCTGGTTCTGGCTGCAATCAAAAACACAAATAAACATTAGTTCACATAATGCAAATTTCCTATCCCATCCAACCCCGGTTTGACAGACGCGGCTCGGTTTCTTAATGAATGCTTGGGTATGATACAATTTTGACTCGATAAAACCACGGAAAACACTCAGAAATGAATAGCTTCGAAACCCATGCAGAACCATGCTTTGATACCACCTTTCTGTAATGCCCCTTTCCCGTCTCCGTTGACCGTCGAGCTGACCGGTCAGCAATCAAACAAGAACATGACCGATCGAACCCGAGCAAGCCGAACAGGAAAAGTTCGTCACAGGACAAAGCCAGAGACAGATCGGTTTGAGACGGAGGCTCGCATTAACCCATCCTTGACTCCGCTATCTTCACTTTCATAGTACAAGTCGGCCGTCCTGCACTACTTCTGCGAGTTGTGTCGGTTCGGACAAAACACAATATCAGGAAAGCATATTCATATCTGAGTAAATCAAACGTTCAGCACAACGTTTAATCGTCACTTTACAAATCGTTTTCATCAATGAACAATCAACACGCAAATCAATAAAAAATGGCGCCAAGCCGAACCGAGAGAAAAAACCCAAAACTATCGAATCAAAAACCCGCCACAAGCCATCCCGAAACTACACCGAGGACCTCCCGCGTCCGTTGCTGCTTAACCTAAAAACACAAAAAGAGTCTAATTAGCGATCTAAGATCACCCAGTGAATCGGCTCCCCACTACGGCTTCTAATCTATCTATCGTCTATAGATTCCCGCCCTAAAACCCCAAAATAACAATCAAGCATAACAAAATAGCCGATCACGCACTACCACGTCGTGTCGAGCCCACACACAATCAACTGCCAAAAGAAAGAGAAGGCGATTAGAGGAAATCGGGAGCACTGCGGCACATGTCCCCGATTGAGACTCGATCTATCTACTGCGCAACACCAACTACACCAAACACAACGCTGGGCCCCTATGAAATTGGTAGCTTCCACGGGTTTTCACCGTTACCGATATGGTAACTGACCCACGAATCCTAGCCGTCCACCCACGTTCCAACGACTAGGACACCGTTCTTCGTCCATCGATACGCGGTGACTCAGGCTACCCCTAGATAACCCAAGTTTCCATGCAGTCCGGCCCTAGGACGCGACCCCGTATTCTCCGGACCACACACCTACCGGCGTCACTCAGTAGGTTAACGCCATAACCGGAATCACCATGATCCG
This sequence comes from Orychophragmus violaceus, assembly GCA_030180135.1. Taxonomy (NCBI): domain Eukaryota; kingdom Viridiplantae; phylum Streptophyta; class Magnoliopsida; order Brassicales; family Brassicaceae; genus Orychophragmus; species Orychophragmus violaceus. The sequence goes on from CM058239.1 coordinate 107,752,309, forward strand.
ATTAGGCAACTACCCGAGAATCCAATCGGGTCGGAAGTACCATAACGTAATCAAACACCTAGACTTGCGGGATCTAAAGCACCCTAGAGTCATAGTACAGAAACGTAAACACGGAGACTTGCTTGGACTCTGGCAATCAATAATAATCAACAACCAACTATCAGATCAATCACCGCTTCCCGCAAGTCTACTTACACACACCACACCGCCCCTGACTCAGCACCATACCGGGCCAGCGGTTACAACTTAACCGGCCCTATGACCAGGTTAAGTATCCACAAGGATCGCTCGGCCCAACACCGAAACGATCTAAAGGCCTGCACAGAACGGTTAACAACAACCACACAACAAGCAATCACACAACAACACATCACAATCAGGCCTATTAGGGTTACTAACGTCTTTTAATCAATTTACGCTCGCTACCTTGGATTAGCCGCTTGCTAACCCGTAGACGGTTCACCAGTCACAACACTTCTCATTTCTTAATCTTTCCTAAGTATCTTTTATCAATCCCCGATCCGTCGGTTAGAGCTAGTGGCTTACTAGACTCCCCGACGTCTCATCTTTCATTAACTTAATTCATTTCATTCTCGGTAAACCCGATATCGTTCCATACTCTATATGTTCGTTCAGTTTTAACTCCATATCTTAACTCGTCTTAATTTCCCGTATATAGATTCATTTAGTACCGTTCTTTACTTAATATATATATATATATATATATATATATATATATATATATATATATGCATATACGGTCCTACTCATGTCACGACTATATGAATGCATCACACAATGTTCTAACAACCTAACGGCAAACAACCGATTTAATCCGTTTAAGTCTATTATGCATCTTTAACCCTAGCCGGTTTAACGTTAATTCAACCAATCAATTCTCAATTCAATTCAATTATATTCGGATATGCATTCCTAATTCTACGGTTTCCCATTATCGATCTATATACATGCTACGGTGTTTGGGCCGACTCACAGTGATATGACGGAACGAACGACACGGATGCGGATACGGATTCTCGAGACCCCGAACTAACCCGAACCTCTCCGAATACCTGAACACGAACTCCCGAATACTCCGAACTACCGAACAACCATCAAACCGAGCGTTGACCGGCTTGTCTTCCGGCGTTGACCGCGTTGACCGGCGGCGTTGACCGGCCGTTGACTTTGACTCCGGTTTACCCCCTTGACCTGCTGAACCACCAATTGAACCGAACCAACTGCAAATCAACCGGTTAGTTAAACCGGTTTAGGTCAAACCGTCGACCGGCGTTGACCGAAGCTTAACCGGTTTGACTAAACCGATTCTTCCACTGAACCAAGACCAAACCAACTCCAATGAATCTCATATCCACCCATGAAGAACCACTTGAAGATTTGACGGCGAAAGGAGGTTTTCCGGCGACGGCTCCGGCGTTGACCACGGCGGCTCCGGCGTTGACCGCGGTGGAGGTGGCTTTTCTGGCGACTTCTGACGGCGAACCACCCACCAAAATGCTCCTCTTGACAAGATCTACCCACCCATTGCCTTGAATCACTAAAATTTGTTGAGGAGAGAGAGTTATGCCAAGAACCCTAAGCCGCGGTTGCTTCTTCGTCGGATTCCGGCGAGCTCCGGCGACGGTGGCTGGCTGGAGAATGTAGAGGAGGATGAGATGAATCTCCTGGGATTTGCAGAGGATGATTTGGTTCTAGGATGAAGAAGTTATGGCCTTTCTTGCACCCTAAGGCATGAAGAACACCTTGAATCCTTTGAAGAACACCTTGAAGATTCAAGAATTTTGATGAACTTTCTGGAAATAGAAGATGAATCTGATGAGTCTGGAAGAGATAGGAGAGAGCTCGAGAGTGTAGAGAGAGAGTAAGATCCTTGAACCAAAAAGATGATTTGATGCATTGTTCTTTTTTGTGCATGAATCCCCTTTTTGCATGCATGCATGCACCAAGAAGTGGTGGCGCCTCCAGGGTAGAGACACTTGTCCTTCTGGGGTTGAGTCTGAGCCAGGTAATCCCCTCATTAAGCCCTTAATCTCCTCCTAATCTCCTTAATCACTCTTGTTCAGTTTGCTCGTTTTCCCGATAATTGTTTTAATAAATATCAGACGATTCCCATAAATCTCCAACCCTCCATAAACTGATTCTCCTTGATTTTAGATGAATTTGGCAACTTGAATCATCCCATTTGGAGTTTCCTAGCTCCCGTTATGAATTTCCCAAGTTTTCTTGGTTTAGTCGGTTTTCCGACCGATAAGCCGAAAAACACATTTCCGCTCCGTTTCTTCCAATTTCGGTCTTGTAAATGTTCTTTATGATTTAGAAAAAGGAACATTTGGCCTGTTTCGGCTTCCGTCTCGAATTTTGACAAAATTACTATTTTGCCCCTGGATTTGGCAAAATTACGGTTTTGCCCCTGTTGACTTTTCTTCTGCCCGTTGACCACATCTCTGGATACGGGGTATCACAATCAGTATTCATCTCCATGACAGAAACCTTCATGACCACTTTTTATCTGTAGAAGGTGATTAAGTCATGTCTTGGATTTAGTAATGCTAATGATGACAAACTCTTACAAAGTCCACTTTCCTTTCTAGCTTCTTATCTTTTTCGGTACAATATATAAAGTTCACGGATTAGTCCTGAAATGTGGATGTGTTATGCTTTTATCGCAGGTGCGTGAGTTGGCTGAAAGAGCCTGAAAAGGGGGTCTTTAGAATATTGTGCAATGACGTTACGACATTCTTGACAACCATACTCATTGGAACAACATAATGCTTTTTTTTACTAGTTGAAATGTTGTTTTTGGAAATGAACTGTCGCTAACTTTAGGTCTTTTGAGTCTTCTTAGTGTTGTGAATATTGCTGCAACTGCCTTAAGCTTCCAATGGTAATTCTTGTTAAGACAGACTAGTCCGCAAGTGGTCGAAACATCTTTATTTTATCTTTCATAATTTTTAGGTAAAACTGACGCGGACATAAAATAATAAATGAAATCCGATGCGGACCAAGTGCGGATCATTTTGTGGAATTTTTTTTTTAGTCCGCAGCGGATTGTGTTCGCCCCCAAAATGAAGTTTTTTATTCCTTACTTGATTTTGTCCGCAGTGACCGCAGTAACCATTCAAAGCTTTAGTCATGGAAGCGGCAATTAGGATTCCTCTATGATAACATTGCAAAATGATTGAAAGTTTGGCCATGAATTATGTGGAGAATATGAAAAGACAAAAATGATCTTGTCTTCAATAACCACACCCCAAAGATTCATGTACTATTGGAAAGAGTCAACATGGATTTGAAGGATTTTGAGTCCTCTGTTTGGAGACCCCCTTCAATCCCTCATCTGCAGAACCCAAGACCATAAATTATTAGGTGGCAAGCTCCTCCTTTGGGCCTTGTAAAATGCAATGTGGATGCTACGTGGAATGAGGAGAAAGAGATTTGCACAGTGGGATGGGTGTTCAGAGATCATGATGGGTCTTTTAAATGGTCTGGACCGAAGGTATACCCCAAGCTACATTCCATTTTGGCGGCATATGCCACATGTCTAGTCTGGACTATGAATTGCATAAATAACTTGGGACTTGGAAAGTGTTGGAAAACCTCAATCTAACTTCCCTTCGGCTCGATGTTTAACCTGATTGAATTAAAAAATGTTAGATTTTATTTGTTCGATAATTGGTTTGGCAAGAAACGATAAACACATAAAGTAAAGAACACACACAATCTATTAACGTGTTCAGCCTCCACAATTGGAATGATTGCAACCTACTCACGATGTGACCGTCCCAGAAAATCTACTATCTCCTACGAAGAAGATAACCTCAAGAGTTTACACTTTCTCTCTGTTAATCGATCAATTCTCACTCTAGAACTCGATTCTCAGATTAAGAGATAACAAAAACCCAAACTATATATATATATACATACATATATATATATATATACATATATGATCGATGATGCATGAGCTTGACCAACACGTGCCAACAAACTCCAACGACCACTTCAACTGATTAACTAAGCCAAAACAGCTAGAACTTATCGATGACAGTTGTTACGATGTTATCTTCGGATTGTTGCTTATCAGGCCATAATAAAATCACCTTGGCCCAATGAAACGTTGGTTGAGCCCAATGACTTTAAGTCAGAACCCAAAAAAATCCACCAATGACTTAAGAGTCATTGTGCCTTCCTCACCAAGTTAATTCTTCTTCGCCATTTTCTTCTGGCAGTCTTGGATTTTATAACCTTCTAATCGGTTTCGACATGAAGCATCTTCAATGCTTCATTCTCCTTATTCACTGGCAACACCTTAGTGAATATGTCAGCTGGATTCGTCAAAGTGGAGATCTTGGTGACCTTTATGACTTTCCTCTTCAATCTTCTCCTGAATGAAGCTCATCTTAGTCGCCATGTGTTTAGTCTCTCATGGAATATGTTGTTCTTTGACAGAGCAATCGCATTCTGCGAGTCACAATGCAGTTCCACCTAATGATGAATATACCCAAAGTCCTTTAACAAACCTCTCAGCCATATTCTGAATCTGTAGTCGACAAAGCCACAATCTTCTGCACTCCAGATTTCCAGCTAATAACAGTACTCCCAGTGGGAAGACATAACCCGTGATAGACCTTCTTTTTTCAAGATCAGAACCAAAATATGCATCACATACCCTGTCAAAACCAGATCACCACGCCTTTGAAACAAAAGCTTGATGCTAACCGTTCCTTTCAGGTATTTTAGTATCCATTTCACTGTCAACAAGTGTTCCTTCAAGGGCTTATCCATAAACTGACTCACCACTCCAACATGATATGATATATCATGCCTTGTACCTATCATTAAGTACATAATACTCCCAACATTACTTGCATAAGGTATTAAGCTCATACACTCACTTTGTTATTCAAGCTCTTTATCAGTAGCTGCTTCCAACTTGAAATGAACACCTACAGAAGTTCTAACCGGTTTGGCATGATCAAATTGAAAAAGCTTTAACATCTTCTCAGTGTACCCCTTTTGAGATAGCTCAAACTATGTTCTGATCTGATTCTGCTGATTTCTATTCCAAGTATCTTCCTAGCACTGCTCAAAACCTTCATTTCAAACACTTCACCCAGCTTACCCTTTAGAGCATCAATCTCTAGTTTGTTTTTAGAAGCTACACGCATATCATCTACATAAAGTAGCAGATAGATGTATTACCTATCTATAAGCTTCTTTAAATATACACAACTATCAAGATTGCTTATAGTTCCACTGCATCGGGCTCTGCTTGAGGCCATACAACGACTTCTTTAGTAAACAAACACGCTAAAACTTCCCTTTTTCAACATATCCTTGTGGCTGAGAAATATATATGGTCTCCTCTAACTCACCATGTAAGAATGCCGTCTTAACATCCAGTTGTTCCAAGACCATGTCTTCATAAGCCACAATTTCCAGAAGAACTCTTATTGGCACATGCTTGACAACATGCGCAAAGATTTCATTGTACTCAATGCCCTCTCTTTGTGAATATCCTTTGGCTACAAGCCTAGATTTGAACCGTGGATTCTAAACTCCAGGAACACCTTCTTTCGTTTTGTAAACTCACTTACAACCGATTACCTTGGCACCTGTAGGGAGCTCCACCAGAATCTAAGTCTTTTTTTTTAAACAAAGACTATATCTCTTCATCTATATATCCTTTCCAAGACTTTTAATCATCATCTGTTGTAGCCTCTGAATAATCCTTTGGTTCCAGTTTATCTCCTTCCTCACTAGTCAAGAAAACATGCTCCTTCATCTGATTTTCTTTGTATCTGGTAGGTAACCATGTTTCTCTTCTAACCTTGTCCCTAGCAAGCAGATAAGAGTTCAAACTTGTAATATCTTCCATTTCTTGATCTTGATCAACATGATCATTCTTGTCTTCAGACTCCATCAGCTTAACAGTACCATCACTACCATATGAAATTTCACCAACATAATTATGTTCATGATTCACTTCCAGTTCCAACATTTATGTGTCTTGTTCATCCTCACAAGAGTGAGATCCAACTTTCTCACTGTCCTTATACAATTGATCTTCCTTAAATACGATGTTCCTACTGATGACACACTTCTTATCACTTAGCATTGATATATCATGGTTTTTACCCACTTTATACCATGATATAGTTGTGTTTTTAGAGTCTTTTGTATTAGTTTAGAGTCTTTTACAGGTTAAATCAGGTTTGGAGCTAATTGGAGATATATGGAGCATTTTGGGCATTTTGGGACGTTTTGGCCGAGAGCTTTATTCACTGTTCGATTATTTGATTTTGCATCGATCGACACGCATTGTGCATCGGTCGATGCAGTCGCGAGATGGGCCGTACGCGTCGGCGTAACAAGTATTGAAGATTTGCAAAGAAGCTTAAGATACTTTCAGTATTTACACAGAAGCCCCAGCCGAGATTATGCCTATATATACTAGTTTTTGGTGTTTAATTTAGATACGCTTTGATACTTAGAGCTAAGGGATTTTTAGAGCTTTTGGGGCTGATCTATTTTCCTTGTATTGATTTATTTTGGAGAAGATTTCGAACCCCTTTGATATTTTAATTTCTTATATGCAATCTATTTATTCTATGATTATGTTTTCATCAATCCTGTCTGAGTAGATCCATAGTTGAGTTTAGGGTTTCTCATCAGGGTTTGATGACTTGCTAGACTTGTTTAATTCAAGTTGGGATTCATATGATTAGAATGTTCTTCAAACTAAATTGTGCTTAAAGCTAGTTCTAACCTGATCAATTAGAATCTAGATCCTAGGTTACTAAATACGTCACGAGAGTGGGGTTTAGGAATCTGAACTATTTAGGTTGAGCAATTGAATTATTCGCAAAGAGATTTGGTTTAGTTTAATTGTGAACATATCGAACTTGAACTTAATGCTAGTTTAATTTGTTAGTAATTGCAAAGAGATTTGGATTACTGCACTTAGACTTAGAGAGTTTTCGCAAAGAGATTTGGTTAATTCTATTTTCGTGATTTGAGTTCTAGAACTGAGTTTAATTTGATCCTGACTGATTAACTTGTCTGCTTGTCTGATTTCCTGAGAATACCCTAGGCTTGACGCTTTTAGTTTATTGCTTACAAACCGATTTCCTGCTACTGTTTACTTTCTGCACCGCAATTCATTACAATCACTACTTGCTTATTTCTAGTATTAATTCCTACGGTTTGATTCTCTTGAGACCAAGTGTCCCTGTGGATTCGATAACCATATATACTACATTGACTATACTGTGCACTTGCAGTTTAGAATAGGGATTAAAACTCGACCTATCAAGTTTTTGGCGCCGTTGCCGGGGACTCTTTGAGTCTTCGATAGGACCGAACTTAGGGTTTTACTAGAAATTTTTCGTTTTTGTTTTTGCTTTTCGTTTTTGTTTTATTTCGATTTTACTGATTCTTTTCTCTGATTCTTTCTGTCGCAGGTACCGAAATCGCCTTGCGTCGACCGTTGCACATCTTGCGTCGATCGACACTAGGCGATTCTGAGATTGAACCGATCGTTGCACTGATAGCATCGATCGTTGCTGGACGATTACAGACAGTTTATGCCAACGCAGAACACTAGAAGTAATCCGAACTCGAGCTTGGTTAATCTCAATCTAGAGGAACTTGGACGTCTAGAAAGGACAATCAGAAGAGAAAAGAGAGAGAGAATGGTACGAGAACGCTTGATCTTGATACCAGATGCTGATGGAACCCTGAGGGATCCAGAGAACAATCCTTACAATGCTGCTGGGCATAGGATTGATGCTGAGGGACGAGTGATCCCTGATGAAGCTGAGCCACTGGGCCAGATGGTTGTCCGTGAAAGGACATTAGCTGATTACAACAGACCTGACGAGTTTCATGCGAACCGAGCAGCTTTAGTGCTTCCTGCCTTTGAGAGGAACGACTTTGAGGTAAAGACTATCTACTACCAACTGATGAGGCAGATTGCTTTTCATGGTCTTCAATCAGAGCAGCCTATGGATCACATAGATAAGTTTGAGGACATAGTTACTGGTATGAAATACGATGGAGTTTGCCAGGACTATCTGTTCCTTAAGCTATTTCCGCACAGTCTTGCTGGAGACGCTAGTGCATGGCTGAGACAACTGGCACCTGGTCAGTATACTACTTGGGCAGCCTTAAAGAGTGAGTTCCTGCGTCATTTCTATGACAATGCGCGTTCAGACCAATCTAGACAGGACATACTTACTTTCTCCCAAGGAGTTGTGGAGCCTTTAAAGACTGCCTGGATGAGATTTAAGCAGTATCAGCGTGACTGTCCGCACCATGGATTCACTGAAGTTAAGCTGATTGGTATCTTCTTCAGAGGAATAGATCTTCCGTATCAGCAGGCGCTGGATAATTCTAGTGATGCCAACTTCAACACCAGGACTCCTACACAAGCTAAGCAACTGATCGAGAATTTGATTAGCAGCAATAGTTGCAAGACTATGGATGAGAGGAGAAAGAAGCCTAGTGGAAGTGTTGATAAATCAGAGATGGCTGAATTAAGATCCAGGGTGGACAAAATCTACACTCTTCTAAGTGAGAAGAAAGCTGTCCATTTTGCTCAAGAAGTAGAAGTGATTCAGACTGAGAAGGACACTCAGGGAGAAGATGTGAATTACATCGGAGGATCTGGTTTCCAAGGAAACAGATTTGGATATCAATCTGGAAACAGATTTTCTGGTGGAGGACAGACCAATAGTTCTCAGAGAGCCTACGGATCTGATTTTGAAGCTAAGATGGCAGCAATGATGGACAAGCTACTGGAAGGACAGATTAAGAGTACCGCAGACATACACAAGAGAATAGATACAGTCCATAAGGAGCTAGATGGGAAGATTGAATGTCTAAGTACACATATGAAGGAGCTTGATGCTAAGGTTGCGAGAACTGCTGGACATGCTCAGAGGGAAAATGGATATCTTCCAGGAAGAACAGACACTAATCCCAAATACCAATGCAATGCAGTGACTTTGAGAAGTGGTAAGGAACTGTTACCCAACCAGAACAGGCAGCTGAGCGTTGAAGAACTAACATAAATTGAAGAGTTGGAAGATGAAATCCGTGACATTCGCGATGCATCGATCGATGCTACAAAGCAACGGTCGACGCAAAGCGATAACAAAGAAGCTGATGTCGCGAAGTCACCCAGCAACGATCGACACAAATCTAGTAACGATCGTTGCAAGACGACTGCCGAGAATGAAAAGCCAGAGGATCCAAAGCAATCGACAGAGAAGGTGTACAAGCCTAAAGTACCCTATCCTAAGAATCCCAGGAAGGCTAAAAGCGAGAGGCAGTATGCTAAATGCAAAGAGATGATAAAAAGGGTGAAAGTTGAAGTGCCTTTGCTTGACTCCATGGATACTTCACCAATGATGAGGAGATGCCTTAAAGACATGTTTGCTGGCAAATGGACTGATGAAGAAAGTGTGATGATGATCAGTGAGGTATGTAGTGCAGTGATTCAAGGCAGGTCCCCTGAGAAATTGAAAGATCCTGGGAGCTTCGTATTGGATTGCACCATCTACAGGGAGAGATTCGAAAGATCCTTATGTGATCTTGGTTCCAGTGTGAACCTTATGCCTCTCTCAGTTGCTAAGAGGCTCGGTATGACTGATTTCAGACCCACTAGGATATCACTGGTTCTAGCAGACAGAACGGTCAGGGTTCCCGAAGGAGTATTGGAGGATGTACCTATAATTATCGGCCAATGCGCGATACCTACTGACTTTGTGGTTCTACAATATGGACAGGAACCAAAGGATCCACTAATTTTGGGCAGATCTTTCTTAGCTACAGCTGGTGCAATGATTGACTGTCAGAGAGGTAAGATAGTTCTGAATGTGGGTGATCTGAAGATGAGTTTTGATATGAACAAGCTGGTAAAGAGACCAACCATCGACGGTCAGACTTTCTATGTGGACACACTTAGTGAATTAGCTGCAGAGTACTTTCACCAGTCACATGCTGAAGATCCACTGGAAAGAGCTTTACTGAGCTCTATAATGGAGTTGGAATACCTGCAGGACGAGCCAGCAATGTGCTATAGAAGACTGATGGATTCTGTTGAAGTTGCAATGCAAGTTGAAGTATCTGACGCGACGATGCAACGATCGACACCTACTAAGCATCGGTCGTTGCAAAGCGACGCAGACTGGGCAGAAGAAAAAGCTCCGAAGGTAGACTTGAAACAACTTCCAACCGGGCTAAGGTACGCGTTTCTTGGACCTAATTCAACTTATCCAGTGATAGTTAACGCTAGTTTGAACAACGCAGAGCTCACTTTACTGCTAAGCAAGCTGCGCAAGCATCGCAAGGCTCTTGGCTATTCTCTTGATGACATTTCAAGTATCTCACCAAAGCTGTGCATGCATCGGATACATCTTGAGGATGAGTCTAAGACATCTATTGAGCATCAGAGAAGGCTTAATCCCAATCTCCAGGAAGTGGTTAAGAAAGAGATTATGAAGCTTCTGGATGCTGGGATCATCTATCCTATTTCAGACAGTGATTGGGTAAGTCCAGTCCATGTAGTGCCTAAGAAGGGTGGAGTTACAGTCGCGAAGAATGAGAAGAATGAGCTGATACCTACTAGGACTGTGACGGGACACAGGATGTGCATAGACTACAGGAAACTAAATGCTGCAACTAGAAAGGATCACTTTCCCTTACCTTTCATTGACCAGATGCTGGAGAGGTTAGCAAATCACCCTTACTACTGCTTCCTCGATGGATACTCATGTTTCTTTCAGATTCCTATCCACCCAGAAGATCAGGGAAAGACTACTTTCACTTGTCCATATGGCACATTTGCTTACCGTAGGATGCCTTTTGGACTCTGCAATGCTCCTGCTACTTTTCAGAGATGCATGATGTCCATATTCACTGATATGATTGAGGACTTTATGGAGGTATTTATGGATGATTTCTCAGTCTACGGATCGTCTTATAATGAATGTCTAGAGAATCTGTGCAAAGTGCTGACTAGATGCGAAGAGAAGCACTTGGTCCTTAACTGGGAAAAGTGCCATTTTATGGTCAAAGATGGTATTGTTCTTGGACATAAAGTGTCTGAAGCAGGGATCGAAGTGGATCGCGCTAAGATTGAGGTAATGACAAACCTGCAAGCACCTGATTCTGTTAAAGCCATAAGAAGTTTTCTTGGACATGCTGGTTTCTATAGGCGGTTCATCAAAGATTTCAGCAAGATTGCTAGGCCACTAACTGCCTTGCTGTGTAAGGATACAAAATTTGAGTTCAATGCAGACTGTAAGGCTGCATTTGAACAAATCAAGCAGGCTTTAGTGAGTGCTCCAGTAGTCCAGCCACCAGATTGGGATTTACCTTTTGAGGTTATGTGTGATGCAAGTGATTTTGCTGTGGGAGCTGTTCTAGGACAGAAGAAGGACAGAAAGCTTCATGCTATCTATTATGCTAGTAGGACACTAGATGATGCGCAGAAGAACTATGCAACCACAGAGAAAGAACTGCTAGACGTTGTCTTTGCTTTCGAGAAATTTCGCCCCTATCTTGTTGGCTCTAAAGTGATTGTTCATACTGATCATTCAGCCCTGAAGTATCTGATGGAGAAGAAAGATGCTAAGCCGAGGCTGTTGAGATGGATTCTGTTGCTTCAGGAGTTTGATATCGAAGTAAGGGACAAGAAGGGAGTTGAGAATGGAGTTGCTGATCATCTTTCAAGGATGCTGGTTGAGGAGGACGTTCCCATAAATGACTATTTGCCTGAGGAAAACGTCAACATGGTTGGTACAGTTTCTGAGATGGATTTGGAAGATGAGTTGCAGAACTGTCGGGAAGATCGCCTTGTGTCGATCGATGCTACATTGGCAACGGTCGATACAAGTATCGGGGAAGCAACGATCGACACATGCTCGCGCAACGGTCGATGCACACATGATACGAACCGAGAATGTTTTAAGATCAGAATTGGAAATTATGATTTCGAAATCTCTGCTGTGGCTACCTCTGATCGACCCTGGTATGCAGATATAGCTAACTACCTCGCTGCTGAGACTGAACCGGATGATTTAAAGGGCTATGTGATAGGTCAAGAATTAATCCCTATACTAAACTGCAAGTGTACAGCAATGTCAAAGTAGTATATAGGGTTATCGAATCCACAGGGACACTTGGTCTCAAGAGAATCAAACCGTAGGGAATGAATACTAGAAATAAGCAATGTGATTGTATTGAAAGCAGTGCAAGAAAGTAAATCAGTAGCATAGATTATTGGTTGTGAAAGCAAGTAATTAAAAGCGTCAAACCTAGGGTATTCTCAGGAAATCAGACTAGCAGACAGTTCATTCAGCAAGGATCTAATTAAGCACAGTTCTAGAACTCAAAACACAGATATAGAATTAACCAAATTCCTTTGCGATAATTCTCTAAGTCTAAGTGCAGCAAACCAAACTTCCGTTTGCGAGAACTAACAGATTAAACTAGCAATAAGCTCGAGTTTGATATGTTCACAATTATCCTAAACCAAACTTTCGTTTGCGCAAAGTTTAATTGCCCAATTTAATTAGTTCAGATTCCTAAACCCCACTTCCGTGACGTATTTAGCAACCTAAGATCTAGATTCTAATTGATCAGGTTAGAACTAGCTTTAAGCACAATTAAATTGAAGAACAGATATAGTTTGAATCCTTAACTGAAATTGAACAAGTCTAGCAAGTCATAAAATCCTATGTGAGAAACCCTAAGTCTAACTATGAATCTACTCAGACATAGATAATGAAAACATGATCATATGATAAGTAAATTGCATAAAAGAATAAGAGTAAAAGGGGTTCGAAATCTTCTCCAAATACAGATGATGAATCAGGTTCAGATCAGCCCCAAAAGCTCTAAAATCCTCTGCTCTTAATTATCAAAGTCTATGGTAAAAAGTATAAAAGCCTCCCTAATAAAAACTCTAAAAACTCTATTATATAGGCATAATCTCGGATGGGGCTTCTGTGTAAATACTGGAACTATCTTGGGCTTCTTTGTAAATCTTCAATACTTGTCAAACCGACGTGTACGGCCCATCTCGCGACTGCATCGATCGATGCTTTGAGTGCAACGATCGATGCATGTTCAATTATACGAACAGTGAGTTAAGCTCTCGGCCAAAACGTCCCAAAAATCCCAAAATGCTCCAAATATCTCCAATTAGCTCCAATCCTGATTTAACCTGTAAAAGACTCTAAACAAAGACAAAAGACACTAAAACACATCTATATCATGGTCTAAAATGGGTAAAAACCATGATATATCAACTCCCCCACACTTAGCCTTTGCTTGCCCTCAAGCAAAACATAGAACTAAAACATGGTGAAGAGGTTTGAAAACTCTTCAGAAACTCATTTCATCTTAGAAGCTACAATACTCAGATTCCCCTTAGTAAACCACTGAAAGAATCAATCACAGGATATCAAGACCAACATGTACTTCCCCCACACTTAGCAACTGTCCTAGGTAAACTCCACAATCACATTCAAGCATTCAAATTCTCCCTACTGACTTCTGCAAGTATTTAAGTGCGGTCTCACCTAAGGAGTATCGATCTAAAGGCACATGAATTCTTACCTAATCAGCTCTAGACCACCATACTATCTTTCTCTAGTCCCTTTCTTCTCTTTCCCTTCTTTAACAACTGATTTTTCCCCACTGGGTATCATTTTATTTTTTTTATCAGTGTTCTTCCCGTTATGGGGTGTACTTTGGACACATTCCATGGATCACATGAGAGATAATAGTGTTTGCTACTATTCTCATGACCACTTCGGAGTTACTAACTCATCCTCAGTTTATTATTATTATTTTATTTTTTTTTACTTTATAGAAGGGGAGAAGGGGACTAAATAGGACAGGTTTACAGGCTGTGTCAGAACTAACAGGGAATCCGACATAAAGTATACCAAGCCCTTAGGTGAGAAAATCTAAGTCAGTATTAGGGGTGAAGTCAGTAAAAGATCCTCTGATACCTGAAGTGATGTGGGTGTTCCCAGTAGGTTGATCCGTGTCTGGGTTTTCTAATAGTCAGAGATAAATCCTGCAACTTCATCCCAATGGTTACTTAAGTTCCTGCAAGTCTTGTAAATCTCCTCAGAAAATCATAGTTTCTTACTTAAACAATTTTGACTCAATAAAACAAAAAATTTTGAAAAACGGACTGACTCTTAAGAAAATAGAAAGATAAACGTCAGTAGCACCTCCCCCACACTTAAGACACACTGTCCCCAGTAGTGTCCAGCGAAGGATCGGTAAAAAGAAAATAAAATAAATTGAAAAGGTGAGTTTATGTCTGTCGGGTTACCTCTGTCGCACGAGCAACGACCGTTGCACTATGTGCATCGACCGTTACTTGGCGATTTTTCGTGTATGGTCGATCGTTGCTCAGGACCGCAACGATCGCTGCAGTGCGATTCCTTTCGTGTTGTGACGATCGATGCAGAAATGCATCGATCGCTGCACTGCGATTTAATCCGAGACCTGCAAAACATGACTGCACCAGAAACAAAAACAAACGTAAAATCCTAACAAAAACACCAAAAATTAAAAAGAAAAACACCAGTACCTAATGGTGGGTTGCCTCCCACCCAGCGCTTGTTTAAGGTCAATAGCTTGACCGGACGCGCAAGATCTTTCAGGCTCCGGAAGATCCTGACAGAGACTTTTTCTGTCTCTGTTCAAGTCTCCTCATCCATGGTGGAGAATAAGCTGTTGCAGAATGCTTCAGTCCAAGAAAAGATGGAGTAAAATGCGCCCCAGGATCTATTATCACAGTCTCATTCAGCTGCTCATCATCTGCTTCCAAGATCTTGAAAGTCTGTCCATCTATCAGTGGCTTCCGCAGCTTCTCCATCTCATATCGCAGCGTCTCATCTCCCAGGTGGAGGTCTATTAGACTCTGTCTAACATCAATCACAGCTCCTGCTGTAGCCAAGAATGGTCTCCCAAGCAATAAAGCTTCATCCGGATCGCAGGCGTATTTCAGCACAAGGAAGTCCGTTGGAACTAAGTAGTTTCCAACTCTTACCGGAATATCCATAAGGAGTCCTTCAGGAACTCGTATGGACTGATCAGCTAGGATAAGACGTGTCCTAGTAGGAGCAAAATCCAACATACCCAGCTTCTCTGCCACAGAGTAAGACATTATGCTCCCAGCAGCTCCTAAATCACACAGAGAACGCCTAAAACTATCCTCAAAGACAGAACAATCAAGTACAAAGACTCCAGGATCAGGCAGTTTCTTTGGGACCTTAGTTAACAGAACATCACTAATATGCTGAGGAACTACTATCACCCATTCTCTCAGCTCTTCATCTAATGGCAACATCTTGTTCAAATATTTCTGAACACATGGATGATAAGGTGGATCATCAGATGATGGAATTTCTTCCAAGTCTTCATCACTCTTTTCTAACCTTTTCAGCTCTTCAATCTCTTGTTTAATCACTTCAGACACCTTGGGACTGTGCCAAATAGCTCGTGCATAAACATCTTCTGGAGTGATTTCAGATGTATCAGGGAATAGGCGGGCTAGTTCTGCATCAATCTCATTTTCATCCCACGGATTCTCTGCTTGTTCACGACCTGCATCGATCGATGCCAGATGTGTATCGATCGTTGCATCGCGATCATCACAACTTCCACCCGAGAGTTTTTCACAGAAATCCGAAAATTCTTCCTCAGTCACCAACTCAGCTGTACTTAGCTCAAATTTCTCCCCTAGATAAGATCCATCATTAATCATTACAGACCAGGCCTTAATATGAGTGTCTGCAACTCCTTTTCCTTTCAGTGAGCTGGACATCTGATTCACCTGAGTGTCCAACTGCTTCATGTGAGTGCTCAATGTCTCAAACTTCCCATTGAGGTCCTGATAGACAGCGTCCAGCTTCTTGTTGTTGTCTACAGAAAGCTTGGTTTGACTCTCCATCAGTTGTTCCATCATAGCTTCCATTTTGCTCTCATGGGTTGTAGGTGCAGGAGGAATCTGATAAGATGTAGATCCATAGGTTCTCTGATTACCTTGTCCATAGGTCTTCTGAAAACCTCCATTCTGTCCTCCATTTGAGAATCTGTTCCCCTGTTGATTGTTAAATCTATTACCTTGGAAACCGGAACCTCCTATGAAATTCACTTCTTCTTCCTGAGTGTCCACCTCAGTTTGAATCACCTCCACATCTTGGGCAAAGTGGACAGCTTTCTTATTTGTCAGGAGATTGAAAACTGTGTCCAGTCTGGATCTAATATTAGCTATATCAGAATTCTCTACAGTTCCACCAGATCTCTTCCTCCTTTCATCCATTGTTTTGCAACTATTGCTGCCAATCAGGTTCTCTATCAACCGTTTAGCTTGTGTAGGAGTTCTGGTGCTGAAATTAGCATCACTGGAATTATCCAAAGCAGTCTGATAAGGGAGATCTATTCCTCTGAAGAAAATACCAATCAGCTGTACTTCTGTGAATCCATGGTGTGGACAATCACGCTGATACTGCTTAAATCTCATCCAGGCGGTTGTCAAAGGCTCCACAGCTCCTTGGGAAAAAGTAAGTATGTCCTGTCTGGACTGATCTGAGCGCGCAGCATCGTAGAAGTGGCGCAGGAACTCACTCTTTAAGGCTGTCCAAGTAGTATACTGACCAGGTGCCAGTTGTCTCAGCCATGCACTAGCGTCTCCAGCAAGACTGTGCGGAAATAGCTTAAGGAACAGATAGTCCGGGCATACTCCTTCATATTTCATGCCAGTGACTATGTCCTCAAACTTGTCAATGTGATCCATAGGCTGCTCTGATTGAAGACCATGGAAAGCAATTTGTCTCATCAGTTGGTAGTAGATAGTTTTTACCTCAAAATCATTCCTCTCGAAGGCAGGAAGCACTAGAGCTGCTCGGTTTGCATGAAACTCATCAGGTCTATTGTAATCAGCTAGTGTCCTCTCATGGACAACCATCTCTCTACCTTGTGGCTCAACTTCATCAGGGATCACTCGTCCCTCAGCATCAATCCTTTGCCCAGCAGCATTGTAAGGATTGTTCTCTGGATCCCTCAGGGTACCTTCAGCATCTGGTATCAAGATCAAGCGTTCTTGTACCATTCTCTCTCTCTTTTCTCTTCTGATAGTCCTCTCTAGACGTCCAAGTTCTTCTAGGTTGAGATTAACTAAGCTCGAGTTCGGATTACTTCGAGTGTTCTGCGTTGGCATAAACTGTCTGTAATCGTCCAGCAACGATCGATGCTATCAGTGCAACGATCGATTCAATCTCAAATCGCTTAGCAATGGTCGATGCAAAGGGTGCAACGATCGATGCAAGGCGAAATTCGTACCTGCGACAGAGAGAAACAGAGAAAAGTCAGCAAAAATAAAATAAATAAAATAAAAACGAAAAACAAAAACGAAAAAACGAAAAATTTCTAGTAAAACCCTAAGTTCGGTCCTATCGAAGACTCAAAGAGTCCCCGGCAACGGCGCCAAAAACTTGATAGGTCAAGAATTAATCCCTATACTAAACTGCAAGTGTACAGCAATGTCAAAGTAGTATATAGGGTTATCGAATCCACAGGGACACTTGGTCTCAAGAGAATCAAACCGTAGGGAATGAATACTAGAAATAAGCAATGTGATTGTATTGAAAGCAGTGCAAGAAAGTAAATCAGTAGCAGAGATTATTGGTTGTGAAAGCAAGTAATTAAAAGCGTCAAACCTAGGGTATTCTCAGGAAATCAGACTAGCAGACAGTTCATTCAGCAAGGATCTAATTAAGCACAGTTCTAGAACTCAAAACACAGATATAGAATTAACCAAATTCCTTTGCGATAATTCTCTAAGTCTAAGTGCAGCAAACCAAACTTCCGTTTGCGAGAACTAACAGATTAAACTAGCAATAAGCTCGAGTTTGATATGTTCACAATTATCCTAAACCAAACTTTCGTTTGCGCAAAGTTTAATTGCCCAATTTAATTAGTTCAGATTCCTAAACCCCACTTCCGTGACGTATTTAGCAACCTAAGATCTAGATTCTAATTGATCAGGTTAGAACTAGCTTTAAGCACAATTAAATTGAAGAACAGATATAGTTTGAATCCTTAACTGAAATTGAACAAGTCTAGCAAGTCATAAAATCCTATGTGAGAAACCCTAAGTCTAACTATGAATCTACTCAGACATAGATAATGAAAACATGATCATATGATAAGTAAATTGCATAAAAGAATAAGAGTAAAAGGGGTTCGAAATCTTCTCCAAATACAGATGATGAATCAGGTTCAGATCAGCCCCAAAAGCTCTAAAATCCTCTGCTCTTAATTATCAAAGTCTATGGTAAAAAGTATAAAAGCCTCCCTAATAAAAACTCTAAAAACTCTATTATATAGGCATAATCTCGGATGGGGCTTCTGTGTAAATACTGGAACTATCTTGGGCTTCTTTGTAAATCTTCAATACTTGTCAAACCGACGTGTACGGCCCATCTCGCGACTGCATCGATCGATGCTTTGAGTGCAACGATCGATGCATGTTCAATTATACGAACAGTGAGTTAAGCTCTCGGCCAAAACGTCCCAAAAATCCCAAAATGCTCCAAATATCTCCAATTAGCTCCAATCCTGATTTAACCTGTAAAAGACTCTAAACAAAGACAAAAGACACTAAAACACAACTATATCATGGTCTAAAATGGGTAAAAACCATGATATATCACTATGAAAAGAAAAGATTCTTTAGGGAACTTAGAAGATACTACTGGGATGAGCCTTATCTCTATAAACACTGTTCAGATGGCCTTTACAGGAGATGCATTGCTGAATCAGAAGTTTCGGACATCCTTTTCCACTGTCATGGATCAAATTATGCTGGACATTTTGCTACATTCAAGACTGTGTCTAAAGTTCTTCAAGCAGGTTTCTGGTGGCCTACAATGTTCAGAGACGCTCATTCTTTCATCACTCAGTGTGATGTTTGTCAAAGGAGAGGGAAAATCAGCAAGAAGCATGAGATGCCTCAGAATTTCATTCTGGAAGTTGAGGTTTTCGATTGCTGGGGCATAGATTTCATGGGTCCTTTTCCCTCGTCCTATGGAAATAAATTCATTCTGGTTGCTGTGGACTATGTGTCTAAATGGGTCGAAGCAATCGCTAGTCCAACCAATGATTCTTCGGTGGTCCTTAAGCTGTTTAAGACCATCATATTTCCCAGATTTGGAGTGCCTCGTATAGTGATAAGTGATGGAGGATCTCATTTCATCAATAAGGTCTTCGAAAAGCTGCTGAAGAAGCATGGAGTTCATCATCGAGTCGCTACTCCTTATCACCCTCAGACTAGTGGACAAGTAGAAGTTTCTAACAGACAGATCAAAGAGATCCTTGAGAAGACAGTCGGAAAAACAAGGAAGGATTGGGCAGCAAAGTTGGATGATGCATTATGGGCTTACAGGACAGCATTCAAGACACCACTTGGGACCACTCCATTCCATCTGCTATATGGAAAAGCATGTCATCTGCCAGTGGAACTTGAGCATAAAGCAGCATGGGCTGTAAAACAGATGAACTTTGATCTTAAGTCTGCTGCGGAAAGGAGATTAGTGCAGCTTAATGAGTTGGATGAGATTAGACATTTTGCTTATGAGAACTCAAAGCTGTACAAAGAAAGGACTAAGGCATATCATGACAAGAAGATTGTCTCCAGACAATTTGAGCCTAATGATCAGGTACTTTTATATAACTCTCGTCTGCATTTGTTTCCAGGAAAGCTGAAATCAAGGTGGTCTGGCCCTTTTACAATCAAAGCGGTGCGTCCGTATGGAGCTGTGGTTCTAACTGGTAAGGATGGTATTGAATTCACTGTGAATGGACAGAGGGTGAAACATTATTGGGCGAAAGCCGAGATTCCAGAAGGTCAGATTTTGCCTCTGGATGATGCACCCTCTACCTAGATCAGCTGAAACGTCAAGCTATTGACGTTAAAAGAGCGCTGAGTGGGAGGCAACCCACTGTTTTCGTTTTTGCATTTTGATTTTAGTATTTTTTCTAGATTTTACGTTTTTGTTTCTGTTTGGTGAGTTTTTGGTTGCAGGGTTCGTGAAAATCGCATTGCGTCGATCGACACACGTTTGTGTCGATCGTTACAACAGAAATCGCACAGCAACGGTCGGTGCACCTAGTGCAACGATCGATGCCTGACTGCGACAGAGGTAAAACCCGAGAGAACTAACCATTCAACTATTTTAATTTTTCTTTTCTTTAACCAATCCCTTGCTTGACACTACTGGGGACAGTGTGTCTTAAGTGTGGGGGAGGTTCTACTAATTAGTTGCTTTTGTTTTCTTAGAGTCAGTTAAATTTTTCAAAATTTGTTTTTCGAGTCAAAATTGGTTTAAGTAGGAAACAATGATTTTTGGAGGAGATTAGCAGCATTTGCAGGAACTTATGTGACCATTGGGATGAAGCTGCAGATCTATCTATGACTATTAGAAAACCCCATCACAGATCAGCCTACTGAGGACACCCATATCACTTCAGGTATCAGAGGATCCTTTACTGACTTCACCTTAATACTGACTTTAATTTTTCTCACCTAAGGGCTTGGTATGCTTTATGTCGGATTCCCTGTTAGTTCTGACACAGCCTGTAAACCTGTCCTATTTAGTCCCCTTCTCCCCTTCTGTAAAATAAAAAAAAAAAAATAATAATAATAATAATAATAAACTGAGGATGAGTTAGTAACTCCGAAGTGGTCATGGGAATAGTAGCAAACACTATTATCTCTCATGTGATCCATGGAATGTGTCCAAAGTACACCCCATAACGGGAAGAACACTGATAAAAAAAAAAAAATGATACCCAGTGGGGAAAAATCAGTTGTTAAAGAAGGGAAAGAGAAGAAAGGGACTAGAGAAAGACAGTTTGGTGGTCTAGAGCTGGCAAGGTAAGAATCCATGTGCCTTTAGATCGATACTCCTTAGGTGAGACCGCACTTAAATACTTGCAGAAGTCAGTAGGGTGAATTTGAATGCTTGAATGTGATTGTGGCGTTTACTTAGGACAGTTGCTAAGTGTGGGGGAAGTACATGTTGGTCTTGATGTCTGTAGATTGATTCTTTCATGTGGATTACTAAGGGGAATCTGAATGCTGCTGCTTCTATGACAAAATGAGTTTCTGAAGAGTTTTCAAACCTCTTCACTGCATTTTAGTTCTCTGTTTTGCTTGAGGGCAAGCAAAGGCTAAGTGTGGGGGAGTTGATATATCATGGTTTTTACCCACTTTATACCATGATATAGTTGTGTTTTTAGAGTCTTTTGTATTAGTTTAGAGTCTTTTACAGGTTAAATCAGGTTTGGAGCTAATTGGAGATATATGGAGCATTTTGGGCATTTTGGGACGTTTTGGCCGAGAGCTTTATTCACTGTTCGATTATTTGATTTTGCATCGATCGACACGCATTGTGCATCGGTCGATGCAGTCGCGAGATGGGCCGTACGCGTCGGCGTAACAAGTATTGAAGATTTGCAAAGAAGCCCAAGATACTTTCAGTATTTACACAGAAGCCCCAGCCGAGATTATGCCTATATATACTAGTTTTTGGTGTTTAATTTAGATACGCTTTGATACTTAGAGCTAAGGGATTTTTAGAGCTTTTGGGGCTAATCTATTTTCCTTGTATTGATTTATTTTGGAGAAGATTTCGAACCCCTTTGATATTTTAATTTCTTATATGCAATCTATTTATTCTATGATTATGTTTTCATCAATCATGTCTGAGTAGATCCATAGTTGAGTTTAGGGTTTCTCATTAGGGTTTGATGACTTGCTAGACTTGTTTAATTCAAGTTGGGATTCATATGATTAGAATGTTCTTCAAACTAAATTGTGCTTAAAGCTAGTTCTAACCTGATCAATTAGAATCTAGATCCTAGGTTACTAAATACGTCACGAGAGTGGGGTTTAGGAATCTGAACTATTTAGGTTGAGCAATTGAATTATTCGCAAAGAGATTTGGTTTAGTTTAATTGTGAACATATCGAACTTGAACTTAATGCTAGTTTAATTTGTTAGTAATTGCAAAGAGATTTGGATTACTGCACTTAGACTTAGAGAGTTTTCGCAAAGAGATTTGGTTAATTCTATTTTCGTGATTTGAGTTCTAGAACTGAGTTTAATTTGATCCTGACTGATTAACTTGTCTGCTTGTCTGATTTCCTGAGAATACCCTAGGCTTGGAGCTTTTAGTTTATTGCTTACAAACCGATTTCCTGCTACTGTTTACTTTCTGCACCGCAATTCATTACAATCACTACTTGCTTATTTCTAGTATTAATTCCTACGGTTTGATTCTCTTGAGACCAAGTGTCCCTGTGGATTCGATAACCCTATATACTACATTGACTATACTGTGCACTTGCAGTTTAGAATAGGGATTAAAACTCGACCTATCAAGCATCCACACCTTTTATCCTTTAAAACCATCTAGATAACCCACAAAGACTCCCTTCTTTGCTCTAGAATTAAGCTTTCCTTCATCTGTATGTACATAGACTATAATACCAAAACCTTTTAGGTAAGAGTAGTCTAGACCATTCTTGTTGTACCATACCTCATCAGGCTACTTGAACTCAATGGTTATTGAAGGAGATTTGTTGATCAAATTCACAATCGTTGATGCAGCTTCAGCCCAAAAAGATCTTGATAGACCAGATTCCCTCTTCATACTCCTTACTTTATCCATTACGGTTCGGTTCATTCTCTTTGCTATCCCATTCTGTGGGGAGTGTTTGCACTGTCTCTGCCTAGCAATCTCATTTTCTCTGCACATAGAATCAAATTAGATATTACAAAACTCTAGGTCATTATCAATCCTTAACTTCTTAACCTTTCTTCCTTTTTGATTTACCACCATGATCCTCCAATCATTAAACTTTGTAAAAGCTTCATCTTTGGATATTAGGAAACTTATCTAGACTTTCTTGCTATGATCATCTATGATGCTTAAGAAATATTGACACCCGCCAATAAAATTTGAGACTTAAAAAGAACCCCATAGACCAACATGTATGTAGTGTAGGATCCTACTTGATGTATGCCCCTGCTTTAAACTTCAGCCGATGAGCTTTTCCAAAAATGCAATCCTTACAGAAGGCCAGCTGAGAGACCCTTTTACTATCCAGTAATCATGTTTTTACCATAAGATCCTCGCCATTTTGACTCATATGCCCCAGCTTACTGCGCCACAATCTTGTATCATCTTCATTTACCACACTCGAACAGACCATCTCAGTGTATCTGAACCGCTTCTCACAAACAAAATATAGTGACTGATTTATTTTACCTTGCAAAATTACTTTGCCGTTTCTCTTTATATTCAGAAAACCATCTTGTGACATATAACTACACCCATGTTCTTGCAAAGTACTAGGAGAGATGAGATTCCTTTTCATATTTGGTATAAACCTGACATTCATTAAAATGATCTCTGAACCATCTTCATTGATGATCCTTACAGAACCAACACCTTTTACCTCTGACATGGTGTCATTTTCCATCCTCACAGATCCATACTTCTTATCATCTAGTTCTATGAACCAGTCCTTTCTCCAAGTCATGTGAAAAGAGAAGCCAATATCAATAACCCATCTAGACTCTAAGTCTATGTAAGTTATATTCATAACTTTATCTATGCATAAAGCATCCACATCAACATATTCACCCTCGTTCACAAAGGATGTTTCTCCTTGTTGTTGTCTTCCTCTGTAGTTCTGATCACCCCTCTTTAGACATTGCATCTTGAAATGCCCTTTTCTCCACATAACCAGCATGATGTCTTGGACTTATCCTTGTCCTTATCTTTCCCTTCTGTTTCTTTGAACCGGTGGCCTGAGTTTTCTTTTCAGACTTCGACTAATACTCAAATGACTTATCTTTCACATAAAGACTTTCAGCTACTGACTTTTGATCCTTTCCATAGAGTCCGAGCTCAAGCTCCTTTGGCTTAATTCTATAGATCACATCCTTCATTGTCAAACATGTTTTGCTAGACCTCAAAGTTTCCTTAAGACCAACAAATTGTGAAGGCAGTGAAATCAAGAGCATGACCGCTTGATCCTCATCAGAAATAACAACTGCAGCATTCTCAAGATCCGCAATCAATTTCAGAAACTCATCAATGTTCTTTTCAATAGTCAGATTTGATTTCATACTAAAACCAAACAACGTTTTCTTTAGATGAATTTGGCTAGTTTAGGTATGAGGACGAAACAATTCATCAAGAAGATTAAGCATACCGAGTGCCATCTTTTCCTTAATTACCTTCCTCATAACGTTGTTTGAGTAAGTCAATATGAGTGTGGTCCTTGTAATACCCAGTCTCTCAAATTGGGTCAACGGACAACGGAAAAGTCAATAGAGCCAATTTCGTAATTCCCAGAAGATGAGGGGGAGTTTAAGTAATTTTACCAAAATACGAGCCGGAAGCCGAGACGGGCCAAATGTTTCTATTTTTAAGTAAATAAAATATTTATAATACAAGAAATGGTGGAAGCAATTTTAAAAAATTTCAGACTATCAGGAAAGAAAACCGATAGAACTGACAAAACTTGTAAAATTCATAACGGGAGATACAAATGTCCAAACAAAGTGATTAAAATTGCTAAATGCATCTAAAATCATCTAGTATTGGAAAATTTGGCTTGAATGATTTATTTAAAAAGCTACAAAATTTTTATAAATCAAACTCGAAATTGGCCGTATCGGATAAACAGAATGAATCGGAGTTTTGATCGGGTAAAGACTTGGTGAATCCAAAGAAGAGGGAGCAGATGTGACCATATACTGCCAAGTGTTCCTTTCCACTCCTCAGATAGAGCCACCTAGGCTCCATAGTTGAAAGAATCCAATATTTGGGTTCAATGCATGGCTTTACATACAAAAACATCACCTCACATTCACTCACTCTCACCAAAAATTAACCCAAGAAATCACTCTCTGATCTCTCTCATCCGTCTATTTCGATCTCCCTCTTCTCTCTCTTCATGTTCATCATACACCTTCAAATTATCTCTCTAAACTCATCCTTATTCTTGATGTTCTTCACACATTCATAGTAACTTGAGTTACAAGTTTCTAATTATCTTCCAGAATACGTTGAATCTCTCTTAACTGATCACACATATGGATTCCTCTCCTCCTCCTCCTCTTTAATCGCCGTTGATCAGCTCCTCCACCACTGCCAGAGTTTACCAGAAACTCGTTGGAAAAGTGGCCGCCGGTGAGTCTGCACCACTCATCTCCTTCCACCACCGGTTTTCAGCTCTTCCTTCTCTCCTCAGCAGTTTCATCCTACTCCAGTAATCTCCCCAGTCACCGGAGATCCTCCCTCAGACGCCGGATAGATCTTTTCAGTCAGTCAACGCTGGAGCTGCCGCCGGTCAACGCTGGAGTAGCCGGTGAAAAGCCTACTCCGCCTTCTCTTCTCAGCCAGTCCGATTGTGGTTGGGTTAAGTCGGTTCAGTGATTAATTTGGATCCGGTTCATGCATTGGTTTGGTTTGGTTAAGCCGAGTCAACGTTGGGTCAACCAGTTTGCTTGGTCAACGCCGGTTCAATCCGGATTAGCTAAACCCGGTTCGATTGGAGTTGGTTCAAGCCAGCTCAAGATTTGGTCAACCGGTTTAGAATTGGTCAACGGTCAGCAGTCAGTAGTCAATGGTCAGCTTGGTCAACGCTCGATCAGCCCTTCGGTCAACGCCGGTCTGTGGTTGGTCAACGGTTGGTTCTTGTTCGGGTGAGCTTGGAGGTTTCTTGATACAGTTTCTGAGGTTCGAAAAAGGTTCGGGGTTACTGTTGCTTGGTCTCGGGAGTTCACCTCCGTCACTTCCGTCGTCCGACACACTACTAGTGTGAGTCGGTTATTGCATTATAGATAGTTCATATAGATCCGGCAAATCCTTAACTGTAGCTTAGAAATGCATACTCGTAATTGATTGGTAAATCATTGATTTTGGTTTAATAATTAATTGACTAGAATTATAAATGCATGTTAGATATATAGTCTTGACTGCTCAATTGTTCGTTAACTGCATGTTGATTGATGCATTCATATTAGACAGACATGCGTAGGAACTATATGAACGTATATTATATTAAGAAAGATACTAAATGAACCTATATACGAGAATTAAGATGGAATTAAAATACGGTAAAAGACTTATTAAACCTTATAGAATATAAAGAACGGGGTGGGTTAATAGTATTAGACGGGTTAATGGGTTAAATGGATAAAAGTTAATAACAGTTACATTTCGGGGATTAGTAAGTTTACTAATCATAAACCGACAAATCGAGGAGTTTATTAAAAGACATTTAGGAAAGATAATTAAAAGGTTAATTAAGTGAGCCGTCTACGGGGTTAGCAATCCGCTAATCCCAAGTTAGCGGACTAAGTAATCAGGAAGTTAATAATAACTTAAAGTCTTTATTGTTTATTGTGTGTGTGTGTTGGACTGATGTTGTGTTGTGCAGACTTGCTTGTTGGTCTATTCTGGTGTTGGGCCGGATAGACATTATTGTGTGACACTTATCTTGGTCACGGGGCTGGATAAGTTTGGAAGTACCTAATCTGTTATAGAATCGGATAAGGTTGGTGGTGGTGGTTGAATAAGACTTGCGGGATTAATTGGGTGTTGTTTATTAATTCAATTGACCTTGACAGTTTTGTGTTCTTTGTTAGAGTTCCAGTGAGTCTGCGTGTTTACTTTATTGCACTAGAACTCTAGGGTGCATTAGATCCCGCAAGTCTAGGATTGAAAGTGTTCCGGTACGTCCGACCCGATTGGATCCACGTGTAGTTACCTGACCGGTTCACATGGTGAATCTGGTTATGGTGTGAACCTACTGAGTGACGCCGGTAGGTGTAAGGTCCGGAGAATACAAGGTCATGTCCTAGTTCTGGATTGCATGGAACTTAGGCTATCGTGGGGTAGCCCAAGTCGATGTGTATCGATGGACTGAGAACAATGTCCTAGGTCGTCGGACTTCGTATTTACGTCTAGGATTCGTAGGTAGTTTTAGTTACCATGTCGGTAGCTAAGTATTTCCGTGGAAGTTACAGAGTTCGCAAATGGGCCCAATGGTGTTAAGGTTGGTTTTTGTGATAGATAGATCGAGTCTAATCGAGGGAATGTGCCGCAATGACTTCAAATCTCTGTAGTATTTCCTTTTGATAGAGAATGCTTGTGTGTTTTGGGTTTATCATGTCACGGTGGCATGTGATTAACTATTTCTTTCTTTTTGATTGTTATTTTGGATTTCGGGCGGGAATTAGTATTCGTATTTAGACTAGAAGCCTTTAGTGGGGACCGACTTGCTGGGTGATCTTAGAACGCTCATTAGACTCTTTTTGTTGTTTTCAGGTTTAGCAGCGACGAACGTGGGAGGTCCTCGGTGTAGTTTCAGGATTGCTTGCGGGCCGGAGATCTTTGATTCGATGTTTTGTTTGTTGTATTTCGGTTCGGTTTTCATGGCGCCTGACGATTCTTTGATTGTTTGTAATTATATTATAATAGGTAAATTGTTTGTAAAATTCTCAATTACTTAGAAATGAAATTGCTTTCCTGGTATTTGGTTTAGTCCGAACCGACACAACTCGTGAAAGCAATACATGTTGAAAAGCTTTGTATTATGGAAGCGAAGTAAACGGAGACAAGGACGGTTTGGTGCGAGTATTTGTCTCAAACCGGACTGTCTCTGGCTTCGTACTCTGGCAAATATTTCTCGTTTGTCATGCTCGGGTTTGATCGGTTATGTTCTTGTTTGATTGTTGACCGATCATCTCGACGGTCAGCGGATAACGGGAAATGGGCGTTACAGAAAGCTGGTATAAGAGCATGGTTCGTCATAGGTTTCGAAACGTTTCATTTTCTAAGTTTTTCCGTGTTCTATCGAGTCAAATGAGTCGCCCAAACATTCATTAGGAAACCGAGCTGCATCTGTCAAACCCGGGGGGGGGGGGGGAATGGGAAGTACTAATTTTATTGGAATTGTACTAAAGTTTTCATGTTTTTGGTTGTATTAATTTTATTAGAATTGTACTAACGTGCCCCATGGTGGGTTGGAGCGTGTGGTGTGTGTGGTGTGGGTTAGTCTTGAGAGCATGACGTTCCTATTCTTCAGTGCGGGGATCGCGTACCTCGTCTCGCGCCCCAGCTCCTTTACGCGCACTAGTTGGCGCCTCTGCAGCAGCAGCTGTCACTGCGCCTCTTCCGTCACCTCTTCCTGCCTCACTCCGAGATGACACAGACTCAACTAATCCTTGTGTCGGTTTTCTAGATATGTTTGGATTAGCGGGCGTCGAGCTACCACCATTGCCGCCACTCTCACCCATACAGTCCAAGAAGCCGGTGCCTATCTTGGAGGTACCTGACTTTCTTGAGCCCTACATTCCGGGTGATCTCCTGCTCAATTTGTTGCCGACGGACTTTGACTTTTTGAGGGAGCCCATCGATCCGTTCCAGCATCAGGAGTGGGAGGTGCGTATCGTTGAGCAAACTGCTGCGCTCGCCACTAAAGTAGCATGACGGTTCTCAACACCAGCCACCTCGTAGCTACAGCCGCCTCTTCAGGCTGATTTGTATGAGTCTCTGCCTCTTGAGATGCCCCAGTACTCGCATTGCAATGCTTGTCGAGCCACGTGGTTTCACTTTTATTGGTGCCCCATACCCTCTGATCCTCGCTACCGCGAGCCTTATCAGCCCGTGCTGCCACCAGACGTCTGTCAAATCTGAGGCCATGACGGCAACTTGGTGCCCCTCTGTCTAACAGTGGAGCCACGACCCAGCATGGCACCACCCGCACATGATGCACACCCGCGCCATCCCCCTGGCACACCTGCCAGTGGTTACTCCTGCGAGCCGTATTGTCGTCTTTGTTGGGCATTTCGATCTTGTTGGAGGCGTTAGGTTATGTATTAGAGTAGGACCAGGTAAGTAGGGTTATAACTCATTTTTTACTGTATATAGATCTACGTATTATTGTCACTAACGAATTATGGTTATGTAGCGGCGCACGATTTCGTTTTTGGGTATGACGGGCGTTCTCTTTGTAGTAGACTTCGGCTTAAACTATGTATGCAAAACTCGATGTATGGTTACAGATGTTTTTATGTATATGGTGGATACCGAGTATTCGATTTGTCGTTTTGAGTAACATAGTAATTTTATTGCATGCATGTGGTGGTTTGTGAATGAAATTAAATTACGATGTAAAAACAAATGATGATCGAAACAAGCGATCACTCACCATGACTCACGAGGCGACTGCATTGACATACCGAGACCCGATCTATTGATTGCATGATTGTTTGTTGTCTGGTGTTTTTTTGGGTTTTTGATTTATCTCTTGTGTGTTTGATTTTTGCATTGCATTGCATAGTTCGCTAGGTTGCTAGCTTAGTATCTTGAATTGTTTCATTCATTAAATCGCTAAGGTGTTAGCTTGTTTGTGCATTGCATTGTTTGCATGATAGCTAGAACTGTTAGTGATGTGTTTATTTGACCGCTAGGTTGGTAGCCTTGCATTTGCATGACTGTTAGGTAGCTAGAGATGAATTCCTTGATTGTAAGTCACAATATTGCATTTGCTCAATCGCTAGGTTGTTAGATCGCCATTAGGTATTGTTAACTTGATAGACTTGTTGTTCTCGATCAATGCATTCATCATGTGTTAGGATTGTTACTGAAAATCGTGAGCCTGGTTGCAATATTAGATTCACTAGGTTGTTGGCAGTTCTAAGTAAGGGTTATCAAATTGTAATAATCAATCGGTTTAAGTAATGGACGATGTAGTAGGTTGGTAGACCAAGAAAGTATTATAGAAAAAGTTAGAATATTGGATAGATTCGTGGTATGGGTGATAGTTAACAAACCCGTTGGATAGAACTAAGCTCAGAATTGACAATCGATTTTAATAGGAAGCTTAATCGCGAGAAAGCGAAATTATAGGTTATTTTTATTTAGTAATGTGTCACTGTTGGGTACATGACGAAGTAACCATATCTCTATGAGGAAGTGATATCGAGAATAGGTTAAGAAGAATCTAACCACTCCAGTGTTGTGTTGTTGAGTTGTAGTGCATGACGTGATTAATGATGTGACGTGAACGTGAGACCGAACCTGAACCCGAAAGATAAGTCAAGTTCGAGAAAGCCGTGGAGTAGTTGACCCGAGCCGTGTTCAAGTCAGTGTGGGTATCAGCGACACTTGGATTCAAGCAGGCGGTCAAGTATGATGAGTCAACAAAGAGATTTGGGAAACATTTCTGTCAGTGATGAATTAGTTCAGAGTTGCCAGAGGAAAGGCGATTTTTGGAATCCATGAAGCGTTTGGTTCGATGATCGAATTTCTGAGGCGTTTGCGAGTATGGTGAATCAGTATTGTGCAGTTTTGGAGGGTCGAAGTAAAATGGAGAAGAAAAAAGTGAGAATCAGAGCAATGTCAGTTGGCGCGGATGGGATTATAAACTCAAAATGGTGTGGTTCAGTCAAAGATCAGCGGATGAGCAGTCAGTGTGAAGATCAGTGCGTTTTTATGCAAGACAATATTTTGAGGAAATAGTAATCATCGTAAGTGCAGTTCAGTTGGATTATTGTTCGAGCATTGGAGCAGTGGAATCAGTTTCAGAAGGGCGACTTGCAGGGTTTGGTACCAATTCGAAGTTTGTCAGTAACAGAGAATTCGGGGACATAATTCCTGTAAGTGGGGAAGAATGTAATACCCAGTCTCTCAAATTGGGACAACGGGCAGCAGAAAAGTCAATCTGGCCAAATTCGTAATTCTCAGAAGATGAGAGGCGTTTTGGTAGTTTTACCAAAATGCGAGGCAGAATCCGAGACAGGCCAAATGTTTCTCTTTTTTAAGTAAAGAAAACATTTAGAAGACAAAAAAATGGTGGAAGCAGATTTAAAACGATTTTTTCGGACTATCGAGAAAGAAAACCGATATAACCGACAAAACTTGTAAAAATCATAACGGGATCTACGGATGTCCAAACCGAGTGATTCATATTTTTAAATGCATATAAATCATCTGGTATTGGAAAATGTGGCTTAGAGTATTTATTGAAAAATCTACAAGATTTTTATAAATCAAACTCGGAATTGGCCGTATCGGATCAACGAAATGGATCTGGGTTTTGATCGGGTAAAGACTTGGTGAATCCAGAGAAGAGGGAGCAGACGTAAACCTGTACTGCCAAGTGTTCCTTTCCCCTCCTCAGATGGTGTCACCTAGGCTCCATGGTTCAAATAATCCAATTTTTGGGTTCAATGCATGGTTTTACATGCAAAAACATCACCTCACATTCACTCACTCTCACCCAAAAATTAACGTGAAAAATGCCAAATAATGCATGAATTTTTTCATTCTGGCCAAACAATACCCGAATCGTATTGCTGGCCAAACAATACCTCATCTATAGTTAACTTTTTAAAAAATTACACAATTTAAAGTTGACTCGGCCAAATTAGCATGCCGTTATTCAAACTAACAGAATCATTAGAAATCGTTTATTATTCCGTTTACTGTGCCGTTAGATCAAAACTACGTCGTTTTGTATATGTAAGAAATTTAAAAAAAATCATCAAACACAAGGGTCGAACTTGGGTAACATATGAAATGGGAAGGGGTTTGACGCCACTGGGAGAGAGACATTTTATTGATTAATGTTGAACACTAATTATATTTGAAGGCTTTATAGCTCGTGTTGTTTAAGACAAATTTTTTTAAAAAAACACGTCAACACAGCTCGAACTCGGGTATCGCGTGAAATAGTGAATGGGATGTCGCCACTGAGAGAGTGGTATTTCATTGGTTATGTCTCAACATTAAAACATTTTAAGCGATGGGACATGTTTTCTCACCGTTGCTTTCTTTTCTTCGTTTTCTTCCTCACTTCACATTCTTCCGTTACTTCCATAATCTTACCATAGATCTCTGTAGCTACTTCAACGATTCTTGATGTCGCTGAATCCATCCGCAAAACAAAGGATTTGTCGTCGTTTCGGTTGAACCAGCAAGAAGAACATACTCACTCTCCACCTTCGTCTTCCTCTTCATTAAGCTTGCAGCTTCATTCACGAGCTTCCGTTCGAGGAGCTGAACACCCAGACAACAAGTCACTCACATTAGCCAGACTCGACCGTGACTTAGCCCGAGTCAAATCTCTCATGGCTCGTTTAGATCTAGCCATCAACAACGTATTCAAAACAGATCTCAAACCCAGTACCACAATGTACACCACGAATCAATAAGAGATCGAAGCTCCTTTGATCAATTAAATGTCTCTCTCCCATTGGCGTCAAACCCCTTCCCATTGCATTTGTGACCCGAGTTCGAGCTGTGTTGATGTGTTTTTCGTTTTAATTTTTGTCTTAAACAACACGAGCTATAAAGCCTTCAAATATAATTAGTGTTCAACATTAATCAATTAAATGTCTCTCTCCCAGTGGCGTCAAACCCCTTCCCATTTCATATGTGACCCGAGTTTGACCCTTGCGCTTGATGGTTTTTTTTAAATTTCTTACATATACAAAACGACGTAGTTTTGATCTAACGGCACAGTAAACGGAATAATAAACGACTTCTAATGATTCTGTTAGTTTGAATACGGCATGCTAATTTGGCCGAGTCAACTTTAAATTGTGTGATTTTTTAAAAGTCAACTATAGATGAGGTATTGTTTGGCCAGCAATACAATCCGGGTATTGTTTGGCCAGAATGAAAAATTTCATGCATTATTTGGCATTTTTCCCAAAAATTAACCCAAGAAATCACTCTCTGATCTCTCTTGCAATGGCCCTGGCCTGGTCCAGTCAAATTTCTTGAGAAAAGAAAGAAAAGCCCAGTCCGATAAGCCAAGCCCATTTTCTTTTCTACAAAACCCTAGCCCCTTCCTATAAATACCTAGCCACTTCTCCTCTAAAACCTATTTCTCTTCTCCTTGTGAAGCCATGTCGGATTGGAGAGCCGTTCGAAGCCCTAGGAATCACTATTCATGTTTTCCAAGAGCCTCCCTCGTTCCAGGTAACTCCCGAGCTTTAGATCTAGCGTTTAAAAACCAAAAACGTTTTGTTTCATTCGTTTTTCTAAAAATACCCCGAATCCCAAGAAACCAAGCCCACCACCGTGACCGCCTCGACGAGACGAAGACGGAGCCGCCAAGCTGAGCCCCACGCGCTGCCGCACGCGCCGAGAGGAGTCGGGCGCGTGAGATCCACGAGCGTCGGAGGAGCGCCGCCGCCGGAGTTCACGCGCCGCCGCCATCGCCGGAAAAGTCGCCGGAGCTGCCGCCAGCCGTTGACCGCCGCCGTTGACCAACCAGTCCGGTTAGGCTGGTCCGGTCCGGTTTGCTTTCCAATTTCAAATTGATTTCGGTTCAATCTGGTTTAGAGAAACCAATTCTAATTAGATCCGGTTTAGCTTGGTTTTCCAAAATCGATTTCAATTCGGTTTTCCTTTTGGTTTAAATTCAATTAGATCCGGTTTGGTTCGGTTTTCCAAAATCAATTTCAATTTCCGGTTTATCCCAAAACCAATTCCAATTCGATTTTGATTCTGATTCTGATTTCAAATTTGGTTTGACTCGGTTTAGTGAATTAAACCATGAATCTTCTTTCTCCCATATCTAGCCCATCCTAGGTCCGATTTGAGTAATTCAAAAGCCTAAATCGCTCCGTTTTTCGTCCTCTTTACAGATCTGTCGTCCGTTTGGGCTAATGAAGCTTCCAAATTACTGTTTTGACCTTCTTTGGCTAAGGTGAGGACCGGTTGTGATCTTCCCTTACTCCATTCAATTCCGGACGATAGTCCTCTATTAATATGATATTTCCTAGGTAGAGTAGGGATAGTTGAGTACTCGATGTGATTGAATGCAGAACGTAGAATGCTAGGTTATCGCTTAAACTGAAAATGTTGATTGTGCGTGATGGACTTGTTTTACTTAGAATTGTGGTAGGGCCCCCGAAAGGGTGTTTGGTGACGGCTCGCGTACTGAGGAATCTGGTTGTAGTGTACGCGACCCTTGTATCGTCGGAAGGGGGCTTTGGCGAGCCCCCAAGTGGAATTATATTTTGGTTCTGAAGCCAATGGCGGGCTTTGGGCCCTAGGAATTGTTTGCGCTTCGTGCGGAGTAGTAGTCCTTTGGACGTAGGTTGTGTGGTGAAAGCCTTCAGATGATGATTGCAAGGTGATATTAGCTTAGGACTTGTGTTTCGTAATTGTGTGGCGTAAGCCGGGATCGCGGGTTCCTTAAATCCGCCCTCGCTGGGTAATTGTGTTTTGAAACAATTACTCAGTCCTCTTTCCTTTCCCTGTCCCCGTTTTTCTTGCAGGTCCGGATGCGGGATTGAGCGATCATGTGACGTCATTGGTGTATTTGAATCCGAAGGAAGCGCCGGGTCCTGGGACAAGTTGAGTTGCCATCCCGGTTGGACCGAAATGGGTTCAACGGGTGCCCTAATGCCGCGTCTCCGGTTTAACCGGGAGACGGGTGATACAATTTGGTATCAGAGCTTGGTTAAGGTCTCCCAGTCCCATCCTGGGAGATCAGCTTCCGTGTTTACCCAAAAACCTTGTTTTCAAACGTTTGCGAAATTTTTATTAAAATGGTTACTTTGCGAAAGTCTTTTCAAACACCAACATATCATTGATCATCTCCTGTTGTGACCTCACTTAATTTCTTTTATGCAGGATGTCCACTGATTCTAGCTCTGATTCTGGGTCCGAGTATGCCCCCAGCCCCACCAATGTTCTGCGCACCCGTGTTGCGACCAGGAGAGTGCCACCGCGACACAGGAGACGTCTCACGATCGGGGCGCCAGTTGCGACCCCCGGCGCCGTTCCACCTACACAGCACCCAGTTGGTAGAACCGTGCTTCCGTCAGTTGAGTCAGTTCCGAGACCCGCGAGGGGTAGAGGCTGACCAAGGAAGACACCCGTAGTTGTTCCATCGACGACTGCAAACCCAGTGGATGCACCCAGTACGAGGAGGCCATGAAAGGAGCATGTAGTGGAGGAGAGTCATTCCGACCCGCCAGCTCGGACTGTGAGACCCTTAGCCCCGCACGATGCACCGTACCCGGAGGACGGACCAGAGGCGATCCCGCAGGAGGACGACACCCCGGGGGCGTCAACCGCGAGGCCTCAGGCGCAGACGCCTCCCAGGGATGTCCCCCCGACCATTTCAGGTGGCGGGAATGAGTGTGGAGGACTATTTGGACGCGTTCGTTTGGAGAGCCGGTTGTACCTATCCCAGATCCCCGATCCATATGATGACCATGTTTATGGATGGGCTGCTACCGGAAATCCGTCAGGGGATGACAGATGGGAGTAAGTTTGGAGACTATGGACTAGTAGTGATGGCAGCCCCGTACGCAGAGTCTGTAGAAAGGAACCAGAGGGACTCAACCTATAGACAGCAGATGAGAGAGAGAGACGTCAGAGAGATGAGGACATTCAACGACAAGTGATGGCTGAGCAACAAGCGACTTGGGACAAAGAGCTGTGTTTGAGGCGGGAGCAGGAAACTGTGGATTATGCCTGGCTGAGAGAGCAGAGGTCCACCAGGGAGCGGATACAAGAGAGGTTGGATCAGCAGCGGGCGGAGTGGGCGCAGGAGCAGGCTGCTTGGGAGCAGGAGCGGGAGCAGAGATAGCAGCAGCAAGCTGCATAGATGCAGGAGCAGGCAGCGGTACCACCAGTGATCACCATCACAGACTCAGAGCCAGATTCTGACCCAGAGGAAGACGGTAGTGGTGCAGGCCAGCTGTACTGAGGCGACATGGATCTAGAGTACCGGACCCAAGGATCGCCGAGTGGCTAGAATCGGGGGACTTGAGAAGTGTTAGGAGTATGGCTAGTATAATTTATTTAGTGTTTAGGTTTTCCTTCGTTTTTCCGCGGTTTTCGCGTAGTTAGTTATTCTTTTATTTCATTCATTCACACCTTGTAGCCCTACCCATTGGTTTATTGCATTTATTATTTTATTCATCTCGTGCCTTCCCGTTCGGACATTCCGTAGCCGTCCCCACGTCTTGAGCAGATGGTGCCCTTTAGTTCAGTAGCGACCAGGAGATCGATTCCTTCAGAATTCGGGACGGATTCTTTTCAAGGGGGGGAGAATTTGTAATGGCCCTGGCCTGGTCCAGTAAAATTTCTTGAGAAAAGAAAGAAAAGTCCATCCCAATAAGCCAAGCTCATTTCCCTTTCCCCAAAACCCTAGCCCCTTCTTATAAATACCTAGCCACTTCCCCTCTAAAACCTATTTCTCTTCTCCTTGTGAATCCCTGTCGGATTGGAGAGCCGTTCGAAGCCCTAGGAATCACTATTTGCGTTTTCCAAGAGCCTCCCTCATTCCAGGTAACTCCCGAGCTTTAGA
The DNA here is from genome assembly GCA_030180135.1 of Orychophragmus violaceus. NCBI lineage: Eukaryota > Viridiplantae > Streptophyta > Magnoliopsida > Brassicales > Brassicaceae > Orychophragmus > Orychophragmus violaceus. The sequence goes on from CM058239.1 coordinate 107,788,792, forward strand.
TATAGCGTTTAAAAACCAAAAACGTTTTGTTTCATTCGTTTTTCTAAAAATACCTCGAATCCCGAGAAACCGAGCCCACCACCGTTACCGCCTCGACGAGACGAATCCGGAGCCACCGAGCCAAACCCCACGCGCCGCCGCACGCGCCGAGAGGAGTCGAGCGCATGAGATCCACGTGCGCCAGAGTTCACGCGCCGCCGCCGGAGCCCACGAGCTACCGCCACGGGCCGCCGCCGACCGGAGCCGCTGTCCGTCGTCGGAGATCCGCCGGAGCGCCGCCACCGTCCGCTGCTTGAGCCGCCGCCGTAAAAGTCGCTGGAGCCGCCGCCGCCGGCCGTTGACCAACCGGTCCGGTTAGACTGGTCCGGTCCGGTTTGCTTTCCAATTTCAAATTGATTTCGGTTCAATCCGGTTTAGAGAAACCAATTCTAATTAGATCCTGTTTAGCTTGGTTTTCCAAAATCGATTTCAATTCGGTTTTTCTTTTGGTTTAAATTCAATTAGATCCGGTTTGGTTCGGTTTTCCAAAATCAATTTCAATTTCTGGTTTAGCCCAAAACTAATTCCAATTCGATTTAATTTTGATTCTGATTTCAAATTCGGTTTGACTCGGTTTAGTGAATTAAACCACGAATCTTCTTTCACCCATATTTAGCCCATCCTAGGTCCGATTTGAGTAATTCAAAAGCCTAAATCGCTCCGTTTTTTGTCCTCTTTCCAGATCTGTCGTCCGTTCGGGCTAATGAAGCTTCCAAATTACTGTTTTTCCCTTCTTTGGCTAAGGTGAGGACCGATTGTGATCTTCCCTTACTCCATTCAATTTCAGACGATAGTCCTCTGTTAATATGATCTTTCCTAGGTAGATTAGGGATAGTTGAGTACTCGCTTAAACTGAAAATGTTGATTGTGCGTGATGGACTTGTTTTACTTAGAACTGTGTAGGGCCCCCGAAAGGGTGTTTGGTGACGGCTCGCGTACTGGGGAATCCGGTTGTAGTGTACGCGACCCTTGTATCGTCGGAAGGGGGTTTTGGCGAGCCCCCCAAGTGGAATTATATTTGGGTTCCGGAGCCAATGGCGGGCTTCGGGCCCTGGGAATTGTTTCCGCTTTGTGCGGAGTAGTAGTCCTTTGGACGTAGGTTGTGTGGTGAAAGCCTTTCGGGTGATGATTGCAAGGTGATATTAGCTTAGGACTTGTGTTTCGTAGTTGTGTGGCCGGGATCGCGGGTTCCTTAAATCCGCACTCGCTGGCTAATTATGTTTTGAAACAATTACTCAGTCATCTTTCCTTTCCCTGTCCCCGTTTTTCTTGCAGGTCCGGATGCGGGATTGAGCGATCATGTGACGTCATTGGTGTATTTGAATCCGAAGGAAGCGCCGGGTCCTGGGACAAGTTGAGTTGGAATCTCGGTTGGACCGAAATGGGTTCAGTGGGTGCCCTAATGCCGCATCTCCGGTTTAACCGGGAGACGGGTGTTACATCTCTCATCCGTCTTTTTCGATCTCCCTCTTCCCTCTCTTCATCTTCATCATACACCTTCAACTTATCTCTTTAAACTCATCCTTGTTCTTGTTGTTCTTCACACAGTCATAGTAACTTGAGTTACAAGTTTCTAATTATCTCCCAAAATAAGTTGAATCTCTCTTAGCTGATCACACATAGGAATTCCTCTCCTCCTCCTCTTTAAGAGCCGCCGATCATCTCCTCCACCACCGCTGGAGTTCGCCGGAAACTCGTCGGAAAAGTGGCCGCCGGCAAGTCACCAACACTCATCTCTTTCCACCACCGTTTTTCAGCTCTTCATTCTCTCCTCAGCAGTTTCATTATCCTCCAGTAATATCCCTAGTCACTGGAGATCCTCCCTCAGCCGCCAGATACCTCTTTTCAGTCGGTCAACACTGGAGCCGCCGCCCGGAAAACCTCCTCCGCCGTCTCTTCTCAGCCGGTCCGATTGTGGTTGGGCTAAGCCAATTCTGTGATTGATTTGGATCCGGTTCAAGCATTGGTTTGGTTTAGTTAAACCGGGTCAATATTGGGTCAACTGGTTTGCTTGGTAAACGTCGGTTTAATCTGATTTAGCTAAACCCAGTTCGATTGGAGTTGGTTCAAGCTGGTTCAAGATTTGGTCAACCGGTTTAGGAGTGGTCAATGGTCAGCAGTCAACGGTCAGCTCGGTCAATGCTAGGTCAGCCCTTCGTGAAGGAATTTCTAGCAGTTCTAATCAGGATTAGCAACCCTAGGTATAAATTCCAAGCCTAGGATCTAGGGTTCATGTAATTGAATCTATCAGATCTCAGATTTACCTGGTAATTAGCAGCGGAAGATTTGCAGATAATCGAGATCATGAAGCACCTCAAACGATGTGCCTCTACTGGTATCCACACACACACAAACTGAACAGGAGGGATGCTAGTGCCTATAGAGATCTAATCTCTTGAGAGGTTTCTTTTCTAGTTCTGGTGGCTGTGAATTAGGTTAAGTTAGTGTTTAGGTCGACCATATATCTTATATATGTTGACTTAAACCACAACCAAATTAGCCAACGATTAAACCGATTTTAATCTGGCAATTCGCGAGTTGTGTCGACCGACACACTATATGTGTCGATCGACACTGCCCCAGAAAATTGGTATCGAATGCATATCAAATATGCATTCACCAGATCATTACATTAATGACCAACCTCATAAACTACGTCCAGTTTGCTTAGGTGTGTGACCATGTAGGATCATATAACACTAGCAATGAGTTCTAAACTCATTGATCATAAGTGGCTTCTAGCAAAGCATTATGACTTCCTAGTGTCACATGATTGTCTCATCTCGACAATACGACTTTCACTTAGAGTAAGTACAATAGATTTCAGGACATTCCCAACAATCTCCCACTTGTACTGGAATCATCTATTCCTTTAATCCCTTCGTCACTATATCTCGATCTGGCATAAGGCAAGATCTGTGTCACCTTTATTTAGCCAAGATCATGTTCATCGAACTCCGATTTATACTGATAAGACAAACGACTGACAATCACCTCGTTTGAGTGTGGCCACACATTTCTCAGTATCAAATCTTCGATGGGCCCTGAGATATTTATCTCCTGTTATATAGGAGGGACAAATCCCATCTTGTTCCATCCGTGTTTCTTCACACACTTCATGATACGCCCAATCAATGCCTTTATAGTCACCATTTACGGCTGACGTTTGACAAGGTTAAAGCGGACCAATTCATATGTAAGAAAACATGATGAACTCAGGTCCAAGGACTATACTCTATAGTCGTAATGAAAACTCTCATGACACTTATATAACTATAACGTAGAGTTCTCATCAGTGGGTCATGTCCGATCCTGTGTTCTCCAACACATATCTATGTGATTGACTTTAATACTCTTATTAATGACTCCATGAAACTTAGTCATCAGTCACCTCACATACTAGTCTCACGCGGTTGTTAATGTCCCACTTTAACAACCTTGACTAGGGACCAACTTAATTTATGTCATTTATCATTTATAGGGTTTCATGATCAAGTCACATACTTGATGACCTATAAAATGTCATAAATTACTTTGGGACTATTATTTAATAACCATTATTAAATAATACAGATGTCAGATTTCAATAACATAATCAAATTATGTTTATACGAACATCATATCATAACTAAAATTAACAACAACAACTCCCCCTAAAATTAAGATCACATCTTAAGACATCTAATGCCTTTAGCAGTAGCCTGACCCTCATTTGCTCTTGCTCAGCGTGTGTCGAAGGACACTGCGTCTTGCTAAGAGTAATACCAAGAGTCATTTGCACGAAGCCCTTCTTGGAATCCTGCATACTGGACCTGTGCAAGGCCTTATCACCATAAGTATCTTGACACAATCCAATTAGCTTATCCAATCTATCTCTATAGATTCTTGTTACAAGAATGTGAAGGAATTTCTAGCAGATCCTAATCCAATTAGGCAATCCTGGGTTTAAATTCCAAGCCTAGGATCTAGGGTTCATGTAATTAAATCTATCAGATCTCAGAATTACCTGGTGATTAGCAGCTGAAGATTTGCAGATAATCGAGATCTAAAGAGCCTCAAATGCTGCGCCTCTACTGGTATCCACACGCACACAAACTGAACAGAAGGGATGCTAGTGCCTTTAGAGATCAGATTGATAGGTGTCAGGTTTTAATCCTATATCTAACTGCAAGTGCACAGTTCAGTAGTTGTAGTATATAGGTATCGAATCCACAGGGACTCCGGTATTCAATAGCTCAAGAACAGGAAATTAAACTAGGAAGAAAGCAATGTGATTGAATGAAAAGCAGTGCGAGAAAGTAAACAGAAAGCAGAGATTATTGGTTGTGAAAACAAGTTATTAAGAGCGCTAAGTTTAGGGCGTTCTCAGGAAATCAGACAAGCAGACAGTTCATTCAGCAAGGATTTAATTAAGCACAGTTCTAGAACTCAAAACACAGATATAGAATTAACCAAATTCCTTTGCGATAATTCTCTAAGTCTAAGTGCAGCAAACCAAACTTTCGTTTGCGAGAACTAACAGATTAAACTAGCATTAATTCCAAGTTTGATATGTTCACAATTATCCTAAACCAAACTTTCGTTTGCGAGAAGTTTAATTGCTCAACCTAATTAGTTCAGATTCCTAAACCACACTTCCGTGTCGTATTTAGCAACCTAAGATCTAGATTCTAATTGATCAGGTTAGAACTAGCTTTAAGCACAATTAGATTGAAGAACAGATATAGTTATGAATCCTTAACTGAATTAAACAAGTCTAGCAAGTCATGAAATCCTATGTGAGAAACCCTAAACCTAACAACGAATCTACTCAGACATAGATAATGAAAACATAATCATATGATGAATAAATTGCATAGAAGATAAAGAATAAAAGGGGTTCGAAATCTTCTCCAAATACAGATGAAGTAAAGGTTCAGATCAGCCCCAAAAGCTCTAAAAATCCTCTGCTCTTAATTATGAAAGCGTATCTAAATAAAACACCAAAAACTTAATTATATAGGTCTAATCTCGGCCAGGGGCTTCTTTGTAAATATTAGGAACTTCTGGATCAGAGTGCAATATCTTGACTCTTCATAAACCGCCGAGTTTCGGCCCATCTCGCTGGTGCAACGATCGATGCTAGAGTGCATCGATCGACGCATTTCTCTGTTTCAGACAGTGAACTCTATCTCTCGGCCAAACACTCCAAATCTCTCCAAAAAGTGCCATAATCACCAAATATGCTCCAAACCTGATTATACCTGTAAAAGACTCTAAAAGAACACAAAAGACACTAAAACACACTTATATCATGGTCTAAAACTAGTAAAAACCATGATATATCAACTCCCCCACACTTAGCCTTTGCTTGCCCTCTAGCAAAACAGAGAACTAAAGTTAGGTGAAGAGGTTTGAAAACTCTTCAGAAACTCATTTCATCCTAGAGGCTACAATACTCAGATTCCCCTTAGTAAACCACTGAAAGAATCAATCACAGGCTATCAAGACCAACATGTACTTCCCCACACTTAGCAACTGTCCTAAGTAAACTCCACAATCACATTAAAGCATTCAAATTCTCCCTATTGACTTCTGCAAGTATTTAAGTGCGGTCTCACCTAAGGAGTATCGATCAAAGGGCACATGGATTCTTACCTTATCAGCTCTAGACCACCATACTATCTTTCTCTAGTCCCTTTCTTCTCTTTCCCTTCTTTAACAACTGATGTTTCCCACATTGGGTATCATTTTATTTTTTTATCAGTGTTCTTCCCGTTATGGGGTGTACTTTGGACACATTCCATGGATGCATAAGGGATAATAGTGTTTGCTACTATTCTCATGACCACTTCGGAGTTACTAACTCATCCTCAGTTTATTATTATTTTTTTACTTTATAGAAGGGGAGAAGAGAACTAAATAGGATAGGTTGACAGGCTGTGTCAGAACTAACAGGGAATCCGACACAAAGTATACCAAGCCCTTAGGTGAGAAATCTAAGTCAGTATTAAATTGAAGTCACTAAAAGGATCCTCTGATACCTGAAGTGATGTGGGTGTTCCCAGTAGGTTGATCTGTGTCTATCCTGCAACTACATCCCAATGGTTACTTATGTTGGGATAGTGTCCTGAAATCACACTTGTACTCACTCCTGTGATAGTTGTGTGTCGAGATCTGACATTCGTATCATATTGGGCGTTTGCAATGCTTTGCTAGAAGCCTCTTGCAATCTGTAGGTCGTGGACTTACTGCCAGTATTATATGATCCTATAGGGTCACACACCTAAGCGAACTGGAAGCTACGACATGGGAATGATCATTGTGGCAATGATCATGTTATGTGTATTGAAATACACATAAGAATCGATATAATGGTGTTGTGTCGATCGACACAGCTTGTGTGTCGGTCGACACAGTTCGGATTTTCCGAACAGGCTTTTCGGGTTATGGCTTAATTGAGTCTGGCCCGTTAAGCACGTTGAGGTCGAATAAAAACGTGTTTAGTTCGACCTAAACAAGAGAGCCGTCCAGTTTTCTTGACAGAAACACTTGACACACCAGACACCATCGATCCCCATTGATCCGGCACTAGCATCCCGTTTCCAGCGAGCGTGCGTGTGTATCTGGTAGAGGCAAAGCGTTGCGTTGCTCCACTGATCTCGTTCACCATCTTCTTCCGCTGCCAAAGGTAAGAAACGAGGTTGGTTCTAAATTTCAATATAACAAACCCTAGATCCATCGGGATCCAACAGTGGTATCAGAGCATGCTTAGGGTTTAGCTATTGAATTTGTTGCAAAATAATTCGAATCCTGATGTTGTTGAATTGATTTTTGCATGTTCAAATCGTGTTTTCATATTATATTCTCGGTTTTGTTCCTGTTGAAAAGACGAAGAATTGATGAAAACGCACTGTGTCGATCGACACAAAGAGTGTGTCGGTCGACACGCCGCGGCGCAAATATAAAATTTTAGGGTTTGTCGCAGGGTGTCGATCGACACAAAGCGTGTGTCGGTCGACACAGAGCGAAAACTCGCGAATAAAATTTAGGGTTTGTCGCACAGTATCGATCGACACAAAGCGTGTGTCGGTCGATACAAAGCGAAAATCTGCAAATAATCTTAAGGGTTTCGATCTGAGATCGAGTACCCGTAATCGTGCTGCGTCGATCGATACACTGGGTGTGTCGGTCGACACAGGCAATACGATGAGATAGATCGGTTCAATTGGATTGAACTGGTTATCTAGCTCGGTTAATTTTATTAACCAAAATTGATTCTGGTTTGGTCATATCGATCGACACACAGTGTGTGACGATCGACATGGACCATTAAACCGAACTGGTTCAATTGAATTGAATCGGTTGAGTAAATTCGATCCGGTTTGACCGGTTATCGAAGATCGGTTTAAAACCAGTTGCATCGATCGATACCAATGGTTGGCGTCGATCGACACAACGTCCGCAGACTTGTTGGTTTGACCACAAATTTGCATGAACCAGAATAATTTAATCCTAAAAGTATTAGATGAATCTAAACTTAATAAAACTAAATGTTTTTAATTAAAATTTATTATTTTGATATATTTATAGTGAATATAAATCAAGATAAGATTAGTTCTTTTCCTCAACTAAATATCAAGTGATCTTGATGTCTTGCCCGATCTTGTCTACTGTCAAAAACTCGTGATGTTGTTGGGTATCCTTGGAGTCCTTGGTATCCACAGCAAAATGAGTAAGGCAGGTGGTCAGTGACAGACTTGCAGTGCAACTGTTAGTGATCACAAGACAGATAAGAGATTGGTTATACTTGACTGGGCTGTCAGAAGTTCTGGGCCCAGAGACATCAGAGTGGATTGGACATAGTTTGTCTTATTCACGACCAAGAGTTGTACTGAGTACAATTAGCAATGATTTGCTAACCTAGATAACTAAAGCTTGAGTAACGGCGAGTCGCCCACTCGAATTTTAGTAATCTGAGGATCTTGGATCATTGTATTCATATGAGGAAACATAGTTTGAATACAATGCGAGTTTTCTTATTAGATAAGAATTCTCATTCCTTGTGCTTTATAACTAAAATCTACCTTTTGTTTGAATTACAGCTATGTCTGTCTCAAATCACATCAACACTTTCTCACTAAGATCCGTCCTTGAGAAGGACAAGCTAAATGGATCTAATTTCTTGGAATGGTATCGGAACCTGAGAATAGTTCTCAGGCAAGAGAACAAGGAATATGTCCTTGAAAGAGTTCTCACCGAGAGGCCACGTTCCAATGCTCCGCAGACAGAAAAGAATGCTTGGGATAAGCATTCAGCGGATGTCAAAGATGTTAATTGTCTAATGCTGGTGACTATGAACTCTGAGCCGCAGAAGCAATATGAGAACGTGTTGTCACCCATTGAGATGATTAACAGCCTGAAAGCTTTGTTTCAGGAGCAAGCTCGCACAGAGAGATACCAGACGGTCAAATCTCTCATGGATTGCAAGCTGGCTAAGGACAGTCCAGTAAGTCCTCATGTCCTTAAAATGATGGGTTACATTGATAACCTGGGGAAACTGGACTGTGCCATTAGCCAGGAGCTGGCCACTGACATGATTCTGCAGTCATTACCGTCGTGTTTTGATCACTTCATTATGAACAACAACATGCAAAACATGACTAAGACATTGACTGAGTTGCACGGTATGCTGAAGACAGCAGAACCAAATCTCAAGAAGGCTACTCCCAGTGTCCTGATGGTACAAGGGAATAAGAGGTTTAAGAAACCTAAGAAGGGTAAGGGTAAGGCCCAGGTTGTCCAGGCTGAAAGTCAGGACAAGCCCAAGCCGAAACCCAAATCCGGGCCTTCTCCTGAGGATAAGTGCAACTACTGCAAGCAGTTGGGGCATTGGAAGAAAGACTGCAAGAAGTTCATGGAAGATTACAAGAAACTGAAGAAGACGTATGACGCGTCTGATTCATGTATTTATGTTATCCAACTTGGTATTATATCTTCTCGTCCTACTTCGTGGGTATTGGATACCGGCTGCGGTGCTCATATTTGTACTGATGTGCAGGCACTAAGAAACAGTAGGACGCTGAAGAAAGGACAAGTAGAGCTACGAGTCGGGAATGGAGCTAAGGTTGCTGCACTGGCCGTAGGCACCTACGAGTTGTCTTTACCTTCGGGCATGGTTTTAATTTTGAATAATTGCTACTATGTACCTGCGATTAGCAGAAACATAATTTCAGTTTCCGTTTTGGATTTGGAAGGTTTTGATTTTGCTGTTAAGAATAAAGTTTGTTCTTTTAATCGTGATGGTAATTATTATGGTAGCGCCCCATTAAATAATGGGTTATATCTATTAAACCAAGAAATGCATGTCTTTAACATAAATACAAAGAGGTTTAAGTCCAATGATGAAAACCCGACTTTCTTATGGCATTGTCGTTTGGGCCATATCAATGAGAAACGCATCCAGAGGCTCCATCGAAATGGGCTTCTGGGCTCATTTGATTTTGAATCATGTGAGAAATGTGAGTCTTGTTTGGTGGGCAAAATGGCTAGAGCCCCTTTTAACAAACCAAATGAAAGGGCCAGTGATTTATTGGGCCTTGTTCATACTGATGTATGTGGGCCAATGAGTACTGCTGCCAGAGGAAACTTTAAGTACTTCATTACCTTTACTGATGATTTCAGTAGGTATGGCTATGTCTATTTGATGAGACACAAGTTAGAATCCTTTGATAGATTCAAGGAATTCAAGAATGAAGTACAGAATCAACTTGGCAAGAGTATTAAGATTCTGCGATCGGATCGCGGAGGAGAATACTTGAGCCAAGAATTCAGCGACCATCTGAGCGAGTGTGGAATCGTTTCACAACTCACTCCTCCTGGTACACCCCAATGGAATGGAGTATCGGAGAGGAGAAATCGAACTTTATTGGATATGGTTCGGTCTATGATGAGTCATTCTAATCTTCCATTATCCTTTTGGGGATACGCTCTAGAAACGTCTGCGTTTACACTAAATAGGGTGCCATCTAAATCAGTGGAAAAGACACCACATGAACTGTGGACTGGGAATGTTCCTAGTCTGTCTTTCCTGAGGATTTGGGGTTGTGAGGCTTATGTCAAACGTTTAATCTTTGACAAGCTTGCACCCAAATCAGATAAATGCTACTTCGTTGGTTATCCTAGGGAAACCAAGGCATACTACTTTTACAACCAATCTGAGAACAAAGTATTTGTTGCTCGGGACTGTTCTTTTCTTGAGAGGGAGTTTCTCTCTAAGAAAAACAGTGGGAGTAAAGTACATCTTGAAGAAATTCTAGATGCACAGGATACTGCTCAACCTACTGAGGAAGAGCAGCAGTTGGATCCACAAAGTTCTGTGGAACCAGCGCCTGTGGAGCCTGAAGTTCGCAGATCCGGAAGGATCCGTCACGAACCCGAGAGATACTATGGATTTCTCGTAACAAATTCAAATGATCTGATGATCATTGAAGGTGACAAACCAGCGACCTTTGCGGAAGCAATGATGGGCCCGGACTCCGAAAAGTGGCTTGGAGCCTCTAAATCCGAAATGACATCCATGTCAGAAAACCAAGTATGGTCCTTGGTCGATTTACCTAATGGTGTGAAAGCCATTGAGTGTAAATGGATCTTCAAGAAGAAGATTGACGTGGATGGCAATGTACAGATTTACAAAGCAAGGTTGGTGGCTAAAGGTTTCAAACAAATTCATGGTATTGACTATGATGAAACCTATTCCCCAGTCGCTATGCTTAAATCTATTCGGATTCTTCTAGCGATTGCTGCTCATTATGATTATGAGATTTGGCAGATGGATGTCAAAACCGCATTCTTGAATGGTATTCTGGAAGAGGATGTGTACATGACACAGCCTGAAGGTTTTGTCGATCCTAAAAACGCTGGGAAGGTATGCAAGCTTCATAAATCCATTTATGGGTTGAAGCAAGCATCACGGAGTGGGAATCTTCGTTTTGATGAAGCAGTAAAACAATTCGGTTTCATCAAGAACGAAGAAGAATCATGTGTATACAAGAAGACAAGTGGGAGCAAAATTGCATTTCTTGTACTGTATGTCGATGACATACTCCTCCTCGGTAATGACGTTCCGTTGCTTCAGTCTATTAAGACTTGGCTAGGAAGTTGTTTTTCCATGAAAGACATGGGAGAAGCCGCATACATTCTTGGAATCAGAATCTACAGAGATAGAACTAACAAGCTGATTGGATTGTGCCAAGACACTTATATTGATAAGGTGTTGCACAGATTCAGGATGCACGATTCCAAGAAGGGCTTCATACCAATGTCTCATGGCAAGAGTCTCTGCAAGAAGCAGTGTCCGGCGACACCTGCTGAGCGAGAACGCATGAATAGAATTCCTTATGCTTCTGCAATAGGATCTATTATGTATGCCATGCTCTGCACTCGTCTAGATGTAGCTTACGCGTTAAGCATGACGAGTAGATACCAATCTGATCCAGGTGAAGCTCACTGGACAGCTGTCAAGAATATTCTCAAGTATTTGAGACATACTAAGGATAAGTTCCTTGTGTATGGAGAAAGTGATGAACTTGTTGTGAATGGATTCACCGATGCGAGTTTTCAGACGGACAGAGACGATTTCCGATCACAGTCTGGATATGTCTTCTGTCTAAATGGCGGTGCGGTGAGCTGGAAGAGCTCTAAGCAGAATACCGTAGCTGACTCCACAACGGAAGCTGAATATGTTGCTGCTTCAGAAGCGGCAAAGGAAGCTGTTTGGATCAAGAAGTTCATGACTGAACTTGGTGTGGTTCCTAGTATCTTGGAGCCAGTGGCTTTGTTCTGCGATAACAATGGAGCCATTGCTCAGGCGAAAGAACCCAGGTCACACCAGAAGTCCAAACACGTTGAGAGGAAATATCATCTGATTCGTGATATTGTCAATAGAGGTGATGTGAAGATCAGCCGAGTTCCGACAAACGAGAATGTCGCTGATCCTCTAACCAAGTCACTCCCAAGGCCTAAGCATGAGAGTCATACGACTGCTGTAGGCATTAGAGATCTTAAGATGTAATCTTGATTCTAGTGGGAGTTTTGGATTTTGTTTTAGTTATAATAAGACGCCCTTGTAAACATTCTTTTAGAAGTGTTTAATGAAATTTGATTTCAGCATTATTTATTGTGATCTAAATAATGGTCCCAAAATAAGTTTATGACATATTATAGGTCATCAAGTTGAGAACTTGATCATGAAACCCTATAAGTTAATAAATTATTTTGTCCCTAGTCAAGGTTGTAGAATCGGGACACTGACAACCGTTAGAGACTAGATTGTGAGGTGACTGTTGGCTAAGTTTCATGGAGCCAATGATATGATTATCGCAGTCAGTCACATAGATATATGTCAGTGGACATATGATCGGACATGACCCGCTAATGAGAAGTCTACAAGATAGTAATATCTGTGTCATAAGAGGTTCTCATTACGACTATAGAGTATAGTCCTAAGACCTGAGTTCATCATGCTTTCTTGCATATGAATTGGTACATTTTGACTTTGTCAAACGTTGATCCGTAACTGGCGGCTATAACGACACTGTTCAAGTTTATCATGAAGTGTGCGTTGAAACAGGGATGGAACAAGATGGAATTTGTCCCTCCTGTATAACGGGAGATAAATATCTCAGGGCCTATCGAAGATTGAATACTGAGAAAATGTGTGGCCGCACTCAAACGAACTGTAGTTCAGTTGTTTGTAATGTTCAGTATGAGATCAGGAGTTCGATAAACACGATATTGGCTTAATAAGGATGACACAAATCTTGCCTTATGCCAAATCGAGATATAGAGATAAAAGGATTATAGGAATTGATGATTCCAGTACAAGTGGGAGATTGTTGGGATAGTGTCCTGAAATCACACATGTACTCACTCCTGTGATAGTTGTGTGTCGAGATCTGACATTCGTATCATACTGGGCGTTTGCAATGCTTTGCTAGAAGCCTCTTGCAATCTGTAGGTCGTGGACTTACTGCCAGTATTATATGATCCTATAGGGTCACACACCTAAGCGAACTGGAAGCTACGACATGGGAATGATCATTGTGGCAATGATCATGTTATGTGTATTGAAATACACATAAGAATCGATATAATGGTGTTGTGTCGATCGACACAGCTTGTGTGTCGGTCGACACAGTTCGGATTTTCCGAACAGGCTTTTCGGGTTATGGCTTAATTGAGTCTGGCCCGTTAAGCACGTTGAGGTCGAATAAAAACGTGTTTAGTTCGACCTAAACAAGAGAGCCGTCCAGTTTTCTTGACAGAAACACTTGACACACCAGACACCATCGATCCCCATTGATCCGGCACTAGCATCCCGTTTCCAGCGAGCGTGCGTGTGTATCTGGTAGAGGCAAAGCGTTGCGTTGCTCCACTGATCTCGTTCACCATCTTCTTCCGCTGCCAAAGGTAAGAAACGAGGTTGGTTCTAAATTTCAATATAACAAACCCTAGATCCATCGGGATCCAACAACTTAAGTTCCTGCAAGTCTTGTAAATCTTCTCAGAAAATCATAGTTTCTTACTTAAACAATTTTGACTCAATAAAACAAAAAAATTTGAAAAATGGACTGACTCTTAAGAAAACAGAAAGATAAACGTCAGTAGCACCTCCCCCACACTTAAGACACACTGTCCCCAGTAGTGTCAAGCGAAGGATCGGTAAAAAGAAAATAAAAATTGTTAAAGTTCTGTCGGGTTTACCTCTGTCGCTCAGGCATCGATCGTTGCACTAAGTGCATCGACCGTTACTTGGCGATTTTCGTGTATGGTCGATCGTTGCTCAGGACCGCAACGATCGCTGCAATGCGATTTCGATCGTGTTGTGACGATCGACACAGAAGTGCGTTGATCGACGCACTGCGATTTCGTCCGAGACCTGCAATCATAAACTCACCAGAAACAAAAACAAATGTAAAATCCTAACAAAAACACCAAAAATTAAGTAGAAAAACACCAGTACCTAATGGTGGGTTGCCTCCCACCCAGCGCTTGTTTAAGGTCAATAGCTTGACCGGACGGACAACATTTTTCAGGCAGAGGGTGCATTATCCAGAGGCAGAATCTGACCTCTTGGAATCTCGGCCTTAGCCCAATAATGCTTTACCCTCTGTCCATTTACAGCGAACTCATTACCTTCCTTGCCGACTAGAACGACAGCTCCATATGGACGTACTTCTTTGATTGTGTAGAGACCGGACCATCTTGATTTCAGCTTACCTGGAAACAAATGCAAACGAGAATTGTATAAAAGTACCTGATCATTAGGCTCAAACCGTCTAGAAACAATCTTCTTGTCATGATAAGCCTTAGTCCTCTCCTTGTACAGATTTGAGTTCTCATAGGCAAAATGTCTAATCTCATCAAACTCATTAAGCTGTATCAACCTCCTTTCTGCAGTTGATTTAAGGTCAAAGTTCATCTGCTTTACAGCCCATGCTGCTTTGTGCTCAAGTTCCACTGGCAGATGACATGCTTTTCCATACAGCAAATGAAATGGAGTAGTCCCTAATGGCGTCTTAAATGCAGTCCTGTAGGCCCATAAAGCATCATCAAGCTTAGCTGCCCAATCTTTTCTTGTCTTCCCAACTGTCTTCTCTAAGATCTCCTTGATATGTCTGTTAGAAACCTCGACTTGTCCACTAGTCTGAGGGTGATAAGGAGTAGCAACTCGGTGATGAACTCCATGTTTTCTTAGGAGCTTCTCGAAAACCTTATTAATAAAGTGAGATCCTTCATCACTAATCACTATCCGAGGTACTCTAAATCTAGGGAATATGATGGATTTAAACAGCTTAATGACTACTGAAGAATCATTGGTTGGACTAGCTATTGCTTCTACCTACTTAGACACATAATCTACAGCAACCAGGATGAATTTATTCCCATAAGATGAAGGAAAAGGACCCATAAAGTCTATGCCCCAGCAATCAAAAACCTCAACCTCAAGAATGAAATTCTGAGGCATCTCATGCTTCCTACAATGAGAAATGAAGGAATGAGTGTCTGCAAACATTGTAGGCCCCCAGAAACCTGCTTGCAAAACTTTAGACACAGTCTTAAAAGTAGCAAAATGTCCTGCATAATCTGATCCATGGCAGTGGAATAGGATATCTGAAACCTCTGATTCAGCAACACATCTTCTGTAAAGGCCATCTGAACAGTGCTTATAGAGGTAAGGTTCATCCCAATAGTATCGCCTAAGCTCTCTGAAGAATCTCTTCTTCTCATACCCTTTCAGATCATCTGGTTCAGTCTCTGCAGCCAGGTAGTTGGCTATATCTGCGTACCATGGTCGATCAGTTGTTGTGACAGCATCAATCTCAAACTCGTAGCCTCCAATCTGAATTGTAAAAGTCTCTGGATCTGTATCCGCACTGCAACGATCGTCGCAGAGGAGCGCATCGATCGTCGCTGTCCCGATAGGTGCATCGATCGACGCCGAGATGGCATCGATCGACGCAATGCGATTAATCCGACAGTTCTGCAGGTTTCTGTCCAAATCTGTGTGAAACATTGTCCCAACCATATTGACGTTCTCTTCAGGCAAATAGTCATTAATTGGTACGTCTTCCTCAACCAGCATCCTTGAAAGATGGTCAGCAACTCCATTTTCAACCCCTTTCTTATCCCTCACTTCAATGTCAAACTCCTGAAGCAATAGAATCCATCTCAACAATCTTGGCTTAGCATCTTTCTTCTGCATCAGATACTTCAGGGCTGAATGATCAGTGTGTACAATCACCTTTGATCCAACAAGATAAGGGCGAAACTTCTCAAATGCAAAGACAACTGCCAACAACTCCTTCTCCGTAGTGGCATAGTTTCTTTGTGCATCATCCAGTGTCCTACTAGCATAATAGATAGCATGAAGCTTTCTATCCTTCTTCTGCCCAAGAACAGCTCCCACAGCATAATCACTTGCATCACACATAACTTCAAAAGGCAGATCCCAATCCGGTGGTTGAACTATGGGAGCACTCACTAACGTCTGCTTAATCTGTTCAAATGCAGTTTGACAATCTGCATTGAATTCAAATTTGGTATCCTTACACAGCAAAGCAGTTAGTGGCCTAGCGATCTTGCTGAAATCTTTGATGAACCGTCTATAGAAGCCAGCATGTCCAAGGAAGCTTCTAATAGACTTAACAGAATCGGGCGCCGGAAGGTTCGTCATTACCTCAATCTTAGCGCGTTCCACCTCTATTCCTGCTTCAGACACTTTATGTCCAAGTACAATGCCATCTCTGACCATGAAATGACACTTCTCCCAATTAAGAACTAAGTGCTTCTCTTCACATCTTATCAGAACTTTACACAGATTATCTAAGCATTCATTATAGGATGATCCATATACTGAGAAATCATCCATGAATACCTCCATAAAGTCCTCAATCATGTCTGTGAATATGGACATCATGCATCTTTGGAAAGTGGCTGGTGCATTGCAGAGTCCAAAAGGCATCCTACGGTAAGCAAATGTCCCATATGGACAAGTGAAAGTGGTCTTTCCCTGATCCTCCGGATGGATGGGAATCTGAAAGAAACCTGAGTAGCCATCGAGGAAGCAATAGTAAGGATGATTGGCTAACCTCTCAAGCATCTGATCAATAAAAGGCAAGGGAAAATGATCCTTCCCGGTAGCAGCATTCAGCTTCCTGTAATCTATACACATCATGTGTCCTGTCACAGTCCTAGTAGGTATCAGCTCGTTCTTCTCATTCTTCACAACTGTAACTCCACCCTTCTTAGGTACTACATGGACTGGACTCACCCAATCACTGTCAGAGATAGGATAGATAATCCCAGCATCAAGGAGTTTCATAATCTCCTTTTTAACTACTTCCTGCAGATTAGGATTAAGTCTTCTCTGATGCTCGATAGATGTCTTGGATCATCCTCAAGATGTATCCGATGCATGCACAGCTCCGGTGAGATACCTGAAATATCAGCAAGAGAATATCCAAGAGCCTTGCGATGCTTGCGCAGCTTGCTTAGCAGTAAAGTGAGCTCTGCGTTGTTCAAGCTAGCATTAACAATCACTGGATAAGTTGAATTGGGTCCAAGAAATGCGTACCTTAGCCTGGATGGAAGTTGTTTCAGCTCTATTTTCGGAGCTTTTTCCTCTGCCCAGTCTCTGTCGACTTGCAACGATCGATGCTTAGGTAGTGTCGATCGTTGCAAAGTCGCGTCAGACACTTCTACTTGCATTGCAACCTCAACAGAATCCATCATCCTCGTATAGCACATTGCTGGCTCGTCCAGCAGGTACTCCAACTCCAATATAGAGCTCAGTAAAGCCCTTTCTAGTGGGTCTTCAGCATGTGATTGGTAAAAATACTCGGCAGCCAATTCACCCAATGTGTCCACATAGAAGGTCTGCCCGTCGATGGTTGGTCTCTTTACCAGCTTGTTCATATCAAAACTCATCTTCAGATCACCTACATTCAGAACTATTTTACCTCCCTGACAGTTAATCATTGCACCAGCTGTAGCTAAGAAAGACCTGCCCAAAATCAATGGATCTTTTGGCTCCTGTCCATATTGTAGAACCACAAAATCAGTAGGGATCACACATCTGCCAACCATTATAGGCACATCCTCTATTACTCCTTCGGGAATCCTGATTGATCTATCTGCCAGAACCAGTGATATCCGAGTCGGTATAAAGTCTGTCATTCCGAGCCTTTTAGCAACTGAGAGGGGCATAAGATTTACACTGGAACCAAGGTCACATAGAGACCTTTCGAATCTCTCTTTGTAGATAGCACAATCTAACACGAAGCTTCATGGATCCTTTAACTTCTCGGGAATTCTGCCCTGAACCACTGCACTGCATACCTCATTGAGCATCATTATACTCTCCTCATAAGACCATTTTCCAGAAATCATATCCTTAAGGCATCTTTTCATCATAGGAGAAGTTTCCATGGAGTCCAACAAAGGTACTTCAACTTTCACCTTTTTTATGAACTCCTTCCACTTTGCATACTGCCTATCATTCTTAGCCTTTCTAGGATTCTTGGGATAAGGTACCTTAGGCTTGTATACCCTTTCGGTCGGCTGTTTCGGTTTCTCTGGTTTCGAACTCTCTGCAGTCACCTTGTGTCGATCGTTGCTCCCGTCGCATCGATCGATGCTAGGTGACTGTGTTACGACTTCCGGTTCCCTGATTTCACTCTGCATCGATCGTTGCTTAGATGCATCGATCGACGCATTGCGAATATCGCGGATCTCATCTTCCAGCTCTTCAATTTCCTCGAGTTCTTCAACACTTAACTGCTTTTTCTGGCCAGATGACAGCTCCTTACCACTCCTCAACGTCACTGCATTGCATTGGTACTTGGGATTAGCATCAATCCTTCCTGGGAGATATCCATCTTCCCTTTGAGCATATCCAGCAGTTCTTGCAACTCTAGCATCAAGTTCCTTCATGTGTGTGTTCAGATATTCAAACTTCCCGTTCAGCTCTCTTTAGATTGTTTCCATCTTCTCGTTGACATCTGCTGCATTCTTAGTCTGACTCTCCATCATCTGTTTCAGTATCGTCTCCACTCTACTTTCAGATCCATTGGTTCTCTGAGTACCTTGTCCAAAGGTCTTCTGAAAACCACTGGTATGTCCACCATTGAAGAATTTGTTTCCCTGTTGATTACCAAATCTATTTCCTTGGAATCCAGATCCTCCTATGTAATTCACATCTTCCTCCTGAGTGTCCTCCTCAGTTTGAATTACCTCTACATCTTGGGCAAATTGGACAGCTTTCTTACCTGCTAGGAGATTGCAAATTGTGTCCAGCCTAGATCTAATATCAGCTATGTCAGAATTCTCTACACTTCCACCAGATTTCTTCCTCCTCTCATCCATAGTCTTGCAGCTGTTGCTTCTTATTAGATTCTCAATCAACTGCTTAGCTTGTGTAGGAGTTCTGGTGTTGAAGTTAGCATTACTGGAATTATCCAGTGTAGACTGATATGGAAGATCTATGCCTCTGAAGAAGATACCAATCAACTGAACCTCAGTGAATCCATGGTGTAGGCAGTCACGCTGATACTGCTTAAATCTCATCCAGGCAGTCTTTAAAGGTTCCACAGCTCCTTGAGAAAAGGTGAGTATGTCCTGTCTGGACTGGTCTGAACGCGCATCATCATAGAAGTGACGCAGGAACTCACTCTTCAGTGCTGCCCAAGTAGTATACTGAGCCAGTGCCAGCTGCTTTAGCCATGCACTAGCGTCTCCAGCAAGACTGTGCGGAAAGAGCTTAAGGAAAAGATAGTCTGGGCAGACTCCATCATACTTCATGCCAGTGACTATGTCCTCAAACGAATCAATGTGATCCATAGGCTGCTCCGTTGGGTAACCATGAAATGCATTCTGTCTCATCAGCGAGTAGTAGATGGTTTTGATCTCAAAATCATTCCTCTCAAAATCAGGAAGCACTAAAGCTGACCGGTTTGCATGATACTCATCCGGTCTGTTGTAGTCAGCTAAAGTCCTCTCACGTACAACCATCTCTCTACCTTGGGCCTGTCCTTGACCCTGGTTCTGCTCCTGTTGCTGTTGCTCAGGAGGATCAGGGATGACATTCCCTTCAGCATCAACCCTTTGCCAAGCAGCATTGTATGGGTTATTATCTCGGTCCCTCAGGGTACCTTCAGCATCATGTACCAGAATCAAACGCTCTCGCACCATCCTTTCTCTTCTTTCTCTTCTGTTAGCTCTCTCTAGACGTCCAAGTTCTTCAAGTCCGAGATTAACTAAGCTCGAGTTCGGATTACTTCTAGTTTTCTGCGTCTGCATAAACTGTCTGTAATCGTCCAGCAACGATCGATGCTATCAGTGCAACGATCGGTTCAATCTCAGAATCGCCTAGTGACAATCGGTGCAAGGGTTCAACAATCGACGCATTGCGATATTGGTACCTGCGACAGAGAGAAAAACAGACAAAATCAGCAACTAAAAAAAACAAAAACAAAAACGAAAAGAAAACGAAAAATCCTAGTAAAACCCTAGGTTCTAAGCTATCGAAGACTCAAAGAGTCCCCGGCAACGGCGCCAAAAACTTGATAGGTGTCAGGTTTTAATCCTATATCTAACTGCAAGTGCACAGTTCAGTAGTTGTAGTATATAGGTATCGAATCCACAGGGACTCCGGTATTCAATAGCTCAAGAACATGAAATTAAACTAGGAAAAAAGCAATGTGATTGAATGAAAAGCAGTGCGAGAAAGTAAACAGAAAGCAGAGATTATTGGTTGTGAAAACAAGTTATTAAGAGCGCTAAGTCTAGGGCGTTCTCAGGAAATCAGACAAGCAGACAGTTCATTCAGCAAGGATCTAATTAAGCACAGTTCTAGAACTCAAAACACAGATATAGAATTAACCAAATTCCTTTGCGATAATTCTCTAAGTCTAATTGCAGCAAACCAAACTTTCGTTTGCGAGAACTAACAGATTAAACTAGCATTAATTCCAAGTTTGATATGTTCACATATATCCTAAACCAAACTTTCGTTTGCGAGAAGTTTAATTGCTCAACCTAATTAGTTCAGATTCCTAAACCACACTTCCGTGTCATATTTAGCAACCTAAGATCTAGATTCTAATTGATCAGGTTAGAACTAGCTTTAAGCACAATTAGATTGAAGAACAGATATAGTTATGAATCCTTAACTGAATTAAACAAGTCTAGCAAGTCATGAAATCCTATGTGAGAAACCCTAAACCTAACAAGGAATCTACTCAGACATAGATAATGAAAACATAATCATATGATGAATAAATTGCATAGAAGATAAAGAATAAAAGGGGTTCGAAATCTTCTCCAAATACAGATGAAGTAAAGGTTCAGATCAGCCCCAAAAGCTCTAAAAATCCTCTGCTCTTAATTATGAATGCGTATCTAAATAAAACACCAAAAACTTAATTATATAGGTCTAATCTCGGCCAGGGGCTTCTTTGTAAATATCAGGAACTTCTGGATCAGAGTGCAATAACTTGACTCTTCATAAACCGCCGAGTTTCGGCCCATCTCGCTGGTGCAACGATCGATGCTAGAGTGCATCGATCGACGCATTTCTCTGTTTCGGACAGTGAACTCTATCTCTCGGCCAAACACTCCAAATATCTCCAAAAAGTGCCATAATCACCAAATATGCTCCAAACCTGATTATACCTGTAAAATACTCTAAAAGAACACAAAAAGACACTAAAACACACTTATATCATGGTCTAAAACTAGTAAAAACCATGATATATCACAGATCTCTCTAGAGGTTTCTCTTACCTTTCTGGTGGCTGTGAATTAGGTTAAGTTAGTGTTTAGGTCGACCATATATCTTATATATGTTGACTTAAACCACAACCGAATTAGCCAACGATTAAACCGATTTTAATCTGGCAATTCGCGAGTTGTGTCGTCCGACACACTATATGTGTCGATCGACACTGTCCCAGAAAATTGGTATCGAATGCATATCAAATATGCATTCACCAGATCATTACATTAATGACCAACCTCATAAACTACGTCCAGTTTGCTTAGGTGTGTGACCATGTAGGATCATATAACACTAGCAATGAGTTCTAAACTCATTGATCATAAGTGGCTTCTAGCAAAGCATTATGACTTCCTAGTGTCACATGATTGTCTCATCTCGACAATACGACTTTCACTTAGAGTGAGTACAATAGATTTCAGGACATTCCCAACAATCTCCCACTTGTACTGGAATCATCTATTCCTTTAATCCCTTCGTCACTATATCTCGATCTGGCATAAGGCAAGATCTGTGTCACCCTTATTTAGCCAAGATCATGTTCATCGAACTCCGATTTATACTGATAAGACAAACGACTGACAATCACCTCGTTTGAGTGTGGCCACACATTTCTCAGTATCAAATCTTCGATGGGCCCTGAGATATTTATCTCCTTTTATATAGGAGGGACAAATCCCATCTTGTTCCATCCCTATTTCTTCACACACTTCATGATACGCCCAATCAATGCCTTTATAGTCACCAGTTACGGCTGACGTTTGACAGGGTTAAAGCGGACCAATTCATATGTAAGAAAACATGATGAACTCTGGTCTAAGGACTATACTCTATAGTCGTAATGAAAACTCTCATGACACTTATATAACTATCTTGTAGAGTTCTCATCAGTGGGTCATGTCCGATCATGTGTTCTCCAACACATATCTATGTGATTGACTTTAATACTCTTATTAATGACTCCATGAAACTTAGTCATCAGTCACCTCACATACTAGTCTCACGCGGTTGTTAATGTCCTACTTTAACAACCTTGACCAGGGACCAACATAATTTATGTCATTTATTATCTATAGGGTTTCATGATCAAGTCACATACTTGATGACCTATAAAATGTCATAAATTACTTTGGGACTATTATTTAATAACCATTATTAAATAATACAGATGTCAGATTTTAATAACATAATCAAATTATGTTTATACGAACATCATATCATAACTAAAATTAACAACAACAACTCCCACTAAAATTAAGATCACATCTTAAGACATCTAATGCCTTTAGCAGTAGTCTGACCCTCATTTGCTCTTGCTCAGCGTGTGTCGAAGGACATTGTGTCTTGCTAAGAGTAATACCAAGAGTCATTTGCACGAAGCTCTTCTTGGAATCCTGCATACTGAACCTGTGCAAGACCTTATCACCATAAGTATCTTGACACAATCCAATTAGCTTGTCCAATCTATCTCCATAGATTCTTATTCCAAGAATGTATACGATTTCTCCCATAATTTTATCGAAAAACAACTTTCGAGTCAGGTCTTAACAGACTGAAACGATGGAACTTCATTTCCGAGAAGTAGTATGTTATCAACATACAATACTAGAAATGCAATTGCGCTCCCACTAGTCCTCTTGTAAACACACGGTTCCTCTTCGTTCCTGACGAAGTCAAACACTTTGACTGCTTCAACAAAACGAAGATTCCAACTCCAAGATGCTTGCTTGTCTTCCTAGATTCATTAGGATCAATGAAAACTTCAGGTTGTGTCATGTACACATCATTTTTCCAGAATTCCATTAAGGAAAACTGTTTTCACATCCATCTGCCAGTCATCATAATGAGTGGCGGTTGCTAGGAGAATCCGAATGGACATAAGCACGGTGTCTGAGATTAGGTTTCTTCACAGTTAATACCATGAATTTACTTGAAACCTTTTTGCCACCAACCTAGCTTTGTACATCTGAGTATAACCATCCATGTCAACTTTTCTTCTTGAAAATCCATTTACTCACAATGGCTTCTACACCATCGGGTAAATCAACCCAAGTCATACTTGGTTCTGTGACATGGATCCCATTTCGGATTCAGCGGCTTTCAGCCATTTTCGGAGTCAAGGCCCATCATTGCTTCTTCAAAATTCGCAGGCCCATCACTTTCAATGATCAGTAGATCACGGCAATTGGTTACGAGAAATCAACATTTCTCAGTAGATCTGCGGGCTTCTGTTTTCTGTAAAAGTCACGCACACATATCTCATATGTATACTTTTACCACGACCTAATTAACCAAGATTCAAACCGTGGTTAATTAAGTCATAAACCCAAAAATATTTTGGTTCGCGATCTGTGTCGATCGATACAACTTTTGCGTCGATCGACACTTTTCCAGAAACTCGCCATTTGAATGTATATCGAATATACATTCACCAGATCCTTTGCAAACTTTAGGCACCACAGGTACAGGTTCTACAACTCTTTGTAGATCCAACTGCTGCTCTTCCTCATCAGGTTGAGCAGTCTCCTGTGATTTTCGAATTTCTTCGAGTTGTACTTTTACTCCCACTGTTCTTCTTGGAAAGAAAGTCTTTCTTAAGAAAACATAGTTCCGAGCAACAAACAATTTGTTCTCGAACTGGTTGTAAAAGTAACATGCCTTGGTTTTGTTATGACAACCAATGAAGTAGCACTTATCAGATTTGGGTGTGAGCTTATCAGAGATTAAACGTTTTATATAAGCCTCACAACCCCAAATCTTCACGAGATACAAATCAGGAATATTTGCAGTCCACATCTCATGTGGTGTCTCTGTAACTGATTTTGATGGAAACCTATTTAGTGTAAACGCAGACGTTTCTAGAGCATATTCTTAGAAGGATAATGGAAGATCTAAGTGACTCATCATTGATCGAATCATATCTAATAAAGTCCGATTCAGGAGGAGTGAATTGTGAAACACTTTCACAATCTCTCAGATGATCACTAAATTATTGACTTAAGTATTCACCTCCATGATCTTATCGTAGAGCTTGAATACCTTTGCCAAATTGATTCTGTACTTCATTTTGGAACTCTTTGAACTTTTCAAAGATCCTGACTTATGTCTTATAAATAAGACATAACCTTACCTACTGAAATCATCAGTAAAGGTATTGAAGTACTGAAAACTTTCTCTAGCACTTGTGCTTATCGGCCCACATACATCCTTATGTATAAAACCCATTAAGCTTCTGGCCCTTTCATTTTGATCGTTCGCAACCTGTATCGACCGACACGCCATTTGTGTCGATCGACACTACCTTTGTTGAAAGGAGCCTTTGTCGTTTTACTTAACAAGATTCGCCTTTCTCATATGATTCATAATCAAATGAGCCCAAAAGCCCATCACCATGGATTTTCTGAATCTGTTTCTCATTTATGTTGCCCAAACGACAATGCCAGAGAAAAGGTTTGATTCTTATCATTTGACTAGAATCTCTTGGTACTAATGTTATCGTCAGGCATGATTTGGTTTAGAACATAAAGTCCATTCTCTAATGGATTGCTACTATAAAATATATCATTATAATCAAATGAATAACACTTATTCTTAATTTGAAAACTGATATCCTTCAATATCCAAACAAGGATTAGAAATAATCTTTCTGCTCATAGCAGGTACATAGTAGCAGTTTTAAGTTCAAAACATGCCATAAAAGAAAACAAATGAAATACTCCTACGGCTAATGCAGCAACCCTTGCTTCATTTCCCACGCGTAGATCCACTTGTCCTTTCTCCATAGTCCTACTTTT
Source organism: Orychophragmus violaceus (assembly GCA_030180135.1). Lineage (NCBI taxonomy): Eukaryota > Viridiplantae > Streptophyta > Magnoliopsida > Brassicales > Brassicaceae > Orychophragmus > Orychophragmus violaceus. Next base: position 107,813,941 of record CM058239.1, read on the forward strand.
GCTCAGGCCCTGCACATTTTTCACAAAATATGAGTACCACAGCTGGTATCAAATACCCAATAAGTAGGACTATAAGAAGTAACATTTACTTCTATAACATAATACCTGAAGAAGAAGTCTTGTACGTCTTCTTCAGCTTCTCATAATCTTCCAAGAATTTATTGCAGTTTCTTTTCAAATGCCCATAACCATTACAATAACGGCACTTAACATCTTCAGAAGGACTGGTTTTAACCTTAGAAGCATGGCCAGACTCGCTTGGATTCACAATCGAGTTCGTCTTGCCATCACCTTTGTTCTTACCAAGTTTCTTAAACTTTTTACCCTTTTGTACCATAAGGACATTTGGGGTGTCCTTCTTGATGTTAGGTTCAGCAGTCTTAAGCATCCCATGCAATTCAGTCAACGTCTTCGTCAAGTTATTCATGTTATAGTTCATAACAAATTGATCATAGCTTGACGGCAGTGACTGCAGAATGATGTCAGTAGCCAACTCTTGGCTAATGGGACAATCCAGTTTCCCCAGGTTATCTATATAACCCATCATCTTAATGACATGAGGACTAACTGGTTCGCCCTTTGGTAGCTTGCACTCAATCAGAGACCTAACCGTCTGGTATCTCTGAGTTCGTGCCTGCTCCTGAAACATACTTTTCAGGCCAGTGATCATCTCTTTTGGCGACTCCACGTACTCATATTGCTTCTGCAATTCCGAGTTCATGGTAGCCAACATGAGACAACTCACATCCACCGCATCATTAGAATGCTTATCCCAAGCATCCTTATCTGACTGCCAAGCATTGGCTCGGTACTTCTTGGGGAGAACTTTCTCAAGGACATAGTCCTTTTTCTCCTGTTTGAGAACAATTCTCAAGTTCCGATACCATTCAAGAAATTTGGATCCATTTAACTTGTCCTTCTCAAGGACGGATCGCAAGGAGAAATTGTTACGATGGTTTGTGCTAGACATAGCTGGAAAAACAAGGGAGGTTTAGTTATGATGTTCAAGAAATGAGAAGTCTTAACTGTTGGGAGTTTTGGTTGATCCTGATTCAATTCTCATATTGATATCAACCTAAACATGCATCAGATCTAGGTGTTCTTATTTAGAAACATAGTTGATCTCACCTTTTACCTGTTAGTTGCAGCGGAAAGAAGAACAGGTCAATGATCAGGGAGATACACCGAGGGATGAATCCTCCAGAGGCTCACACACGCAATCACAGGAAACTGGCTGCTAGACCACAAGGAGGCTGGCGCAGAGAGAGGGCAAAATCGCGGCTAGGGTTTGTCATCAGGGAGAAGAGACTTGGCTTTTAGTTTATAAAAGCCTTCTCTTTCCCTTTTGGGCTTTTGGGCCCAAAACACCAATCTGATTAAATCCCATGGATTTAATCAGACCCATTAATCTTTCTCTCTAAGTACGATAAATGCCTAGCACTTTTACTGTACTTCTGCTAAGCCGTTCCTTCATTATTTCCTGCTAGCTTAAGCGTGTGACCCATATGGGATCATACAATAAAGGCAATAAGTCCAAGACTTATAGATCATGAGCGGACTCTAGCAAGCCATCATGACCCCCAGCATTGTATGACTTATGTCTGATCACTGACATACTCTTACTTTCTAGAGACAGTACAGAGATTGCTGGACACAATTCCAACAATCTCCCACTTGAACTGGAATCTCTGTATTCATAATCCTTTTGTCACAATATCTCGATTAGTCATAAGGCAAGATTGGTGTCATCCTTATAAAGCCTAATCTTGTTCATCGGACTCTGATTTGATACTGACAATCCAAACGACTCGGGAAAGTCCGTTTGAGCATGGCCATGCATTTTCCAGTATTCAAATCTCCGATTGGCCTAGAGATATTCACTCCATTTATATTGGAGGGACAAATTCCGTCTTGTTCCATCACTGTAAACTACTCATTTCATAATGTACCCAAACAGGGTCCTTATAACTATCGCAGAACGATAGCGTTAGACAATGATCAAAGTGCATCAGTCCATGTGCAGTCACATGCATGCGAACTCAGGTCTAAGGACTATACTCTATAGTCGTAGTAAGAATCTCTTATGACACAGATATAAATATCCTGAAGAGTTCTTATAAGCGGGTCTTGTCCGGTCGTATGTTCCCCAACATACACCTATGTACTGACTTTGATGCCGCGCATCTATGACACACTAAGACTTTGTCATAAGTCACGTACCAATCCAGTCTCACACGGTTGTTGGTGTTCCAATTTCAACAACCTTCGACTAGGGACAGAATGATATAAACCATCTATCAAATATAGGGTCTTATGACCAAGCTAAATGACTTTGATGACTCAAGATCAAGTCATTTACTTCGATGACCTATAAAATGGTTCATTTCATTTTGGAACGATTATTTCATCACAGTTAAAATAATCTTGAAATATTAATTTCATTAAACATCATTATATGTTTTACAAGAACATATCAATAACTAAATAAAGCCCTTTACTAACTCCCACTGAAATTAAGACTACATCTTAATTTCACTTATCCTACAGCAACAGTCCGCGACTCGTGCTTAGGCTCAAGGAGTGGCTTCGTTAATAGATTAGCAACGTTCTCATTCGTTGAAACTTGCTGATCTACTTAACATCTCTGTCATTTATCTTACGGAATAGGTTATTCCACTAAGTGTTTGGATCTTTGATGTGCAGCTAGTCTCATCTAAGCTGGGAATCACATCAAGTTCAGTGATGAACTATTCTTTCCAAACAACCTCTTTCGCCGCTTCCCAAGCTGCGAATCATTCAGTTTAAGTCATGGAGTCAGCAACAGTGCCGTGCACCGCCAGACAGACACAAGACATATCCGGACTGTGACCGGAAATCATCTTTGTCTGTTGGAAACTTGCCTTTCTGACTCTATCGACTTGTAGCACCTCACTTTCTTCTTTACCTAAAGAACTTATCCTTAGTATTCTTCAAATACTTTAGAATATTCTTTACGGCAATCCAGTGATTCTTTGCTGGATTTGACTGGTCCTTACTTGTTTTGCTTAACATTAAAGCAATATCAAAACAAGTACGTGTCATGGCATACATGATAGATCCAATTGCCGTCGCATATGAATCCTATCCATGCATTCAAGCTCAGCAGCTATCGTAGGACACTGCTTCTTGCTTAACGTATTGCCATGTGACATTGGCTTAAAACCCTTCTTGGAGTGCTGAAAACGTGTAGGACTTTGTCAATTTAAGAATCCTGACTTTGTCCTACCAGCTCTTCTGGATCTCTATCTTTTGATCCAGAATCCAAGACTTTCGTGGCTTTACCCATGTCAATCACAAAACCAACTCCCAAGCTAGTCCTTTACCGACTACAGCGTTGGGACGTTATATCCGAGAATCAGTATGTCATCGACATACACTTTGAGAAATGCAATATCGCTCCCAGTAATCTATTAGTAAACACACAGTTCCGCTTCGTTCCTGTTCAAGTCAAAACCTTGACTACTTCAACAGAACGAAGAATCCAACTCCGATATGTTTGCTTCCATCCATGAATGGATCGATGAAGCTAACTTACATAAAATGTAATTTTCGGAGTCCGAGCTCACTTTCACTTCTTTGAACTTCGCAGATTCGTCGCTTTCGTTGATCATCAGATCATGCGAACTTTCAATGATCATCAGGTTCAACTAATGACGAGAAATCACTCTCGTATTAGTGACTGATTCTTTCATATCTGCGAACTTCAGGCTCCACAGGTGTAGATTCTACAGAAGTCTGTAAATCCTTCCGCTGCTCTCCCTCAATAGGTCAAAACAGCCTCCTGTATTTCTCGAATTTCTTCGAGTTGTACTTTTACTCCCACTGTTCTTCTTGGAAAGTAACTTCCCTTCTTAGAAAACAGAATGGTCGTAAAAGTACCGAGCCTTGGTTTCCTTAAGAAAACTTCGAGTTATGCTTTTACTCCCACTGTTCTTCTTGAAAATAACTTCCCTTCTTAGAAAAACAGATTGGACGTAAAAGTAACAAGCCTTAGTTTCTCTAGGACAACCAGCGAAGTAGCACTACTACAAATACTCAGTAAGGACAGATTTGGATCGATTCCAATCCACTGATATTTGTGGAACTATTTCAGCGTAAACTTAGATATTTTAGAGCGTTATCCTTTAAATAATATCATGGAAGATTCGTGTGACTCATCTTTAATCATTTCTTATAAGATCTGATTCTTTCTCACAGAAAAACCTTCAGTTTTTCAGGAGAAATGAGCTGTGAAACGACTTCACACTCAATCAGATGATCACACCTTCGATGACTTAAGTATTCTCACTTGGATTTAATCCAAAGTCTCAATACTTCTGTCACTTACATTCTATACCTCATTCTTAAACTCTTTCGACCATGTCAAAGAATTCCTTCTTGTGTCTCATCAAATGAACACATTCTTACTCACTGAATTAATCAGTCGGGACAATGAAGTACAGAAAATTTTTCCGGCATTACTGCTCATCGGACCACATACATGAGTATGTTCAATCTCCAATAAGCCTTTGGGCCTTTCTCTAGCTTGGCTAAGATGGGCCCTTTGTATTTTGGTCTAGTAAGCAGAATTCAAGTCTCATAAGACATTCATTCAAATGAGCCCAACAGTTCATAACTACGGGATTTCTGAATCCGTCTTACTCTATGTGACCAAGACTTTTATACCAAGAAAATTTAGGTTTAATTCATCAGATTTAAACCAATTCGGTATTTATGTTATATTTAGGCACTCTTTGGTTTAAGATATGAAACCCATTCCTTGAATAGGGTGCTACAATTAATATTTCATTAAGATCAAAAGAACAAAACCTTGTCTTTTATCAAAATGAAAAACATTCAAATTCTTACAAGAAAATGAAAAACAACTCTGCTTAAAGCAGGTAGATTGTAGCAATTACTTAATACAAAACCAAGCCTTGAAGGTATCTACAGGTGAAAACCCTATGACTGAGGCAGCTTCCATAGCTCCTTCCAGACATGCAGTTCCACTTGCCCTTCCTTCAACGTTCTACTGTTGCTCAGGCTCTGCATATTACAACAAATATCAGTGCCACAACCAGTATCCAATACCTGCAAGGTAGAACTTGAAGTAATAACATGAATATCTGAGGAAGTAGTCTCATACATTAACTTTAACTCCTCATCGTCTTCCATGAATTTTATGCAATCTCTCTTCCAATGCCCTATCTCTTTACAGTAGCAGCACTTACCAACGTAAGAGGTGTCTGACTTGAGCTCAGAAGACACACGCTTGCCATGATTCAAAATCTGGACAACTTTGTCTTCACCCTTGTCAGTACTAGGTTTCATAAACCTACCCTTCACGTTTGGCTCAACCATCTTGAGCATATCATGCAGTTCAGTCAGCGTCTTCGTTAAGCCTTTCTTGATATAGTTCCTTCTGAACTTATCATAGCTTGACGGCAGTGACTGCAGAATGATTTCAGTTGCCAATTCTTGGCCAACTGGATAATCCAGTTTCCTCAGGTTATCTATATAACCTATCATTTTACTGATATGAGGACTTACTGGATGATCATCTGGTAGCTTGCAGCTAGTGAGAGACTTAACCAACTGGTATCTCTCCACTCGTATCTGCTCCTGAAATTTCAATTTCAGGCTGCTGATCATCTCTATTGGCGACTCCATGTTCTCATATTGCTCCCGCAAGTCTGAGTCCATGGTAGCCAATATCAGACCACGCACATCTACCGCATCATTATAATGCTTATTCCAAACATCATATACTGCATGTGAAGCATTGGACCCGATCCTCACGGGGAGAGCTCTCTCAAGGACATAGTCCTTTCTCTCCTGTCTGAGGACTAGCCTCAGGTTCCGCGACCAAGTCAAGAAATTTGATCCGTTCAGCTTGTCCATCTTAAGGACAGACCGGATCGAGAAAGTGTTTTGATTATTTGTGCTAGTCATAACTGAAAATTAAGATAAAAGGATTTTAGTTAATATGTTCAATATGATTAATCTCGTATTAAAGAATAATATGATTAATCATGCATTATATTCAATAACATAAGTTACCCTCAATAGAATATAATGATTCCAAGATCCACATATAACTAAGATCAAAGTGGGCCACTGGCCGTCACCAAACCTTAGCTTATATCGGTAAGCCCTATATCGGCTAATTATATCCGTGATATAATTCTTGGTTGTGAATCTGGGCCCGAGGCCCAATCCACTCTGATGTCTCAAGGCCCGGGACTCCCGATGGCCTAGTCAAGAAAACCGGACTATACAGTCATGTAATCATTAATGTCTGGGACTCCCAATGACATTTATGAATCACAAACCGTCTTACCCACGCAAAAAGCAGACATCCTCACACTGTAAGGCCATGAATGCAATTGAATGGGCTTTGACAGCTGACATAGCCTGGACAAGACATCCAACGCTTGATATTGTTTGAGGTCCGTAGGTTTATTAAAATCATTCCCAAAATAGAAGATTACTATTTCGGGAAACTTTCTATTTATGGAAACCTACTATTTTTGGAAACTTTCTAAAATTGGAAACTTTCTAAAAACGGAAACTTTCTAACTTTAGAAACTTCTTTAAAATCCAAAATCCGCAAATTCAGAAACTTCTATTTTAAGAAACTTTCTAATTTCAAAATTTCGGAAACTTTAATTTAAAATCGACTTTATAATTTTATAAAATAAATTTTAAATTAATCTGAAGAAAGACTCAAATAATTGGCCCAATTGTTTTAACTTCTTGGCCCGAGGCCCAAGAATTGGTCCATGTCCAAGACATGACCCAATTGTCCAATTAATTGACATAACCGGTCTGGTTCATTAAAACTGGTCTAACCAAGTTTTAATTACTACGATGACCACAATTGTCAACCGGTTATTTACTAAACCGGAATTTCTCAATTTATTTGGTCCAACCAAATCAAATTAGAAATTCCTGGTTTAGGCACTAAATCCAATATTTCTTTCGACATTGGATTTCTTATTCCGGTTTAACCAGATTTAATAAAATTATTAAAATCTGTTTATTAAACCAGAACGTTGATTTTTAATCAAGTTTTAAACCGAACCATTTACCGAAACGAACCGACTGATCACGTGAACCGATTACGACCTAATCGTAAGTTTCACGCGATCACGTCAGCCGTCAAGCCGCACGCAATCGATCCGAGATCGATACGGCAGCCGGACGGTACGCTCGGTCACCCGGACGGTCCGATCGTCAGCCGGACGATCGTCAGCGCACGGACGGACGCATCAGAACGCGACGCACGGCGATCGGGACCGACCCATCCGACGATCGGGACATGCCGCGATCGAGATGCAGTCCATCCGACGATGGGACGAGACCACGCAACGCGATCGTACGTCGATCGGTTTGTGCGTCCTTTCCGATCGTCGCGATCCGACCCAACCGGCCATTCCGACCGTCCCGATCCCGACCGTCCCCAATCGCTCGACCGGTCGCCTTTTGCGGCCAATCACCAAAGCATGAGTCATATAGCTCATGTTTTGCGATTTTCTTGTGTGTTTAGGGTTCAATTATGTTTCTTAACTGTTTTATCTTATCAGTAATTGATTCAAAAACAATTCTAAACAGATCAAACAACCTAAACATGAATCTAAAACAAGAAACCTAAGAACCAATGGCTCTGATACCACTGTTGGGAGTTTTGGTTGATCCTGATTCAATTCTCATATTGATATCAACCTAAACATGCATCAGATCTAGGTGTTCTTATTTAGAAACATAGTTGATCTCACCTTTTACCTGTTAGTTGCAGCGGAAAGAAGAACAGGTCAATGATCAGGGAGATACACCGAGGGATGAATCCTCCAGAGGCTCACACACGCAATCACAGGAAACTGGCTGCTAGACCACAAGGAGGCTGGCGCAGAGAGAGGGCAAAATCGCGGCTAGGGTTTGTCATCAGGGAGAAGAGACTTGGCTTTTAGTTTATAAAAGCCTTCTCTTTCCCTTTTGGGCTTTTGGGCCCAAAACACCAATCTGATTAAATCCCATGAATTTAATCAGACCCATTAATCTTTCTCTCTAAGTACGATAAATGCCTAGCACTTTTACTGTACTTCTGCTAAGCCGTTCCTTCATTATTTCCTGCTAGCTTAAGCGTGTGACCCATATGGGATCATACAATAAAGGCAATAAGTCCAAGACTTATAGATCATGAGCGGACTCTAGCAAGCCATCATGACCCCCAGCATTGTATGACTTATGTCTGATCACTGACATACTCTTACTTTCTAGAGACAGTACAGAGATTGCTGGACACAATTCCAACATTAACAATTAAGAAAACTCGCATTATATTCAACCAATGTTTCCTCAAATGAATATAATGATCCAAGACCCATACTTCACTAAACTTGAGTGAGACACTGGCTAGCACCCAAATTTTAGCTATCTAGGTGAACAACAACCTTGCTAGTTATATCCAATATAACTCTTGGTTGTGGACCGACATCTCATGCCCAATCCACCTGATGTCTCTGAGCCCAAAACGATTTTGATGGCCCAGTCAAGTAAACCAATCTCTTCAGTCATGTAATTGTTGATGTCTTGCACTGCAAGTCCATCAACACGATTACCTCCTATCTTACTCATGTAATTGTTGACACCTTGCACTGCAAATCTATCGCACAATGAAATGAGCCTTGACAGTTGACAAGATTGGAAAGACATCAAGGATCACTTGATATTTGGTTGAGGAACGGAACCATTAAAACGTTCAGTTTTATTATGTTTTAATTCTTCTAATTAAAATGGTTATGTTTGGTTAAGTTCTGTGATTTCAGGTTCAATAACCTAAACCATCGGACCTTGTGTCTACCGACACTACTTTAGTGTCGATCGATGCAGGTTAACCAAAAACTAATTCTGCGATAACCGATCAATCCAATTGATCCGGCTTTGAGTACCGGTCAGTGTCGATCGATGCTACATTAGCATCGGTCGACACCAGCCTAATCAAACCAATCGCAATTAAACCATTCTTAGCGTTTAACCATTACTAACCAAGCTCGATAACCGGTCCAATCCAATTGAACCGATTCATCAAATTCTCGCGAGGTTTGTGTCGACCGACACAACTCTTGTGTCGACCGACACAACTCTTGTGTCGATCGACACTAGGCGAAACCTAAAATTTATTCGGGTTATCCTTCTGTGTCGACCGACACCGGATTGGTGTCGATCGACACAGGGCGATAAACCCTAATCGATTTTCAATCAAAAAACCTAAAAACTAGATTTTCATGAAAACGAATTTTAGCATGTTTGTATCAACTATACAGAGATCCAGATTCAACTAATCTAATCATCATGCTACAGATTCAATGGAACCCTAAGGCTCTGATACCACTGAAGGAATTTCTAGCAGATCCTAATCCAATTAGGCAATCCTGGGTATAAATTCCAAGCCTAGGATCTAGGGTTCATGTAATTAAATCTATCGGATCTCAGAATTACCTGGTGATTAGCAGCGGAAGATTTGCAGATAATCGAGATCTAAAGCGCCTCAAATGATGCGTCTCTACTGGTATCCACACGCACACAAACTGAACAGAAGGGATGCTAGTGCCTTTAGAGATCAGATCTCTCAAGAGGTTTCTCTTACCTTTCTGGTGGCTGTGAATTAGGTTAAGTTAGTGTTTAGGTCGACCATATATCTTATATATGTTGACTTAAACCACAACCGAATTAGCCAACGATTAAACCGATTTTAATCTGGCAATTCGCGAGTTGTGTCGACCGACACACTATATGTGTCGATTGACACTGCCCCAGAAAATTGGTATCGAATGCATATCAAATATGCATTCACCAGATCATTACATTAATGATCAACCTCATAAACTACGTCCAGTTTGCTTAGGTGTGTGACCCTGTAGGATCATATAACACTAGCAATGAGTTCTAAACTCATTGATCATAAGTGGCTTATAGCAAAGCATTATGACTACCTAGTGTCATATGATTGTCTCATCTCGACAATACGACTTTCACTTAGAGTGAGTACAATACATTTCAGAACATTCCCAAAAGAATGTATACGGTTTCTCCCATAATTTTATCGAAAAACAACTTTCGAGTCAGGTCTTAACAGACTGAAACGATGGAACTTCTTTTCCGAGAAGTAGTATGTTATCAACATACAATACTAGAAATGCAACTGCGCTCCCACTAGTCCTCTTGTAAACACATGGTTCCTCTTCATTCATGACAAAGTTAGACCTTTTGACTGCTTCACCAAAACGACGATTCCAACTCCGAGATGCTTGCTCCAATCCATAAATGGATCGGCGAACCTTGCATATCTTCCTAGCTTCATTAGGATCAATGAAAACTTCAGGTTGTGTCATGTACACATCCTTTTTCAGAATTCCATTAAGGAAAACTGTTTTCACATCCATCTGCCAGATCTCATAACCATTATGAGTGGCGGTTGCTAGGAGAATCCGAATGGACTTTAAGCATGTTGACTGGGAATAGGTTTCTTTCATACTCAACACTATGAATTTTCTTGAAACCTTTTCCACCAATCCAGATTTGGATATCACCATTCACATCAGTTTCCTTTTGAAAATATATTTACACTCAATGGGTAAATCGACCAAAGTCCACACTTGGATCTGTGACACGGATCCCATTTCGGATTCAGCGGCTTTCAGCCATTTTCGCAGTCAAGGCCCATCATTGCTTCTTCAAAATTCGCAGGCCCGTCACTTTCAATTATCAGTAGATCACGGCAATTGGTTACGAGAAATCTACATTTCTCGGGTTCGTGACGGATCCTTTCGGATCTGCGAGCTACAGTTTTGTGTAAAAGTCGCGCACATATCTCATATGTATACTTTTACCACGACCTACTTAACCAAGATTCAAACCGTAGTTAATTAAATCATAAACCAAAATCAATATTTTAGTTCACGGTCTGTGTCGATCGATGCAACTTTTGTGTCGATCGACACTTCTTCAGAAACTCGCCATTTAAATGTATATCGAATATACATTCACCAGATCCTTTATAAACTTTAGGCATCACAGGTGCAGGTTCTACAACTCTTTGTAGATCCAACTGATGCTCTTCCTCATCAGGTTGAGCAGTCTCCTATGATTTTTCGAATTTCTTCGAGTTTGTACTTTACTCCCACTGTTCTTCTTGGAAAGAAAATCTTTCTCAAGAAAACATGGTCCGAGCAACAAACAGTTTGTTCTCGAACTGGTTGTAAAAGCAACATGCCTTGGTTTCGTTAGGACAACCAATGAAGTAGCACTTACCGGATTTGGGTGTGAGCTTATCAGAGATTAAACGTTTTATATAAGTCTCGCAACTCCAAATCTCCATGATGGATAAATCAGAAACATTTCCATTCCACATATCATGTGGTATCTCTGTAACTGATTTTGATGGAACTCTATTTAATGTAAACTCAGACCTTTCTAGAGCGTATTCTTAGAAGGATAATAGAAGATCTAAGTGACTCATTATTGATCGAACCATATCTAATAAAGTCCGATTCAGGAGGAGTGAATTGTGAAACACTTTCACAATCTCTCAGATGATCACTAAATTCTTGACTTAAGTATTCACCTCCATGATCTCATCGTAGAGTTTTAATACCTTTGCCAAATTGATTATGTACTTCATTTTTGGAACTCTTTGAACCTTTCAAAGATTCTGACTTATGTCTTATAAATAAGACATAACCGTACCTACTGAAAATATCAGTAAAGGTAATGAAGTACTGAAATTTTTCCTCTAGCACTAGTGCTCATCGGCCCATGTACATCCGTATGTATAAATCCCAATAAGCCTCTGGCCCTTTCATTTTGTTCGTTCGCAACCTGTATCGACCGACGCACCGTTTGTGTCGATCGATACTATCTTTGTTGAAAGGAGCCTTCGTCATTTTACCCAATAAACAAGATTCACTTTACTCATTATGATTCATAATCAAATGAGCCCAAAAGCCCATCACTATGGAGCTTCTGAATCTATTTCTCATTTATGTGGCCCAAAACGACAATGCCAGAGAGAAGTTTGATCCGTATCATTTGACTTGAATCTCTTGGTATTAATGTTATAGTTAGGCACATTCTTGTTTAGAACATAAAGTCCATTCTCTAATGGATTGCTACTATAAAATATATCACTGTAATCAAATGAATAACACTTATTATTAATTTGAAAACTGATATCCTTCCATATCCAAACAAGGAATAGGAATAATCTTTCTGCTCATAGCAGGTACATAGTAGCAGTTTTAAGTTCAAAACATGCCATAAAAGAAAAAAATGAAATACTCCTACGGCTAATGCAGCAACTCTTGCTCCATTTCTCATGCATAGATCCACTTGTCCTTTCTCCATAGTCCTACTTTTGCTCAGGCCCTGCACATTTTCACAAAATATGAGTACCACAGCTGGTATCAAATACCAAATAAGTAGGACTATAAGAAGTAACATTTACTTCCATAACATAATACCTGAAGAAGAAGTCTCGTACGTCTTCTTCAGCTTCTCATAATCTTCCAAGAATTTATTGCAGTTTCTTTTCAAATGCCCATAACCATTACAATAACGGCACTTAACATCTTCAGAAGGACTGGTCTTAACCTTAGGAGCATGGCCAGACTCGTTTTGATTCACAATCGAGCTCGTCTTGCCATCACCTTTGTTCTTACCAAGTTTCTTAAACTTTTTACCCTTTTGTACCATAAGGACATTTGGGGTGTCCTTCTTGATGTTAGGTTCAGCAGTCTTAAGCATCCCATGCAATTCAGTCAACGTCTTCGTCAAGTTGTTCATGTTATAGTTCATAACAAATTGATCATAACTTGACGGCAGTGACTGCAAAATGATGTCAGTAGCCAACTCTTGGCTAATGGGACAATCCAGTTTCCCCAGGTTATCTATATAACCCATCATCTTAATGACATGAGGACTAACTGTTTCGCCCTTTGGTAGCTTGCACTCAATCAGAGACCTAACCGTCTGGTATCTCTGAGTTCGTGCCTGCTCCTGAAACATACTTTTCAGGCCAGTGATCATCTCTTTTGGCGACTCCACGTACTCATATTGCTTCTGCAATTCCGAGTTCATGGTAGCCAACATGAGACAACTCACATCCACCGCATCATTAGAATGCTTATCCCAAGCATCCTTATCTGACTGCCAGGTATTGGCTCGGTACTTCTTGGGAGAACTTTCTCAAGGACATAGTCCTTTTTCTCCTGTTTGAGAACAATTCTCAAGTTCCGATACCATTCAAGAAAGTTTGATCCATTTAACTTGTCCTTCTCAAGGACGGATCGCAGGGAGAAATTGTTTCGATGGTTTGTGCTAGACATAGCTGAAAAACAAGGGAGGTTTAGTTATGATGTTCAAGAAATGAGAAGTCTTAACAATTAAGAAAACTCGCATTATATTCAAACAATTGTTTCCTCAAATGAATATAATGATCCAAGACCCATACTTCAATAAACTTGAGTGAGCCACTGGCTATCACCCAAATTTTAGCTATCTAGGTAAGCAACAACCTTGCTAGTTATATCCAATATAACTCTTGGTTGTGGATTGACATCTTATGTCCAATCCACATGATGTCTCTGAGCCCAAAACGGTTTTGATGGCCCAGTCAAGTAAACCAATCTCTTAAGTCATGTAATTGTCGATGTCTTGCACTGCAAATCCATCAACACGATTACCTCTGTCTTACTCATGAAATTGTGAACATCTTGAACTGCAAGTCTATCGCACAATTAAATGGGTCTTGACAGTTGACAAGATTGGAAAGACATCAAGTATCACTTGATATTTGATTGAGGAACATAACCATTTAAAACGTTCAGTTTTATTATGTTTTAATTCTTCTAATTAATTGATTTATCTTGCTTTGGTTCTGTGATTTCAAGTTCCATAACCTAAACCATCGAATCTGATGTCGACCGACACTGCTATAGTGTCGATCGATGCAGAATAACCAAAAACAATCCGCGATAACCGATCAATCCAATTGATCTGGTTTTGAATACCGGTCAGTGTCGATCGATGCTACACTAGCATCGGTCGATACCAACCTAATCAAACCAATCGCAATTAAACCATTCACAGTGTTCAACCATTATAAACCAAGCTCGATAACCGGTCCAATCCAATTGAACCGATTCATCAATCTCGCGAGGTTTGTGTCGACCGACACAACTCTTGTGTCGATCGACACTAGGCGAAACAAATTTTATTCGGGTTATCCTTCTGTGTCGACCGATACCGGATTGGTGTCGATCGACACAGGGCGATAAACCCTCATCATTTTTCAAGCAAGAACCTAAAACTAGATTTTTCATGAAAACGAATTTTAACATGTTTGTATCAACTATACAGAGATCCAGATTCAACCAATCTAATCAACATGCTACAGATTCAATAGAACCCTAAGGCTCTGATACCACTGAAGGAATTTCTAGCAGTTCTAATCAGGATTAGCAACCCTAGGTATAAATTCCAAGCCTAGGATCTAGGGTTCATGTAATTGAATCTATCAGATCTCAGATTTACCTGGTAATTAGCAGCAGAAGATTTGCAGATAATCGAGATCACGAAGCACCTCAAACGCCGTGCCTCTACTGGTATCCACACGCACACAAACTGAACAGGAGGGATGCTAGTGCCTATAGAGATCTAATCTCTTGAGAGGTTTCTTTTCTAGTTCTGGTGGCTGTGAATTAGGTTAAGTTAGTGTTTAGGTCGACCATATATCTTATATATGTTGACTTAAACCACAACCGAATTAGCCAACGATTAAACCGATTTTAATCTGGCAATTCGCGAGTTGTGTTGACCGACACACTATATGTGTCGATCGACACTGCCCCAGAAAATTGGTATCGAATGCATATCAAATATGCATTCACCAGATCATTACATTAATGATCAACCTCATAAACTACGTCCAGTTTGCTTAGGTGTGTGACCCTGTAGGATCATATAACACTAGCAATGAGTTCTAAACTCATTGATCATAAGTGGCTTCTAGCAAAGCATTATGACTTCCTAGTGTCACATGATTGTCTCATCTCGACAATACGACTTTCACTTAGAGTAAGTACAATAGATTTCAGGACATTCCCAACACTTCGGTCAATGCTGGTCAACTCTGTGGTCAACGCTGGGTGATCTTAGATTGCTCATTAGACTCTTTTGTTGTTTTCAGGTTTAGCAAGGATGGACGTGGGAGGTCCTCGATGTAGTTTCGGGATTGCTTGCGTGCCAGAGATACTTGATTCAATGTTTTGTTTGTTGTATTTCGGTTCGGTTTTCATGGCGTCTGACGATTCTTTGATTGTTTGTAATTAATTTATAATAGGAAAATTGTTTGTAAAATACTTAATTACTTAGAAATGAAATCGCTTCCCTTATATTTGGTTTAATCTGAACCGAAATAACTCGTAAAACCAATACATGTTGAAAAGCTTTGTATTGTGGAGACGAGGTAATCGGGGCCAAGGACGGTTTGGTGAGATCCTTTGTCTCAAATTGGACTGTCTCTAACTTCGTACTGTGATGAATCTTTCTCGATTGGCATGCTCGGGTTCGATCGGTCATGTTCTTGTTTGATTGTTGACCGGTCAGCTCGTTGGTCAGTGGATAACGGGAAAGGGGCGTTACAGTCCTCGTCTTTCTTTCTTTCCCCACGCGATCTTACTTTTTTCCACCTTCTCATCTTGATCCGCTTTGGCATCATCAGCTACTTTCTCCACTTCCAAAGCACATGAAAGATTCAAGCGATCCAAGGGAGCGAGAATTTTCTCCTTCCACATGATGTAATCATCAGTTCCATTGAACTTTTCAATCTCATGCTTAGATGAGGACATTGAATCCAATCACCTTCACCTCTGGCGAGGCTCTGATACCACTTGTTGGAAAACCTCGATCAAACTTCAACTCAGCTTGATGTTTAACTCGACTGAATTCACAAATGATCGATTTGATTTGTTTGATAATTGGTTTGGCAAGTAACGATAAAAGCAGAAAGTAAAGAACACACACAATCTGTTAACGTGTTTGGCCTTCACAATCAGAATGATTGCAGGATTCTCACGCCGTGACCATCCCCGGAAAATCC
This sequence comes from Orychophragmus violaceus, assembly GCA_030180135.1. NCBI lineage: Eukaryota > Viridiplantae > Streptophyta > Magnoliopsida > Brassicales > Brassicaceae > Orychophragmus > Orychophragmus violaceus. The sequence continues at coordinate 107,830,118 of CM058239.1, forward strand.
ACTAACTCCGACGAAGAAGATAACCTCAAGAGTTTACACTTTCTCTTTGTTAATCGATCAATTCTCACTCTAGAACTCGATTCTCAGATTAAGAGATAACAAAAAGCCAAATACAAATATACATATATACATATATATATACACATATATATACATATATATATATATATATATGATCGACGATGCATGAGCTTCACCAACCGCGCCAAAACAGCTCGAGCTCATCGATGACAGTTGTTGTGACGTCGTCTCGGATTGTTTCTTAACAGGCCATAAACAAATCACCATGGCCCAATGAAAAGTTGGTTGAGCCCAATAACTTGAGTTAAAACCCAACAGAAAGGTGATGTTTGAGTGTGACTCCACAGCATGATACATGCAGTAAAATACCCTATCGTTTGGCCACAGTTGCAGAGTTTCACGACATATGTTCACCAAGCTAGATGGACCATGATTCCATCCTTGTCTTGTATTAGCAGGAATGGAAATAGCTGTGTGGACCTAATAGCAAGGAGATTCGCTAATAGAGATTTTTACTTTGCTGTTTTGGATTGTTATTGCTCTATGTGGCTTGGTTCTCTAAGCATGTGCACTTCTTCGTGTCAACCAAGATCCATATAAGTTTCACGATATCTCTTAACGTTACTCTTGTCCTTTCTTTTTAACTATTTATATTAATTTAATTGAGTGGCTTGGAGATCATATATAGATCGATAAGCAAGAGAAACTAGGTTGTTAAGGTGAAACTTGTAAGTTTTCTTGTCAATAAAAATCTTGAAAAGAAATCCTCGATGTTACTTTGTGTTCTCGTTCATGTATCAAGTAGTTCTTAATCTTTCAATTGACATCAGAGCGGACACTCTTGAGTATTGCAAACAAGTGAATTCATGTATAAAAGATGGATAATTACTCATTAGAGATTCTGAATGAATGGGACTATGGTTGTTGGAAGTCAAGGTTGAAATCAATCATTAAAGACATATATGCTCGTGCTTGGAGAGTTGTTGTATCTGGGTGGAAGGAGCCAAAAATCAAAACTCAATTAGGAGATGAAATTACCAAGCCATAAGAGGAATGGGCAAAAGATGAAAGAAGACAATCAAAGTTCAACGCTATGGCACTCATAGATATTCATCAAATTGTATCAAAAAATTAATTCGAGTTTATTCAAGGATATGATATTGCAAAGGAAGCATGAGACATTCTGCAAATACAATCACAACTTGTCATCGGATGTCGCCCCTATGACGCAGATCTGCTTGCGGATGGTGGTCTTGTAAATCCGCGGCATTTCTCGGTTTCAAAATGCTTGTCGGCTCTCTTCCCCCTCTTCCTCTCCGTTTGCGCCTTTGGAGTAATTTGCTTCTCGGTTCTTGGTCTTCTCGTATTCCCTCTTCTTGATATGTCGGTTGGTGTGTTGGTGCATGGCAGAGATCTTCTTTTCTGCCTTTGCCGTTTCTTCTTCTTTGGTCGTCTTCCTTTGGGCAGGTGTTTGAGTCCTCTAGTGCGGCTCTCTCCTGAAGGTGATTTTTCTGCCTCCTGGTTTTCTTGCAGCGTCATTTTTGGAACTGTTGGTTAGGGCATCTCCAACGGAGTATTAAAACATAAAATTTGTTGTCAATACTTCTCTAATGATGCACCAAATCCAACACCAAATTTTGTTTTTGGTGTTTTGAATAGTGTTGCACCAAATTGTTGTTTATAAGTTAATTAAATTTTGTTGGTTTGGGCATTCCGGTATTAATTAAACACCAGATTCAGGTTCAAATTAGTTTTCAAATTTGGATATTTCGGTACTAGAAATGTAGAATCCATCTATCTATAATATTAAAACAGAAGTACGTTTTAGAAATTGTCCAGTTTTTTTCAATATTTACAGGGAATGCCACTCTCTTATTTTGTTATTTTGAAAATTTATTAAGGGTGAAACAGTCTTGTACTATATTCTACAAAAACGTGGATACTCTTTACTTCTAACCGAATCTAAACCAACAACATTTGTAATCCAGCTGACTAAACCTGACAACCATATCGTACAATTCACATCATCTCTATGCTAACCAGTCTGACTTCTCGATATATGTAATACAAAACATGTATTTAATAATCAATTTCGGTTAAACTCTGTAAAGAAGAGTAATATCTATACTATATTATTCATGCATATGTTAACTGCGACATCTTTTCCATAGGATCGGTAATTTCATTTCCTTACCTTGGTTGAATAACAGGTTTTCCAATACCTAAGCTACCTATACCAATAAGTTAAATATGTATTAGCTTTTGGTTTATGGTAACCATATTCAAGATCGTTTAACTAACAATATATCCTATATATTTTCAAAAAAATATTAACCTCTCAAATCTGATTTCCTAAAACCGAAACCTATTATTTCCTTTTTGTAAAAAAACTTAATTAAATTCCTTGTATCCAGTCAAGCGTAACTATATTAAAACTATTTTTTTTAGTTACACTAAATATCTTCCAAATTTAATTCTAACAATAAATTTTATTTTCACAAAATCAAATTTTTCTATAAAACTCGCCATGAAAAGATAATTAATCTTAAAAATCTAAATGTATCAAGACACAATAACAATGCAAGTACACAATCTTAATAACTTTATTTTTTAGCCGGTTTTCGAAATTTATACACATAATCTAAACTAATATCGCAATATACACACAATCTTAACGTGATTAACAAGCAATTCAAAAAGATTTAGGAAAAAAATATTCTTAGTATATTCGAACTTAATGAATCCTTCTAAAGACACTCTATAAATATTGGTATACAGAGGACGTTTTCAATCATTCTCGACATCCAGCCTATTCTTTCTACTCATAATTCTCCTTCCTAAAAATGTTGATGGTTAGTAAAAATAACATTGGTTTTACTAACCTTGCAAGTGTTAAGACTTTCAAAACCGGTTGGCGAATCTGTGTCAAGGTTCTTCACTCTTGGAAACAATACACTTCTCAGTGGAGAGACCTTGGAAATCATTTTAGCAGATGATATGGTGAGTTAATATCTCAAGACTTAATCATACGATTTCTGTAGTATAAAATTATGATAATTTCGATTTCTTAATACTTATGCTAATAAAACTCATATTTTTACAGGATAAGATTCATGCAACAGTGAAGAAAACATGTGTTAATAGGTTTTCAGAAGAAAACCTATGTTAATAGAAAACCTATTTAAAACAAATAAAAATCACACCAGCTTTTGACTGGTTTCTTTCAAAAATCATTTCTGAGTCTGCTTAATGCAAAAGGGAAAGATTATGTTAACCTGGGAACTCGATGCAATTGTAGGCCAGTGCTAGAACTCAGAGCTTCATACAATCATTGTAACGCATGTTCCAAACAATCTGTTGGGTCATTTTTGTGCTTGCATTCCAACTGCAGATTCGTACACATCCCGTTTATCTAACAAGTATTTCTCCACCTGGTTGTGTAAAAAACATCAGAGTCCTTTTTTTTTTTTTGATTTTGCTAGATTACAAATAAACTCTAAATCTCGCGAAACACAATGCAGAACTTCTGGTGAAAGGTTCAACATGCAATCAACAAGATAAGATTGGGCAAACATGATGTTAAATTTTTAGATTGTACCTTAGTGGCTCTATCTTTTAACTTCTCGGCTTTTAGACTTGAGATCTCAACTCCTATAATTTCAGTAGAAGACTTCTTAGTAACCCCAAGTTCATGATAAGGGATCCTCTTCCTGGGATAAGAGCTTTGCTACTTGATCTCTATAGTAACTCAAAAAGTTTGGTCCTGTACTGCTGCAATCCAATGAAGTAGGTGGTTCTTCCGCTGCTCTTTTGGGCATAGCTGTTGTCAATTCAGGAGATATGACAAAGAAAATATCGGCATCAGACAAATATAGAGAACTCAAACACAAATCACATGTAGCAAAAAGCAACTCATACTGTGTATGTCTACCGAAGATTTTTGCAAGTTTAGGATCTACCGAAAAAGTTATGAAAGGTGAGAATGTCTTTGAACTATTGATAACAAGGATTTTACAATCCTTTGAGATACCAATTCCTCAAGCTTATCGATGTAGCTTTGAGGTATCGAACCTATTCTGGGATGGATAAAACCAATACGTACACACTAAACCTTCAGAGTCAAATCAAACAATTTAGTTTTTGTTCTAACAGTCCTAACGAAAACAATTCAAATAGAAGTAGACAAAAAGCAAATAAACAAGTGAATTCAATCAATGACAAAGATAGGGCATAAGGTTAAGGTCAACGGACAGGTGACTCGGGATGATCAAGGATCCTAATTCAAACTTCAAACAAGCTAATCTCCTAGCAAGGAACACAACGATACGATCAGTTTAATCTCTTAATACTAATCTCTTTACTTAATCCTAATCCAAGAACAAATTCTCATTTGTGAATTAGAATCAAGCAAGCAATCAAACAAGTTCCAAACAACTAACAATCACTCTAAACATACATTCTCATGCGCTAGAATGTGAAAGTTCTATCAAAGCTATGAACAGGAATTTCATCGAACATGTTGTGAACAAGAAATCTTAAGCATTCTAATCAACTTGATCAAGGCTAATTAGACATTAAACACACTTTGACAGATGAAATATTAAACAATCAAGCACTAGAAATCCATTGATCACCCCTAATCAACCTAATCCTACCTAACCCATAAGCCCTATGAAGAACTACTCACTAATCATGATCAAACCAACAAATTCCATAGAAATAAGATTGATCATAGAAAAGTAGAGTTTGATTGAAAGATTTGATGAAGGAATCACAAAAGAAGTGCTAGATTCAATCAAGAAATCAAACTTGTTCTTACAAGTGTTTAGAACAACAAAAATAGCATAAGAGACTGTAAAAAGTTAGGTTTTTGGCTTAAAAAGTCATTAGGGTTCGAGCCGGGTCAACCCGGAACAAACCGGGTGTTGACCCGGATCCAAGGCAATTTCTGGGACGCGTATCGGTCGGCGTATCGGTCGGCCAGACCGATACGGACTCTCGGATTTTTCTGGGAAGGGTCGTATCGGCCGGCGTATCGGTCAGCCAGACCGATACGGACTCTCGGATTTTTCTGGGAAGGGTCGTATCGGTCGGCGTATCGGTCGGCCAGACCGATACGGACTCTCGGATTTTTCTGTGTTGAGATGCATCCAGTAAATCAGGCATAACTCTCTCCATATAGCTCCGAATGACTTCAAACCACCTCCATTAGAAAGCTAACTCAATTTCCCATGATTTTTATTCAGAATCCCAGAGCTAAAAGTCAATGTAATATCTTCATATGACTCAATCTTTCAAGCTCATCGGTTTGGTCCTTCATCACCATTTCACTTGCAATCACTCCTTTAGCCTCCAAACTCTTCCAAACATCCTTAGCAACTCCAAGAACCTACAAAACATAGGAAACACTCCAAATGCAAGCCTAGAATGCCTAAACCTAGCTCTAGATGATCCTATACTCTAAACACACCAATAACCAAAGAAATGAAGCTAAAGGAAACTAAAGAGAAGTAAAACATGATCCTAACAATAGCCTAAATGCATGAAAATACAAGTATATCAATTCCCCCAAACTTAAACCTTGCTTGTCCACAAGCAAGCATAAGACTATCAAAGCAAGTTGGGAGAAAGGTTTGAAGGCGGAAGCTCATATCCAAAGACAAAACTGAGATCAACAAGTTCCAATTCGAGTCAACGTCACCAAGATGCAACCAAGTTAGGCTTACTCCAAAAATTTAGCCATGCTCATCAAGACAAAACTCTTAGCTCAATTCTCAACCTAGACAAGCATTCCTATCAACTAGCTCTTTAACATTCATTAGGTTTTCAAGTGGATCTTACTCAATGCAAGGTGATCAAACTCATTTGGCAAAGGGACAAAGTTTTGAGATTAAGGTGATCTCAATCAAAAGAGGGGTTTATTCCAAAAGCATGAAGGTTCTCTCATAAAGAAGTGAATGAGCTATAGTAAAATGCTAAGAGTTAGAGGCAATTGGTGCATACTAGGTTGATTTCCATCTACCCATGCCCCAATTGCTTCTTCTCCTAATCTAGCCCACCTAAATGGATACTACCCTTGACCAAGGCTATTTTTGCCTCATCCCATTTTCTCAATCAGACACTTTCCAATCAAACTCCCCAAGGATCAATAAAGACTTTTCAAAACAGTGGCAAATCTTTTCTTTTTAACTTAGCTCAAATATTTCTTTAGCAATGGTCTCTTTTCTTTCTTTAAGGTGAGCCTTTGGCTTCTTTTCATTTCAAAATATGAGACACTTTTCTTTTCTTTAAACACATAAGAGCTTTTCTTCTTTTAAAACACTTTGCCAACAAACATAAGATCCCAACCAAAATCCCTTTCATTCTTTCTTTTCTTTACTCTCTTTCTCCTTTCCCAATTCCTCCCCCAAACTTGGATTCTAGCCTATTGCAAAGCTAAAGGTGCTGAGCTTGCACTATATGGAAATTTCTCCTAGTCGCCTCATACTCAACACTTTTTACCTAGCTCATTCCAAATAGGCCTACCACTCAAGATAGTGTTTGTGGCTTGAAAGACGGGTGGTGAAAGGTATGAAAGTCTATTTGAGCAAGTAGAGAGGGGTAGAAAGGATAAGAATGCTCAAATATTTTAGGGTATCCACGAGTTTAGCACACAGAGCATGAGTAAGATAATTAGATGTCATCATTAAAGTTCTCACTTAGGTAGAGCTAGTGTCAATTCAAAGCCTATTTCAGTTTCAAACCAAGTTTCAAAGCAAGCAATCCGAGCATGGTTCGTCTTAACTTTCTAGCCTTTCTTGAATTGCAATCTTAGGACAATCAACTAGCTCAAACAACTAGCATAAAGAACAAGTCATCACTCAATCAGTCTTACAAGGACATTCAATCATTGCTCCCTATGCATGCGTCCTATATGATGCAACTAGACTCAATCATATTATGCTATTGCAACTACATGCTTTTCTTTTTGAAATTTTTTTTGAAATTTTTCAATTTTTTTTGGATTTTCTATGCCTTAGATGAATGCATGAGACTCAAGTGATAAAATCAAAAATAAGAACAAAGAAAACATGATTAGCAACTAGCCTCTCCCCCAAACTTAGTTCACACCGTCTCGGTGGGAAAGCAAGCTCGAGAGAGAGACTCAACAAAAGGAGAAAAAGAAAGAAAAGAAGCTAAAATGCAAGTATGTACAAGTTGGAGTGTTACCTGGTCCAAGAGAAGGCGTATAGGTCGAGTGAACCTGGGCAGTGAGAGCGTATCGGCCTGGCCAACCGATACGCTAGCCAATATCAACTCTCGGATTTATTTCCTGCATCCCGTATCGGCCTGGCCAACCGATACGGTGCCCGATACTGAGCCTCGGATTATTTTTACCATAACCGTATCGGCCTGGCCAGCCGATACGGAACCCGATATCGGCTCCTGCACCATTTTTCTTCATTTCCGCGGCCTTTGCTCAACTCCAACTGGTCTACAACCTCATCCTTAAGCCAAAACCTGGCAAAACTCAAAGCAATACATCAAAAATAACAAGCAAGAAACGTATGTACAAGGATAAACATGGGAATGTCTCCCAAGGGCGCTTTTGTTTAAAGTCGTTAAGCTCGACTGGTCAAACCGGTTTTTAGGCGGTTGAAGAGTGTGGCCTGCCTTTGAGATTGATGGCTAGGACCTGAGAAGTCAGCTCACCAAGATTAACCGAGTCACCTTGGAACCTTGGACTGATCGAAGCCTTTACAACCTTCGGAGGCATCTTTGTCACCATATCCACAACACTTTCTTTTGGAGCTTTTTCCTTATCAATGCTCAGCTTCTTCAAAGATTTGGACCCAACATACTCAGTCTTTGTGGTCATGAGAGGATTTCCAATAGCTCTATCCACCCCCTTCTTTTGAGCACGTCCCATGTGCTCACTCAATGATCCATAAGCGGTGGGTTTATGCCAAACTTCCTTGCCGACATTGGCAAATAACCTTGCCTCCTCTAACACATCATCTTCATTGGGAGAGAGGATGACACCACAAGTGTGAAGAGATGTGCTCCTCAGAGGGTAGTAAGCCTTGGCGTCAACATTATTCAGCACAGCACATTTCTTTTTGAAGTCCAGACAAGCTCCAGTGGTGTTGAGGAAAGAAGTACCAAGTAAAAGAGGAAGTTGGGTACTCTTCTTCATCTTCATAACTATAAAGTCAGTTGGGATAGTGCACTCACCAATCTTCAGTGGATAGTTCTTTATCATTCCCATTGGAGTTTTTGAGTGAGAGTCTCCAAATGTAATAGAAGATGGGTACCTTTCCATGCTCTTAATCCCAAGAGATTCAACCATGTCAAGAGATATCACACTCACAGTAGAGCCGGAATCACACAATGCATCCATAATCTCCAAGTCTCCCAAAGTACAACTGATGGTAAATTTACCCGGATTACCAAGCTTAGGAAGCACTTTTGGTGTTGTTTGGACAGTAGGCACAATATCTTCAGCAAAAATTGCAGTAGCACTCATCACCTTAGCTGGTGCAACATAGGGAGGCTTAACCACTGTTGACTTCATCTCCTTGGGAGGAGCATGTGCAGCAGGAGGGAGTTCATACCCATAGAGAAGTGCTTCGATTTCATCAACCTCTCTTTCATGGTCTGGTTTCTCATGATCAACAGTAGAGAAGATTGCATTGCAATAGTCTTTCGGGTTCTTCTCCGGGTTTCCAGGCAAGGTACCTTGAGTGCGAGATGTAGAGGCATTCTTGTTCTCCATGTTGGTAACCCTTGAAGTTAAGTTCTGAAGCTCACTCTTGAGATCCCTGACTTCCATAGCTCCTGAGGCTTGTCCTTGAAGAAGTTGCTGCATCATAACCTTTAACTCATTATCAACTCCTGAGGAAGAAGAAGCTTGTGGTGGCTGCTGTCCAAAACCGGGAGGAAATTGCTGGTTGGGAATATATCCTTGCTGGCATTGAAACTGAGGCTTATTTCCAAACCCTTGTTGGTTGGTGTATGGGACAAAAGGCTTTTGCTGCTGAGGAAAGCCTTGCTGCCCTTGTTGATGAGCTTGTCCTTGAGATAGAGCTTGAGAATAGACTTGGTCTTGAGGATTGGCTACATTGGGATTGCGGTATGAAAAGTTTGGGTGGTTTCTGTAGTTTTGGTTGAAGCCCTTATTGAAACCACCTTGTCCAGCAATGAAGTTGATCTCCTCTTGTGTCAAATCCTCATCATCATCATAAAGCTGAGGCTTAGAATCCTCATAGTGTCCCACAAAGCTGATGTTCTTTTGGCCAATGGAGATAATCTTGTCCAACTTCTCATTCAAAGCCTTTATCTCTTTCTCATACTTCTCATCTGAAGATGATGATCCTCTATTAGTCCTCTCATAATCTTCATTGTAGTTGCCATCACTTTGTGCTAGATTTTCAATCAGCTCCATAGCTGCATCTACTCCCTTGCCTAGGAAATGTCCATTGCTGCATGAATCTAGCATTGCCCTCATTCTAGGAAGCACTCCGCGGTAGAGGTTGCTGAGTAATGTTTCCTTGGTGAAACCATGGTGGGGGCACTGAGTGGTGAGCTTATTGAACCTCTCCCAAGCTTCAGCGAAGCTCTCATTGTTACGCTGCACAAACCCGGATAGCTCACTGCGAAAACGGGCAGTCCTAGTAGGTGAGAAGAACTTCTTCAGGAAAGCTTTCTTCAGGTCTCCCCAAGTAGTGATGGATCCTGGAGGGATAGTGCTTTCCCAATCCTTTGCTCTATCTGCCAAAGAGAAGACAAAGAGACGCATCTTCAAACCATCGTCAGTCACACCATTCAACCTTGTAGTAGCGCAGATCTTGTCAAAGGTATCCAAGTGCTGCAGCGGGTCCTCAGATGCTAACCCATGGAACTGATTGTTCTGCACCATGTTCATCACCATAGCGCGGATCTCAAAGTTATTATTGTTCACCGGTGGTGGGATGATTCCATGACGGTTAGCATTTGTATCAGGTGTATCTCCATCACCAATGGCCCTAGCTGGCCTTTGTTGCTGCTGTTGTTGTTGCTGCTGCTGTTGTTGCTCATCCTCGTGGTTATCCATGACTATTGGCTCAACACTTTCAACTTGAACAGCTCGTTCTTGTGCTCGTCGTTCCCTTACTAATCTTCTCTTGTGTGCTTCGATGTCGTAAACCCTTGCAACTAAGTTTGTAGTCCCTTTGCTGCGCAAGTTCATACACCTAGCATCAATAAGAAATAAAGTAGCAAATTAGTAACAATAACTTGAACTAAAAAGGAATAGAAAACGAATTGATATATCCAGAATCCCAAAATGGCAACGGCGCCAAATTGATAGCTAGGATTTTACAATCCCCGGCAACGGCGCCAAATTGATAGCTAGGCTTTTTAAGATCCTTTTGAGGTACCAATTCCTCAAGCTTATCGATGTAGCTTTGAGGTATCGAACCTATTCTGGGATGGATAAAACCAATACGTACACACTAAACCTTCAGAGTCAAATCAAACAATTTAGTTTTTGTTCTAACAGTCCTAACGAAAACAATTCAAATAGAAGTAGACAAAAAGCAAATAAACAAGTGAATTCAATCAATGACAAAGATAGGGCATAAGGTTAAGGTCAACGGACAGGTGACTCGGGATGATCAAGGATCCTAATTCAAACTTCAAACAAGCTAATCTCCTAGCAAGGAACACAACGATACGATCAGTTTAATCTCTTAATACTAATCTCTTTACTTAATCCTAATCCAAGAACAAATTCTCATTTGTGAATTAGAATCAAGCAAGCAATCAAACAAGTTCCAAACAACTAACAATCACTCTAAACATACATTCTCATGCGCTAGAATGTGAAAGTTCTATCAAAGCTATGAACAGGAATTTCATCGAACATGTTGTGAACAAGAAATCTTAAGCATTCTAATCAACTTGATCAAGGCTAATTAGACATTAAACACACTTTGACAGATGAAATATTAAACAATCAAGCACTAGAAATCCATTGATCACCCCTAATCAACCTAATCCTACCTAACCCATAAGCCCTATGAAGAACTACTCACTAATCATGATCAAACCAACAAATTCCATAGAAATAAGATTGATCATAGAAAAGTAGAGTTTGATTGAAAGATTTGATGAAGGAATCACAAAAGAAGTGCTAGATTCAATCAAGAAATCAAACTTGTTCTTACAAGTGTTTAGAACAACAAAAATAGCATAAGAGACTGTAAAAAGATAGGTTTTTGGCTTAAAAAGTCATTAGGGTTCGAGCCGGGTCAACCCGGAACAAACCGGGTGTTGACCCGGATCCAAGGCAATTTCTGGGACGCGTATCGGTCGGCGTATCGGTCGGCCAGACCGATACGGACTCTCGGATTTTTCTGGGAAGGGTCGTATCGGTCGGCGTATCGGTCGGCCAGACCGATACGGACTCTCGGATTTTTCTGTGTTGAGATGCATCCAGTAAATCAGGCATAACTCTCTCCATATAGCTCCGAATGACTTCAAACCACCTCCATTAGAAAGCTAACTCAATTTCCCATGAATTTTATTCAGAATCCCAGAGCTAAAAGTCAATGTAATATCTTCATATGACTCAATCTTTCAAGCTCATCGGTTTGGTCCTTCATCACCATTTCACTTGCAATCACTCCTTTAGCCTCCAAACTCTTCCAAACATCCTTAGCAACTCCAAGAACCTACAAAACATAGGAAACACTCCAAATGCAAGCCTAGAATGCCTAAACCTAGCTCTAGATGATCCTATACTCTAAACACACCAATAACCAAAGAAATGAAGCTAAAGGAAACTAAAGAGAAGTAAAACATGATCCTAACAATAGCCTAAATGCATGAAAATACAAGTATATCAACTATAGTGTTAAATGTGAATTATTACACTGAACCTAGACTGTTACGGTGTATAATCAAAACATAAACACAAAAATCTTCCCTAAACCCCAATAAGTCATCAGGTGAACAGTTTATTGGTCCTGAGCAGAACAAAAGCATGAGATATATATGAAATCATTGAATTTGGGGATGGACAAACACACCATGAAATACAGCAAAACAGCAAAATCCTATGTCATGAGGGTAAACAGAGGCACAGAAAGTGGATTGCAGTAAGATTGTGATCATTAAATAAGCACAAAAATCTTCCCTAAAACCCAATATGCCATGAGTTGAATCATTTGTTGGTCCTGAGATCAACTACATTGGTTTTAAATCTATGACATTCAATGCCCAAGCAGGACATAAGTAAGCGAGATTATATCAAATCATATAAATTGGGGGTGGGCTTAAACGCCATGAAAGACTGAGAAATACACAAGTCCTAAGACATGAGGGTAAAGAGAGGCCCATAAAGCCTAATGCAGTAATAAAGAGAAGTTAAGCCGAGAAGTTGAATGCACAGAGGTTAGTCTTCTACTAAGTTTTCTGTTTTCTAAGTAATAAAGAAAAGTTAAACAGGTAAGTCCAATATATAACGACTCTAATGTAATACAACAACCATATTGAAGTATCTTTACCTTTTCATTGATATTCTCCGCATTTAGGGTCATCATGTGAAGGTAATGAGACATGAATAAATGAATTTCGAAAATTTGTTGAACTCTCCTCTCTTAGTTTTTCCTGAAATTAGAGTAAAGTAAATATTGGAACAAGGATGATGAGATACGCTAAAGGAATAAATATTTGAAAATATGGAGGTTGCACAAACCAAGAAACCCAGTGACACCAACTATATCACCACGCTTAGGATTCTAATGGAGCTTTTAAAACTCATCTTCATCCAATCTTGAATTAGTGAGGCCATAAAACAGGTATATACTTTAGTAAATATATTCAGTAGCATTAAGCTAATAAAAAGAGAATCCGGCAGACAAAGAATTCACCTTGCATCAGTCATACTTTGGACTTTCCAAACATCACTGTGTAGATCAGATAAAGTAAAAATCAATTAGTTTAGCCACACCAAATTCCTAATTTCAGCCTTAGCTCATAAAAAAAAATAACATAAGGATGAAACATGAACACAAGATCCAAGCGTATTGTGTTGTTCTTTAAAAACAGGATGACACAGATCCAACAATTACATGTTATGAAGAGAAATATAACCAAACCAGCTTTATCCCGTAAACAGATTCTCTTTGGAAAAATTAACCTAGAAAGAGGCCGAAATTTTTTAACAAGTATAGTTTCACCTTTATATCAAAATCAACAAACAAAAGCAATTGATTACCTCAAATCAACAGATCTTCTGTTTTGAATCACACCAAAACATTTTTTATTTAACGAACTATATCTCAACAAATATTCTCAGTATAACAATTTTGTTGAAACCAGACCTTAGATTCACACCTCTTCGAACGATCAGCTCAAATAAGAGTCTATACAAAAATAGCCGATCCTAGATAAGAAACTGCAAAATCCTTTTAAATTCAAGTTAGATTTTTTTTTTGATGTTTAAGACTAATAAACAAAGCAGTTACCTTATACTTGGCCATTGAAGAACATAACAATAACATGTCCAGCTGATAGAGCTGTATGTGATGAAGTAAACCAAAACCTTGACCAGTTCTTTGATGTATAGATTTCCATATGTCATCCATTTGTAGCTATAAGAAGAGTAAACTAGAGTCACGTAAGAGTAGCTTCAAATAAACTACAGCTACGGTAAGCCATAAAATTAATAATATACGTAATTAGTAAGTTAGCAGCTTACTATCCAACTGATTTGTCGACCCCAACGTGAGTCTTCTAGATACTTTTATCCCGAAAGTTATATGCCGAATGCCTACATATTCTGAGAAGAACAGTAATCAGATATTTTACTATAATTTGAGGAAAAAAGAGATTTCAATCCATACGCAAAGCTGTCATGGAGAGAAGAAATGTTCGGATGATCTAGGAATCTGCTAACGAGCTTGAACGGATATAGAGCCGATCTAACAAATTGAAATATAACGAGATAAATAGGAAGATTAAACGGAAAGAAGAGAAACCGAGAAAGCACAACACTATAGCTCTCATCTGATTGTGATCAGAATACAAAACAACAAAGGAATCAGCAGTGGAAGGAAGCAACTACTGCATCGAAGAAAAAAAAACGACCAAGACAAAATTCTTAGAAATATAAAATCAAACCACCGAGATTGATCAACCTGAGTTACATGCAAAGAAGGATTGATCGATCTGAAACATGAAAAGCTTCGGGTAATATATGATTTCGCCAGAGAACCCGATTTTGATTTTGATTTTTTTTTTTTGTAGAATCTATCAACTCTTATTATCAAAACTTTTTCAAACTAAGGAAAAGACAGTGATTTTCTTTGCAGTGTCGGAGACGATTTCGATGTCGTTGTTCTTGAAAGAAAAAAAAATCTGGATCGGAAAAGATAGGATTATTGTCTCCAGAGCCCCTCCTTACCCGAAACAAATCTCGTATGCCCCTTGATTTTTTAGACTTTTTATTAACATTTCTTTTTAATCGTAAACTTGTGAAGTTATCAAAAAACCTTATGATTTTCGTTGAATTACATGACAAACCAGCCGGTTTTCTCGACCAAACCGCAATCCAATTTTGAACCGTAAATAAACCAAGGAAATCAAAAAATCGGTGGTTCACCCGATTTACCCGGATCGGGTAACCCACAAATCGGATAATCCGCCCAACTCAAAGATATTTGAAATTACGATTTTAACCTTACTGATCACAAAGAGGGAAAAATGTGATACCGATAGGATTCGAACTCGGGTGGATAAACTGATGAACACAGACCAGAGCCACTAAACTATCGTGTTATATTGTTAATTTAATCAAACTATATTACTTATAAAGTGATTTGGGAAAAAGTGATCAATTCAAAACAAAAGGATATCCCAAAATTAAATCTATTTTTGTGTAAATAAACCAAAACACTAATATTATTATGTTTTTAAACTTTCCGTTTTTATTTAAAATTTTAAAAATAACGCGGATATATAAATATGTTAAACTGGTAAAACTATGAAAACTGGTAAAACTATGAAAAACGGATAAAACTAAGTAAAACTCTTGTCGTAAAACCGGTAAAACTGAGTAAAACTATTGATGTAAAACTGGTGTACTTTAGCTGTTTTCAGTATAGTCAGTTTTACTGGAACTTTAAATTTGATTTTATACTAATGCTTCTGCTTATTAATATGAACAACGTTGGATTTTTCTTGGAAAATGATGGAGACATAGCCGAGAAATTTAAAAACAAAAAAAAGAGTATTACATAACCGAGAAATTAAAAACAAACAAAAAACAGAGTTCGAGAAAAAAATTAATTGAGATAAGGAACATATTGATTCATGTAGAATAACTTCAAGCACCGTTTGTACATGAAGCAATCCGGATAATCGATTTCCATATCCAGAAGATGGCAAGATGAAGGGGGCCTTCGGTTCCGCAATGTTTGCCTATAAACTGGTATCTTATCTATATTGATTCCATGAAGTATCCTCCTCAAGTTCTTCCAAACGCTGGCCACCAAATCCTCCTCATCTTCCCGCCAGTCGCGGAAAGCAACATTATCATATGGACTTAGAGGATCGTCATGGAGGAAGCGCAGAACACCCCAGAGGTAAGCAGCTTCCAGAATCTCTTCCTCGCCCTCTCCCATGGCGGCATTGTGTAAATATAACAGTCCGGTTTCCACATCACCCTCGTGGAAGTATGTGAGGATACCTGATGTAACACCGGTAGAACTGAGTAAAACTATTGATGTAAAACTGAGTAAAACTATTGATGTAAAACTGAGTAAAACTGAGTAAAACTATTGATGTACCTTCCACGAAGTTTGCCGCGCAGCTGGAATTGATTACGCATGAGTCCAGAAAATCAATGTTCTTATACGCACTAAGAGGATTCTTCACCAGGGTTGAGAGAGAGAGATAACGGAGGACTTCTTCGCTCTTTCTGTTTTCGTTCATAATTATGCATGTTTTTTGCAGGTTGAAGTAATCGACCGGCGAATTTTTCTCGGCTTTCAGTAAGACATTGGTGAGGATCGAATTCAGAAATTGTTGAAGAGAGACAATCGATCTCCTGTTGGCCATGGTGAGTCTCTGTTTTTTCGCTAACTTCTCTCTGTTTTTGTGTGGAAAACGGTTATGAGAGAGAGGAAGAAGTTCTCTGTATTTATAGACCCATATGTGACGGGTTGCGTCCATACGACGCAGACAGATATGTGACGGTTCGCCGGCTTGTAATAATGACGGGTTTGTCAAGCGACGTGTTGTCATCCTTGTCTCTGCATTAAACGGAGCATGGGATGTGACGGTTCGCCGGCTTGTAATAATGCTCTGTTTAATGTAGGGGACAAAGAAGGTTGGCAAGCCGTCTCTTGAATAACCCAAGAAAGATGCTCATTATTACAACTCTCTTCGAAAAACAAAGACTCACACAGTTTTACACAAGTTTTTCTCGGTGATAATAGTTATACGAAACGATGGAATTTTGGCGCCAAATTTTAATACATAGTTTTACATGAAATAGGTCATTAAAGGCATAAATAGGTCCTACATGAAATAGGTCATTAAAGGCATTAATGGGTCATTTCGAGAAGTGTAAACGTCATATCGATTTATTAATACAGAGAAAACAGATGTAAGAGAGTGTTAAATTTTGGCGCCAAAACTTAACACATAGTTTTACAGGAGTTTGTAGTTGTACAAAATTTCTTAATAGTTGTACTTTGGCTGTTTTCAATATAATCAGTTTTACTGGAACTTTAAATTCGATTTTATAGTTTTACAGTTGATTTTAATAAATTAATCTATGAATATAATACTTCTGAATATTATTATGTAACAACTTTCGATTTTTGTAAATTTATCCTCCTATCTTGTCCGTTATTCCAAAAATGATCTTGCAAGTGTATGAATATTGTATGAACATTGTTGGTGGAAAGTGATTTTACAAATTCAAATATCATATGGTTATATGTTGATGTAATGTTACCCCATTGACCATAGTTAGGTTGAAAGTGATTTTACAAATTCAAATATCATATGGTTATATGTTAAATATTTTTAATCTAATGATATTAATTATGAGGAAAAATGGGGTAAAAATGTTATTTAAACCATCAACTTTCGGACCCCACGGATACATGATCCGGGTCCTACATGACCCGGATCCACATGAACCCTTTGAATTAAAAAAAATCTCCAATCATTCAAAACCCTAGAAATCCCTAGAAATCGAAATAACTCCAATTCCTCCATGAGCTGCGATACATCTTCGTCGACTGTTGAAAATGGAGACCGAGGGTTTCCGGCGAAGTGTCACTGCGGTAAAGGCGTCGTCATTCTCATGTCTAAGACGAAAGACAACCCAGGAAGACCATTCTTCAGATGTTCAACCATGAAAGATGTAAGCGTAATGATTTATGCTCTGTTTTTTTTTGTTTATGATTCACTACATATTGCTTTTGTTTTTAAACTCAGAAACATTTGTTCAAATGGGTGGAGGATAACATGTATGAGGAAGTCAATGATGCGTTGCCCAAAATTTCGAGTATTGAAATTGAGATTGAGAAAGTCAAATCCGAGATTGGTTTCGAAATTGAAGCCTTAAAGTGTATAATCCATGACTTGGAGGAAGACGCATTAGTGACAAAAAGAGACCTTAACAAGGGGAGAGTGATGATCAAATGTTGTTGTGTTGGGTTCATTTGTGTTACTATCACTGCCATTGTGATGGGAACAATGGTTGTTAAGGCAAAGAAGCATATAATTGAGTTTGGGCGTTCTATGTAGTTAGTGGTTGTATTGTTTGTTATTGTCGTTGTCTTTGTATGTTTTCGTTGTCTTTGTGTGTAACATATGTTTAAAACGTGATCAAATTCACTTAGTTTTACACAGTTTTACACGGTTTTACATAGTTTTACACGGTTTTACACAGTCAAGAGAAATTAAAAATGATATAGACATAACATTCCAAAAAGAGTAGTACATAGCCGAGAAGTTAAAAACCAAATACAGAGTACGAGAAAGGAAATTAATGCATATAAGGAACAAACTGAGTCATGTAGAACAACTTCATGCCCCGTTTGTACATGAAGCACTTAGAACAGTCGATTTCCATATCGAGAACATGGCAAGATCTACCGGGCCTTAAATTCCGCATCGATTGCGTAAAAACCTTCTTCTTATCGACAGGGATTCCATGCAGAATCTTCCTCAGGTTCTTCCAAACTCGGGCCACCAAAACCTCCTCATCTTCCCGCCAGTCATGAAGGGCATTTCGTCATAAGGAGAGGTCAGAAGATCGCCGTGGAGAAAGCGCAGAACACCATACAGATAACAAGCTTCGAAAATCTCATCGTCACCCTCCCCAAGCGCTGCAATGCGTAAACACGCAAATCCGTCTGCTACATTATTTTCTACAAAGTAGGTGAGAATACCTTCAATGAAGAATGCGGCGGTGTTCTTCCAATATAAGCATTTACGGAGAATCCGGTCGTGCAGCATCGCACGGATATGCTTCTTCACCAGCGGAGAGAGACAGAGAGATTGTAGGACTTCAGGTTTCTCTGAGACTCGTCGCATAATTTTGCAGGTTGCTCTGAGATTGCAGTAATCGGTGGAGGAAGCTTTGCCGGTTTTTTGAACAATCTTGGTGAGGATCGAAATCGAAAATTATTGAAGAGAGACAATCGATCTCATGTTGGCCATGGTGAGTCTTTGTTTTCTAACTTCTCTCTGTTTTTTCTAACTACTCTTGTGTGATGGATATGAGAGAGAGAGAGACGCATAACTCTGTATTTATAGAGAGAAATCTCTTATGATGGGTAGCGTCCATAAAGGATTTGTAATGATGAGACGTGACTGTTCGCCGGCTTCGAAGAGACTCACCCATAAAGGCTTTGTTAAGTTACCCGAGGCGACGGTCTGACGTTCTTCTTTGTCCCCTGCATGCATCAAATGGGGCATTAAACAGCTCCATTAAGTTGATTTGATAAAATTTAGAGAAGCGTAAACGTCATATCGATTTATGATTATTTATGACTAGTTTTACGGATTTGTTGTGCCAATTATACCAGTTTTACAGGTTGAACCAGTTATACCAGTTGTACCAGTTATACACAACGATTATTAGTTTTACCAGTTATACTAGTTGTACCAGTTATATTAGTTTTTTGTTCTGCCAGTTATATCAGTTATACCAGTTATACCAAAGATACTTGTTATACAGAACAACTCTTAGTTTTACAAGTTATACTAGTTGCACTGGTTGTCCCCAGTTCACCTGCAACACAAATTCCAATTTGATTCGATTTCCGCGGTCAATATTACCTCTGGAGTACATTTCTACTCAATTGGTAGTCCCAATGGTAACGAGGCACGACGGAGCCGGCGAATGGTGGTCGGAGACGAGATGCGACGGCGCCGACGAGCAAAACCCGGTTGAGGCGAGACGAGGAGGCAAGGCTCGGAGGCGAGGCTCGGAGTCGAGGTTTGGAGTCGAGGCTCGGGAATTTTTTTTTTCATAAACCAAATCAATCCAATTAAATGGATTAAATCCCAACCAACCACAAGACCCAATTTAACCAGGATCCGTAAATCAAGGGCAAAAGGGTCAAACAACATTTCATTAAAGTGGGAAGGGTATGGGAGATTAGTTGGGGGTAATGTGGATTTCTTTTAGAGCCATAAAGCTACACGAGAAGTTGTCCCGAAAAAATATCTGAAAAGATAAGGAAGCGTAAAGTGCTTTTTGGCTTATTTTTGCTTTCGATAATTTAATTGGGAAATAATTTTTGGCCAGAAGTTATTTTGAGGGTAATTGCAAATTATTTAATTTTGGGCCTTACTAAATTAATATGGGCTGAAAATTTTGATTTGTGTTAATTGTTTATATTGGAAACATATTTATGAATGAACATGGTTATTTAAAATATTTATATTTCTAAGTAATAAAATTAATATCAAGCTTGAAAGTGAAAAGAAATGTTAACATATTGTATACATCCACATTATTTTTTACTGGCAAAGTTTGTTTATTATAAAAAATGTAGAATAAAAGATTAGTTATTACAAAATGTATATTTTGGTTTGAATGTGTAATAAAAATGTTTAAACAAAATTTTGTTTTAAATTTAATTTTTTTATTAAAATAATAAAACCCTCATGAAAAAAATATTTTAATTACATGGTGATATACTAAATTAACATAACAATGTTTATATTTAGATCATTATAAAATAGAAAACATATTGAAAATAGAATAAGTGATTTCAATTATCGATACTATAAAAAAAAAATTAATGACTGGAAAACGGGTTAAAAATATGTATTAGTCAATTTTAATTGTTATATTTTTAATTTTATAAAATATTAAAATTATTTATAAATTCATGATCATGGTTAAAATCATGGTTAAGATATTTTGGTTAATCATAATATATTTATTTTTAGAAATTAATTTAATTCGAAATTAACTAATCTTATTAGTAAATAATATTTATTTTTAGAAGTATTTAATCTATAAATATTTTATAGAAATAGAAAATTAACTAACACAATCGAAAGAAAAAGTCTTTAAGATACAATCAAAAAGTATTTATGAAATCAAAAATTAATTTATATTATTGAAATTAGTTAGTTTTTTGACATGTATAAATTTTTTGACTCAATCATTTATTTTTTTGACCCAAATTTACTAAATTATCAAAAAACAGTAAAGCAAGTCGATTATAGAAATTAATTACAACTAATATTTTTGAAACATTAACTCAAACAAAATGTAATATTTAATTTATTATTCTTAATTTTTTGTCTTTAGTTTATCATCATTAATTTTAAAGATATAACTTATATAAACAATAAATCTACACAACATATTCAGTATAAATCACTAATATTACATTCTTAATATCTCACATTTTTGTAAATTATTTCATGTTAAAAATTTTAAAAGACCAAAAGAGAAAAAAAAAACTAAAAGACACAAAAACATATAGGTTACTTAAATGAATTTTTAATTTATTAAATATATTTGTATAACATAATATATGTTAATATGTGTTTTAATTGTTGTCAAAATGTCATTAACATTAATTAGAAGTGAGAATTTAGTTCAAAACTTGCAATCCTACCTCATTAGATCCACCACGGGAGAAGTATATATTAAATAATTCAATTAAAACCTATTAAATTAAGAGTTATGAGGATGAGGATTTTTGATATAGCGGATGAGTGATCTTTTATTTTGGTAAAATGGGTTGTCAGAAACCGCAATTTATTATAGTTAAATTATAAATATTTAACTAATTTTAGTATAAATATTATATAATGAAATATATTAATAAATTTATTATTTTAAATTTTATTTAATTTTATATAATATTAATTTATACTATTCAAAAATCTAATTATAACGTAATACATTTATACAATTAAAATAGAAGCACAAAATTAAATATACCATTAGTTTTTAAGTTAATTACAAGATATACCATTTAATTTATTTATTATTTTTAAAAATTCAATAAGACTATAAATGTTTTTTTATTTATTCTTAAAAACAATCTTTACATTTATTATAAAATGGACGTAGATAAATACTAAAACACTTATTTTCTTATTTTATTAAAATCTAATGAAAAAATCTAAATAAATGTCAAAATACTTATTTGTCTGATTAAATATTAAATAAATTATAAAACCAATTAAACACAAAATCTTCCAAAATATTATTGAATACCTAGATAAATATCTAAACGGTAAAATAAAATTTAAAAGCAAATCTAAAGTAAATGTAAACATAACAAATCTACAAAATATTCTCAATTCATATAAGTTTCTATTTAACTAAAAAACAAATCTTCTATTATATAATATATTGTCGAAAATATTGTAAAATAAACATCTTTATTGTTTTTTTATGTTGTTACTTAAAAACAAAAATTATAAACTATAAGATTGATTTTTAATTGTAATATATAAATTAATAATATAATAATTAACGTTTTTATAATTTTACTATCTACTAATATTACAAAACAAATATAAACTATATAATAATAACATCACATACACAACCAAATTGTCAACAAATCTCACACATCCACATCTACGTATGAAAATATATAAAATAGAACATATTAGCATTTATAAATTAATGGTGATGAATGGTATACCACTTATTTACGTTTTCATGTTTTGAAAACGTGATTCCGATATATACAGCTGGCGTGTTAAAAATATAACTATAAAAAACAAAACGTGATTAATCTACTAAAACTAACTTTTTGGCGTTTTGTAATTTTTCTGCAGAAACTTGATTCAGTTCAGTTCATCCTGCCAACAATTATTCAGTTATTCCATTATTCTGCTATTCATCTGACATACCATTCAAACCCAATATATTACGTCCGTCCATGGGTAAATGAAAACTATCATATTTTTAATATTTTGTTATAATATGCTCAATAATATACGTTTGTATAAATCAAATATAATTTCAATCCATAAACTGATAATTTAGAAACTAAAATTAGTTGTAAAATAGAAGTCGTTATTTCCAAGTAGATTAAATTCATTTTTACAATAAAGTATTAAACTAATAAAGATAAATTTTACAGTCTAAAAAAACATTCACAACATAAAATAAAATATACATAACAAATTATTTATATTTGGATGAATAATATATATTCACCACCATATTATACATACGCTTTATATATTATAACTATTGCATAAAGATAAAAATGCTCAATTTTTTAACAAACAACAATAGAATATGTGTTTTTAAAATAAGATAGATTACTTTTACAAATATAAATCTACATGCTATAAAAAAAATCTCAATCCTTAGCGTGGATCATTATCATTTACAAAAAAATAATAATAATATAAAACCTATATATATATATGTTCAACATATTTCAAACATCTAAATTTAATATTAATAATATGTTATAAAAATATATTATCATTTATAAATATATTATTTATACAAAAAATATAAATAAACATCAAAACAAAATTATACACACCAATCGGCGGGTCAAAATCTAGTTTTGGTATTAAAGAATTACATAAAATATCGTTATAGGTATGAAAATTGATTAAAATAAAAAAACATAATAAAATTTAATTAAAAATTACAATATAAAATTACTAAATTAAAAAGCATAAAAAATGCAACAATATAATTTAAAAACATAATATATCTTAAATAATACTCTAATAGCAAGGATAACCATATTCGCTAAGATAGTGATAGTACGGGGTGATGATATTTGGTCTTTATGTTGAGTTTGTTCTCCTTGGATATGGTCTCCGAAGCTCAACAAAATCTTGACTGAGATTGATATTCCCAAAAAGAAATTATTTGTAAGGAGGCAAGAAACATGTAGAAACGACGTTAAATGTGCATTTGAAGTATTGTAGTCATTTGTAATTGTGGTCGGACCATTACGCTTTGGAGTAAGAGAGTGCTACATAATATAATAACAATTTGTATTGATGCACAATATGATTATAGAAGATGAACTGATGATGTAAAAATTGAAGAACAAACCGAAGTCTCATCTGCATAAGTTAAGATGACGAGTAATGAAAATATCCTATTTCAAGAATTTTTAGCTCGACAAAAAAAAAAATCAAAGACAAGAAGCTCATATTCAACTTCGAAATGCATTAATTGAACATATGTAGTTTGAATATGATAATTCTGAGAATTTGTACATTCTAATTTTGGTTATTTTTATTTTATCAATTGTAATTTTTTTTTCCGTCACTAAATATACTGCTATATTTAATTTATAGTTAATATATATATAAATAATTAATATTTATAAAAATTATTTAAAAAAGAATTTTAAATTTATAATATAATAGTAAAAAATATTTTTTTGTATAAAATTTAGTGTTGTGGTTTGAGGGAAAAAATATACTATTTACCAAAATATCAAATTTGACACAATTCATAATAGTAAATCTTACCTATTAAAACAGGATATTGACAATGGTACATAAATGTTGTTTCCGAAATTTGCCCTTAATTTTATTAGGAATTGTATCTTTCATTAAGGGTAAAACTGTAAAACAATTTATATTTGATTTATTCATAATATCTTATAATATCTTTTGTTTTTCTTTTTCTATTTTATTCATATCTAACAAAAATCTTTTTCAAAAATTAGTAAAAATAATAATTAATTTTGAAATTAATATTAAAATACATATTATAAATTATTATTAACTAAATTTTGATTTATAGAAATAAAATCAAGCATAATTAAGTTACTAAATCAATTGGTACATATAATTATATAATTTAATATATAATTATTTTATAAATTATATAATCATTAAAATTAATAAATTATTATTAAAATAAGAAAGTAGTATATAATATTGAAATAATATTTTAAACTAAATAATATTATTGATAATCGATATATTTAACATAATCTATTATTTTTTATTTTTTCTATTACAATAAATGTAACAATAATATTATTGGGCTGTTTGCAAAAATGCCCCTAAAATTGAAGTCAACCCTAAAAGTACCCTTTCCCTTCTCCTTCCCTTCCTTCGTTAATATATCTCCCTAATAATCTGTGTTTTCACAATAATGCCATCGTCAGACTTCATATGAAGTCTGATATTTTTTACCAAAAGACCAAAAAAACCCTTTAGATCTAACTTAATTACGAAACTGTCATCTTCTTCAGTTCACCCAAACACCATTAACAACCAATTTTGAGCTCCTAATGCCTCACACAACCAATTTCGACCCATCAAAACTCCATATTAGAGTTCACAACCTTCTATTCTCCTATTTTCTCTCCAATTTCATCCAAAAAACTCTTTAATTCACGTTCTACAAAATTTTAAAATTTGGATCTATTGCGATTTTGGTCATTCTTGCATAAAAATGGTTGGGTTTGTTGGGTATTGGTGTAACTAAAGTTTTGAGTGTTTGGGAAAGGTAAAAACGAGCTCAAAATCAGATTTATGTGATTTTTCACAAGATCCCCCGATTTTCAGATCTGTTTCGCGATTTCAGACTTCCCACGAAGTCTGATGAAAAATTATGGTCTACGAGAGGGTAGTTTTGCAATTGACTTTCAATTGACAGACTTCCATAGAAGTCTGAGAAATTCATTTGAAAACAAAAAAAAAAATTTATCTGACGTCACCAAGAAGTCAAAATAAGAAGAGGGTAGTTTTGCAATTGATTCAAATTTGATTTTTTAGTCAGACTTCTTATGTAGTCTGGCAAGAAATTGACCGATTTTTGACTTTTTATCAGACGGGATCCGATGTCTGACAAAAAGGAGGGGTAGAAACTGCAATTGACCCAAATTTTCAGATGTTGACCAGAATAAGCGAAAAAATCGTCAGACTTCTAAATCTGTCTGAAAATAGGGAAAAATAACATCAGACGGCTATAGACATCTGAAATTTCAAACTCTTGTCAGACGGCTATAGACATCTGAAATATCGAATTTTGGTCAACGCTGGATAAAAACCGAAAATGCGATGTTTTTATCAGACTTCCCTCGCTGTCTGAAAACTATCAAAATTCTTGGCGAAGTCTGACATTTAAAAATCAATTGCAAAACTACCCTTTACTTTTTTTCAGACTTCTCCCGAAGTCTGAAAATTATAAAAGAAGTCTGACAATTGAAATTCAATTGCAAAACTACCCTTTTTTTTCTCAGACATCATAAGCTGTCTGACAAAAAGTTCAAAATTTTTCAAAGCAGACTGCGTACGCTGTCTGATTGATTTCAGACTGCATCCGCTGTCTGACATTTCAAAATCAATTGCAAAAATACCTTCTTTTCAGACTACCATAGAAGTCTGGTTTCACTACAATCAGACATCTATAGACGTCTGAAATATTAAAAACTTTTAAAATGTATTTTATTGAATATTTGCTATTAATTTTGGTTGATTTTAATTTTTATAAATGTGTGTTAGTTCTCTATGTTCTTTATGTGTGAGTTTTACATTTTTATATATGGTAATTATTTTTGAATCAATTTTTGAATAATATTGGCAATGTAGCTAGTAGCATCCGAGCTGGTGGAACGAATGTCTATGCGTAAACGTACTCCATATTATATATGTTGGTTGTTTATTGAATGCTTTGATATAATTGAACTGATTACACCAAATCATATCAATGTATCAATGAAGAAGTAGATTGGGATTAAGATGAACTACACAACCACATGTAGAGCGTTTATAAGCTTTTTTCAGTAAGATCGCTAATGTGATGATGAGAGAACGAACTTGACATTTGGACTTGTTAATTTTATAAACTTTTAGCTCATAAGAATCAGACAGCAATAGAGGTCTGACGACCAATTCATCACCACTTAAGGTTATTTTAGTTTGTCATATGTTGGTGTATGTAATCTAAAGAGTAATGTTTTCTTCCAAGGTTAAACTAACCCATTTCTTGATATTGTATACTTTCAATGAACAGAATTCCTTGTTGATTTTGAGTAGACAAAAGAAATTTATACAACT
Source organism: Orychophragmus violaceus (assembly GCA_030180135.1). Lineage (NCBI taxonomy): Eukaryota > Viridiplantae > Streptophyta > Magnoliopsida > Brassicales > Brassicaceae > Orychophragmus > Orychophragmus violaceus. The sequence continues at coordinate 107,856,668 of CM058239.1, forward strand.
TTGTATTTTTCTACAAGCATAGTACATAAGGAGAACTTTCTTTCTTTGATTTGATAATCCAATAATCTAATACAATACAATGTGTTCAACAAGAAGTCTAATAACCAGTAAAAATCTACAACAATGAGAAAACACCTAATTTAGTATCAAACTTCAGACTTCAAAAGTAGTTTAATATAAGACTTCATGTTGAATTTTCACTCTCAGACTTCTATTGTAGTCTGGTATTAGACTCTCAGACTTCGTGTTCCTCGTAACAGTGAAATTTTATGAGCCATTAGCACATAATAAACCCCAACTCCAGCTTCTTTGTAGAGTCATCTGGATCAACCTTAAACCAAGCACCTGAAAAAGCAAAAACACAGAGCTCTTGCATTAGTTAGCGAACAAGTCTCCAAGAAATGGATAATAAAGGATTTTTTGAGCAAATCAACATGTATAACCAAAAGTCCAAAAGAGAGGTTTTACAAAAGAGAGAGAGAGAGAGAGAAAGAGAGGTAGTAAAAAAAAGGAAGAATGTGAAGGTTTTTTTTCTGGCTGTTATATGTGTGTAAAAAATAGGTTTAGATAAGAGAAGAGAATTGGAGGGAAACTTTGCCGCCAAATTTTTAATAATTAAAAATTGTAAAATATCCGGTATCAGACTTCATATGCAGTCTGAGAAGGAATTTCTGAATTGAGCGGGAATTCTGAAATTTTCAGGCAGAAATTTCCCGCCTTTTTGAAAAGTTTTCGTGTGGAAATTTTCGAAAATGCGGGAAATTTCAGACTTCATATGCAGTCTGAAATAAGACTTCATGACAAGTTTAAATACTCGAACCAGATTTACCTGGAAGTCTGAGAAACTCTCAGACTTCTATTGTAGTCTGGTATTAGACTCTCAGACTTCGTGTTCCTCGTAACAGTGAAATTTTATGAGCCATTAGCACATAATAAACCCCAACTCCAGCTTCTTTGGAGAGTCATCTGGATCAACCTTAAACCAAGCACCTGAAAAAGCAAAAACACAGAGCTCTTGCATTAGTTAGCGAACAAGTCTCCAAGAAATGGATAATAAAGGATTTTTTGAGCAAATCAACATGTATAACTAAAAGTCTATGTCAAAAGTCTTAATTGGTTCAGTTAAAAAAACTTTGAAAACACTAAATCAGAACCGATCCACTCACCTATTTCACAGCTCAAAGAGAATCAACTATGAATCACATACATAAGAACTCATATGAGAGAATAAGCTTGAGAACATTTTTGGATGAGAAATTTTAGAGAGGTTTTACAAAAGTGAGAGAGAGAGAAAGAGAGGTAGTAAAAAAAAGGAAGAATGTGAAGGTTTTTTTTTCTGGCTGTTATATGTGTGTAAAAAAATAGGTTTAGATAAGATGAGAGAATTGGAGGGAAACTTTGCCGCCAAAATTTTAATAATTAAAAATTATAAAATATCCGGTATCAGACTTCATATGCAGTCTGAGAAGGAGTTTCTGAATTGAGCGGGAATTCTGAAATTTTCAGGCAGAAATTTCCCGCCTTTTTGAAAAGTTTTCGTGTGGAAATTTTCGAAAATGCGGGAAATTTCAGACTTCATATGCAGTCTGAAATAAGACTCCATGACAAGTTTAAATACTCGAACCAGATTTACCTGGAAGTCTGAGAAACCCTAAATCTAATAATTACTACTTAAATACCATCATATTATATAGAAAACTTATAATAAACATCAAACTCGTTTAGAATAGTCACAAATTAACTAAAATGGAACAATATGAATGAAAATTCACAAACTCTGAATCTAACCCTACAGATAAAACATGATATTCACCTTCATATGTGAAATATAGATCAAACTACATGGTGTTTTGAACCAAATATATTTTAAATGCTTAAGTTTGATCAAAGTTTATGTTATTTTAATTTATATACATAACAAATGCTTATGCTTAATTTATGTATCAAAATTTATATCAAATTATTTTTTTATATTTTTAAAATTTAAATTTTTAACTTAAATACGTCTCAGACTTCTAAAGAAGTCTGAGAAACCAAAAAATTCAGACTTCGTCGTGAAGTCTGAGAAACCCTAAACCTAATATTTATCACTTATCGGTGAAAATATTTAAACAAAACAATTAGAAAACATCAAATTCGCTAAATATATGCACATTATAACATATATATATATATATACAAATTTAATATTTCAAATATAAATTTGGTAAACCATGAATCTAACCCTAAAGTTATATGTAAGTTATATGTAAATGTTCCATTACAAAGAATGTTTTGAGGTTTAGAACATACTCTACCTTACATATTTTTTAGTTTGACTCAATTTTACCAAATGTTACGAGAAATCTGAGAGATAATTAAGTTGAAAATTTAAATTATAAATTATTAAAAAAAATATTTTGAGGAAAAATTTGGATACATAAATTAAACATGAGACTTTTGGACATATGTAAATTAAAATTACATAAAATTTAGTCAATTGTACTCATTTAAGGTATATTTGGTTAAAAGTATTTACGAAACCCCAAAATTCAGACTTCTATAGAAGTCTGATAAACCCTAAATTTAGTATTTATCACTTAACATCGAAAAATATTTAAACAAAACACCTAGGACACATCAAATTCGTTAATTATATCACCATTATAACATACATGTGCAAATATTTTTTTTTCAAATGTGAATTTCTTAAACCATGAGTCTAACTAACCCTAAGGTTATATGTATGTTATATGTAAATGTTCCATTATGTTCCATTACAAAGTAGGGTTCTAAGGCATACTTAACTAACATTGTTTAATATGACTCAATTTTATCAAATTTTAATTTATATACTACTAAATTGTTTATATATAATTTATGTATATAATAGTTTTGACAAAATATTTTTTTATAATTTTAAAATTTAAATTTACTAATTAATTCAGTGTCAGACTTCTATTAGAGTCTGAAGTCTCAGACATCCATAGAAGTCTGAAATAGTCGAAGGTTATAATGGTAATTGTGTTTGACGTTTTTTTGATTGGTCATAAGGACAGCGCGGTAATTTCATAAGGCTGCAAAACCAGTTTTATATTTGATTCAAGTTTGGGGGTACACTTTTATTTAAAATCAAATTTGAGGGCATTTTAAGCAATTTCCCCAATATTATTCAACCACAAGATAGTTTTTGTATTTAGAAATCATAATAATCAAAATATACGACTATAAACCAAAATAAAAATCCCAAAATAAAATAATATTATTAAAAATAAAGAAAACAAATTGATGTATTTAAAAAACAATTTTATAAATATGTAATACAAATAAACTAGGTTTAAAAATAAGCTTAAACAAATATAAAATAAAAAACCTAAACAAAATATTAACTTGCTACAAAAACACTGAATTGTTTGTTAGAAGTGACAATTATTCTCCAAAACTTTTACAAAGAAAAAAAAACTTTTGTTCAAAATATTTACAAATCTTATCTTAATAATAAAAAAATATTCGTGCTAAGCACGGGTCAGAGTCTAGTTTGGTGTTACAGTTAAAGATGCCCCGAGGATGGTTAGATCGGATAAACAAAAAATATTAAAAAAAAGATATAAAACTTTAAATCTTACAATAAAAAAAAGGGAAAAATGCCAAAAAATACCTGAACTATTCAGAACTGACCAAAAGAAACCCAGATTAAAGAGCTTTCCATAAAAAACCCAAACTAAACGTTGACTTTCCCAAAAATACACAAAATTTGAGTTGACCTGACCAAAACGATACACCGTTAATTAATTTAACGGTTGGATTAGATGACGTTAACCAAGCCGTTTACTGGTACCGTTAACATTGAGAAAAATGCCAAAAAATACATGAACTATTCAGAACTGGCCAAAAGAAACCCAAATTAAAGAGCTTCCCATAAAAAACCCAGACTAAACGTTGACTTTCCCAAAAATACACAAACTTTGAGCTGACCTGACCAAAACGGTACAACGTTAATTAATTTAACGGTTGGATTAGATGACGTTAACCAAGCCGTTTATTGTCTCCGTTAACAATATACGACGTCGTTTTGGCTAAATTTATGTTTAATCGATTCGAACTAAACGACGTCGTTTTGATTCAAACAAAGATAAAAACCCAGCATTATGTTGAGTTCGAACCGTGTACGCGTAAGTCAAGAAGAAGCGTTTTAACCATTGGGTAGTTTGTATTTCATTGATAATAGCATACATATAATTCCTTTTAGTCTTTATACGTTCTTATTTTCATAAAATCCCCAAATCGATTTGGGGATTTGGGGATTCATCTAATCGATTTGGGGATTTTATGAAAATAAAAACGTATAAAGACTAAAAGGAATTATATGTATGCTATTATCAATGAAATACAAACGACCCAATGGTTAACACGCTTCTTCTTGACTTACGCGTACACGGTTCGAACCCAGCATAATGCTGGGTTTTTTTTTCGTTTGAATCAAAACGACGTCGTTTAGTTCGAATCGATTAAACATAAATCTAGCCAAAACAACGTCGTATATTGTTAATGGAGACAATAAACGGCTTGGTTAACGTCATCTAATCCAACCGTTAAATTAATTAACGGTGTACCGTTTTTGTCAGGTCAACTCAAAGTTTGTGTATTTTTGGGAAAGTCAACGTTTAGTCTGGATTTTTTATGGGAAGCTCTTTAATCTGGGTTTCTTTTGGCCAGTTCTGAATAGTTCAAGTATTTTTTGGCATTTTTTCCATTGTTAACGGTACCAGTAAACGGCTTGGGTAACGTCATCTAATCCAACCGTTAAATTAATTAACGGTGTACCGTTTTGGACAGGTCAACTCAAAGTTTGTGTTTTTTTTTGGAAAGTCAACGTTTAATCTGGGTTTTTTATGGAGAGCTCTTTAATCTAGGTTTCTTTAGTCAGTTCGGAATAGTTCATGTATTTTTTGGTATTTTTCCCAATAAAAAAACTTTAAAAGTTATTATTTTAAGTTGACCAAGAGAGTTTTCTATATACTTCGATAGGCGCAATTATTGTTTTCTAAAATACAAATTAAAAAATACAGTTGCACAGTTCACTATATAAAGTGCGGTACGCACAGTCACATCGCTTTTAACCCAATCACATCATCACTTCTTTTGGAATTGTTAATTCGATGAAAGTCTAGGGTTTGTATTCGTTCTGCTTTCCTGTTCGAATTGTTTTCGATGTCTTCGCTAAAACTTTATAGTCTAGGGTTTATTGACTCCAATTTGACCTCAATCTCGGAAATTATATCAATTTCAGTCTCGTCTTTGGATCTACGCTTCTTGGCTGGAGCAGTTCTTGGGGTAACTCTTCTCGTTGTCTTGGCTTTCGGTTTAGGTTTCAATCCTTCCTGGTTTCGTCTTCCCCACCGAGACGCGGTAAGTCATCTTCATCATGTGTGCTAATATTGAAGACAAACGGAGCGGATTCAAATATGCCATTTTCGTTCTGCTCGATGTCGCTAAAAATTTCTAGTCTAGGGTTTATTGACTCCAATTTGATTCAGTCTCGTCTATCTTTGCTTTTTGGGGTAACTCTTCTCGTTATCTTGGCTTTTGGTTTAGGTTTCGACCTTAGTTTCTTCTTCCCCCACCTAGAAGAAGTAAGTCATCTTTGTCTTGTCTTTGTATTCCATTCGTAAACTTAGGCTCTTTCCCATATGCGGTAGATATTTCTTTGTTTCAAATCAGTATCCCCTAATTTGTTATTAAAGATTCTTCTTGATGTGATATGAGGTTGTGTTTTGACTGCCGGATAAAAAATGGTTTCTTTTATCAATTTGATTTCGGTTCTTGCCCATATCCTCTAGATAAAGTCTTTTTATCAGAAACAATTTAGTTTACTATTAAAGTTTCTTGATGTGATGCATTTCTTTATTTGACTGATGGGTAAATACGGTGCATGCTCTTGGTTACAGAAGTGAAATGGAGAGATTTGACTCTGCACAAGAGGTTCAAAGGTTGATTAGGAGTGTATCTTCGAAACTGCACATCAGTGAAGACTTTGCAACAGTACTACTTGTGACTTACAAATGGTACCCATCAAATTCTAACTTGATTTTCTTTTTCTTTTTGTTTTGAGTTTTCACTGATATCTTACTTTTGAATCTCTTTAGGGATGAGACTTTACTGAATTTTGAGTTCTTACTCTCTGATGCATTTGCACATTGGTCATCTTACATTGTGATCAATCCAGAGTCTGATGCCATTTTGGTAAGATTGGTTTTTGAATTTCTTTTTATTATTATTGTTTTTGTCTAGATCACCTATTGACAACATTTGGTTAAATGCAGGGACCATGCTATGGTTGTGGTGCTATCTCTTATAGTAGAAACATAGGATGTGGTCATTACTTCTGTACACAGTGCTTTATAGGTAATTTAACTTGATTGTTTATTTGTAGATGATATCGAGTCAAAAATACTTAGTGGCGAAGTAATGATTCTTTGCCCACACCTTAGCTGTTGGAGGTACATCCGCTATTCTGTGATTAAGCCTCGTCTCACGCAAGCTGCTCAAAGTCAGTATGACGCTTCTTTAGTCACCAATATGGAAAGAGCTAGACCTCTTGTGAGTAATATTTTATATATATCATTACTGAGACCAATAAATAAGTATATTAATTATATATATCTTTGCATGCAAAAGTGGAAAGTGTATGGGACACTTGGCAATGCAGCTCGATATGCAGCACGATATGCATCTGACTATGTACGCAGGAACTTAAACGGTGAGTAAACTTTTTGACTTTTTTGTTCTGTGTATTGGTTTAATAATTTTTGTTGTCCTTTTTTTGTTGACTTAATACTAGGCTTAAGGGCGGGGAGGAACGAGCTCGTTCTCATGACATTGGTGACATTTTCATTGGAGGCATGGCGTTACTATAGCAATCGCAGAGAGAGGTAAAGAACTCAGTGTTAGAAAGATCAATACTCCAATAAGGGAACAAAGTTCTTTAGGTAAATAAACATGAAACTTTGCTAATGACTTTGTATTGGTTTAAAGGCTGTTTAAGGTCTTTAAACAGCCAAAGACCCTAGTAAAAGGATTAAAAGTTTACACGCAACTTTTTGTTTAGTTCAAAAGGTAGATATATGTGAAACGCATGTGACTATTACAATAATTTTTTTTTCATTCTAATACACAAAGTTAACATGTGTCTCACAAAGATGAGCACATCAACGTTAAGAAACACACATAAAAACTTTGCTCTTTAATAAAACTCTCTTCAACAACCCCTCGCCTCCTTATGTGTCACAAGAATCTTTCTCTTTCTAACACATAATCTAATATACTAAGTAGACATTCACAAAAGATGACTTGTGGCTCATAAACGTTATAAAAACACCCAAAAAACCTTGTTCTTTAATCAAGCAATCTTCAACAACGCCTTGCCTCCTTCTGTGAATTCTCCATATTAATTCTTATGTTTTCCCTAAAGCAATTTGAAGTCTCCTTTTGTTTCATTTACAAGCAGAAAAGTAAATGCTTAAGATGGTTTAGTGGTCGTTAAAGAGGTTAAATTCTCTTTAAAAAGTGCTTACCTTATACACTAGTTTTTATAAGTTCCATATGGGCATGAATTTATAAACGTTTCAATACTATCCATAACATTTTATCAGATGGTTATTAGATTCTTCTTATGTTTTTCGAGTTGCCCTATGAGGTATAACTACTAATAATGACTAGGATGCTGGTGCTATCTTCTGAATGTGTCCTTCAGGTTCTCTGTTCAGCCGGGTGGTATTTGTACTGCCTCTGATGTGCATATCTATTTTGCTCTAGTTTGTGGTAACGATTCAAAGTGAGATTCGCTTTCATGACCCTTGATTTATGCCAATGCTGTTTTCTTAGGATATTAAGATGTAAAACATGTATTGATGAACTGTTTTCTTTTGTTTATGCAGGGCTTCTCCGGTGTCCTTCTCCATATCAACCAATGGCTTCGTCGTGGTACAATAAGTGCTGTTCAAATGATTCCAGGAATGCCTCCTATGATTAGACCAGCTTCTCTTCCTTTTGTAACACCAGCAGAGAAACCTCAGACCACAATTTATGATGCATATTCTTGAGGTTGGTTTGTTTGTTTGTTTTTTTTTTATTTTTCTGTCTGCATTCTCGCCTTCTATTACTTTTAAGGTTGTTTATGTTGACTTATAGGCACTGGGTTCCATCTTTTTTTTTCTAAGAATTGATCTTGTCACTTTCTTGCAGTTTTGTGGTCATGACGTGCGGAAATTCCCACCACAAACAAACCCCTTAAGGTATTGGATTCTATGAAGCTGACAGAGAAAACTTAAGGTGTTATTGAAGAAAGATTAAAGACCAACCCTTTGCCTCCACCACCACCTGCTGATGGTTCAGGCAATGGTAATTTCTTTGGAGCCCAAGGATGGAGACCGACATGACTAGGAGTGGTATATTTTTGCCTCCTTCTCATGAAAGAAAGAATCTTGCTCCAAGGCCGAGACAGGAACTATTGACGAGGAGGTAAGTAAAAAGGACGGTGAATTTTGCACACAAATCTGCAGTTCCATATTGAAGATTTATCAACCTGTCTTATGAATATAGAAGAAGAATCTTGGACATGTTCGGGGGCTAAGGCGATCCAGTTGGTCACGCTTTTTATTTATTTATTTTGTATTCTTATTCTAATTATCAACGTCTTGATTTCTCATATTATATAGAACCCGTGACTTTGTGCCCAAACCAAAGAATGTGTATGTTTGGTCTAATTTTTTATTTATTTAAATGTACTACTGCCGCACAAACCAAAAGTCAGAACAGATTTGAACCGAAGTCAACCAACATTTTGATTCGAACCTGAAAGTAAATCAAACCGGTTTAAATTTGAATTACCTTCAAACCTAATTTAAATCTAAGCTAAGGAAACCATGCTAATTTGGACCAAGTAAAAAACTCAACTCATCGTATACCAAAACCAATTCCAAGTTAAACCACCGAAACTGGCTTTAACTAAACCGGAAATTAATTGAAATTCAAATCCTAACTCAATTGAATGGAACATGTTTTAAATAGAATTTCATTAAACCTTACGGTCCAAAACTAAAGCGAATATGAAATCAAAATCGGGTCAATCCGGAGTTTAACCTTAATTAAACCGGTAGTTAGTTACACCGAATATTAATATCAAAATTATGTGCAATCAAAACCGGTTTTTTTTTTTAATTAACCAAACCGTTTCAGTGTTTACTTAAATATATGGCTGGTGACCTGGTGCACATTCGTTGTAGCATCTGAACCGGACCGGTTTTATCGTAGAGATTACCGCCAATTGGTCAGGGACGTGATCCTTCTGGGAGCTTGTATTGCAGCAGTTGGATTCCACGACGACATGGGATTTTAACTGATTTTTTTTTTCTTTTGTTCCGGGTCAGTGATGAAATCTATTATTCAAAATAGCGAAATAAATGGGATCAAGTTGACTAATTTTTTTTTGTTTTGATAAAGGGTGTTCATATATTATAATAGATAAATTTTTTTTTTTTTTTTTGATACAAGCAAAGAAACAAAACACATAAAACAACAGCCCACTACAAATCCCAAATGGGCTTGAATCAGAAAATGGGCCGAAACCCTAGACCTCAAAAGAGGAGCCGCCGCCAAAACGCTCGCCGGAATAGCCGCCTGAGCCGCACCACCACGTCGACTGAAGCGCTCGCCGCACAGCTTCCTTGACGACCTCCGTGTTGGAATTGTGTCCAGCAATCTCTGTACTGTCTCTATAGCGTAAGAGTATGTCAGTGATCAGACATAAGTCATACAATACTGGGGGTCATGATGGCTTGCTAGAGTCCGCTCATGATCTATAAGTCTTGGACTTATTGCCTTTATTGTATGATCCCATATGGGTCACACGCTTAAGCTAGCAGGAAATAATGTTGGAACGGCATAGCAGAAGTACGACAAAAGTGCTAGGCATTTGTCGTACTAAGAGAGAAAGATTAATGGGTCTGATTAAATGGGATTTAATCAGATTGGGCCCAAAAGCCCAAAAGGGAAAGAGAAGGCTTTTAATGACTAAAAGCCAAGTCTCTTCTCTCCCAACCCTAACACCCAACCGCGATCTCTCTCTCTTTCTGGCGCCTCCCTCAGCTCGGTCTAGCAACCAGTTTCCTGTGATTGCGTGTGTGAGCCTTTGGAGGATTCATCCCTTGGTGTATCTCCCTGATCTCTGACCTGTTCATCAATTCCGCTGCAAACAAACAGGTAAAAGGTGAGATCATAATGTTTCTAAATAAGAACACCTAGATCTAATGCATGTTTAGGTTGATATCAATATGAGAATTGAATCAGGATCAACCAAAACTTCCAACAGTGGTATCAGAGCCATTGGTTCTTAGGATTTCTTGTTTAGATTCATTGTTTAGGTTGTTTAATCTGTTTAGATGTGTTTTGAATCCATTACTGATAAGAAAAACACATAAGAAACTGAATTAAATCCTAAACAAACACTTGAATCACAAAACCGAGCTATATGACTCGGGTTTTGTTGATTGGCCAAGGGTGATCGACCGGCTTGGCCGGTTAGTGATCACGGCCGAGAGACCGGGCGGGCGAAGATGGCCGGTCGGACGGAGGGATCGCGGGTCGGACGCACGATGGTCGGATCGGATCGGTTCATACGATCGCGATCGATCGTCGCGTCACGACCGATCACTCGTCCCGATCGCGTCTCAGCCGAGCGTCCATACGGTCGCGTGCGTCCGTCCGGTGAGCCGTCCCTGTCCCGTCCCGAACGTCCAGCTGATTCGTCCCGACCGTCCTCGATCTCGGATCGACCGGCTCGCGGCTGAGCGGCTGGATGTGAGTTTCTTGGATGGAAACTAGGTCACGACCAACTCGGTTTGGTTCGTGACCAATTCGGTTCGGTTTAAGGTTCGGTTTAAAACTTGATTAAAATCAATCATTCTGGTTTAATAAACAGATTTTAATAATTTTATTAAATCTGGTTAAACCGGAATAAGAAATCCAATGTCGAAAGAAATATTGGATTTAGTGCCTAAACCAGGAATTTCTAATTTGATTTGGTTGGACCAAATAAATTGAGAAATTCCGGTTTAGTAAATAACCGGTTGACAATTGTGGTCATCGTAGTAATTAAAACTTGGTTAGACCAGTTTTAATGAACCAGACCGGTTATGTCAATTAATTGGACAATTGGGTCATGTCTTGGACATGGACCAATTCTTGGGCCTCGGGCCAAGAAGTTAAAACAATTGGGCCAGTTAATTGAGTCTTTCTTCAGATTAATTTAAAATCTATTTTATAAAATTATAAAGTCGTTTTTAAATTAAAGTTTCCGAAATTTTGAAATTAGAAAGTTTCTTAAAATAGAAGTTTCTGAATTTGCGGGTTTTGGATTTTAAAGAAGTTTCTAAAGTTAGAAAGTTTCCGTTTTTAGAAAGTTTCCAATTTTAGAAAGTTTCCAAAAATAGTAGGTTTCCATAAATAGAAAGTTTCCCGAAATAGTAATCTTCTATTTTGGGAATAATTTTAATAAACCTACGAACCTCAAATAATATCAAGCGTTGGATGTCTTGTCCAGGCTATGTCAGCTGTCAAAGCCCATTCAATTGCATTCATGGCCTTACAGTGTGAGGATGTCTGCTTTTGCGTGGGTAAGACGGTTTGTGATTCATAAATGTCATTGGGAGTCCCAGACATTAATGATTACATGACTGTATAGTCCGGTTTTCTTGACTAGGCCATCGGGAGTCCCGGGCCTTGAGACATCAGAGTGGATTGGGCCTCGGGCCCAGATTCACAACCAAGAGTTATATCACGGATATAATTAGCCGATATAGGGCTTACCGATATAAGCTAAGGTTGGGTGACGGCCAGTGGCCCACTTTAATCTTAGTTATATGTGGATCTTGGAATCATTATATTCTATTGAGGGTAACTTAGGTTATTGAATATAATGCGTGATTAATCATATTAAATTTTAATACGAGATTAATCATTTTGAACATATAACTAATAACCTTTTATTTATATATTTCAGATATGACTACTACAAGCACTCAAAACACATTCTCGATCCGGTCTGTTCTCGAGAAGGAGAAGCTGACTGGAACGAACTTCCTGACATGGTCAAGGAACTTGAGGCTGGTCCTCAAGCAGGAGAAGAAGGATTACGTCCTTCGAGATCCCCTCCCCGAGAGGCCTCTTGCCAATGCTGCCAGGACTCTGCACAATGCTTGGGAAAAGCATTCGTCAGATGAAAATGATGTTTATTGCCTGATGTTGGTGACAATGACTCCTGAGCTGCAAAAACAGTTCGAAAGTGTATTGTCTCCAATCGAGATCATGGCAAGCCTGAAATCGCTTTTTCAGGAGCAGGCTAGGACCGAGAGGTTCCAGACAGTTAAGAACCTCTTGGACTGTAAGTTGGCTGCGAATGCGGCAGTGAGTCCTCATGTGTTGAAGATGATGGGTTATCTCGATCATCTTCACAAACTCGACTGCCCAATCAGCCAGGAACTTGCCTGCGACATCATTCTGCAGTCTTTACCTGCAAGCTATGATCAGTTCATTCTGAACTTTAACATGCATGGCTTGAGTAAGACACTGCCTGAGCTTCACGGAATGCTCAAGACTGCAGAGCCCAACTTGAAGAAAACCGCCAAGGACCCCAATGTACTTATGGTACAAAAGGGCAAGGGGTTTAAGAAGTCTTCTGCTAAGGATAAGGGAAAGGCCAAGGGTGTCCAAGTCGCGGACAAGGACACGCCAAAGCCCAAGCCCAAGTCCAAGGCTGGGCCTACTGACATGTGCAGGTTCTGCAAAGAACTGGGGCATTGGAGAAGAGATTGCAAGAAATTCCAGGAAGGTCTAAAGGAATTAAAGAAGAAGACTTTCGAGACTTCTTCGTCAGGTATTTTTGTTATAGAAGTTAATACAACTACTTCTGATAATACCTCATGGGTCATGGATACTGGTTGTGGGGCTCATATTTGTACTAATATGCAGGCACTCAACAACAGTAGAAGGCTGAAGCAAGGACAAGTAGAGCTACGAGTTGGGAATGGAGCGAAAGTTTCAGCACTAGCTGTAGGAACATACTTGTTGTCTTTACCTTCGGGATTGATTTTAGAACTTAATAATTGTTATTTTGTACCTGCTATAAGCAGAAATATTATTTCAATTTCTTTGTTGGATTTGGAAGGTTATGATTTTTCAGTTAAGAATAAATTATGTTCCTTCAATCGCAACAATTTGTTCTATGGTTCTGCCCCTCTTACGAATGGGCTTTACATACTCGATCAATCCGCGCCAATTTATAACATTAATACAAAACGGTTTAAACCTAATGAGGAAAACCGAACGTTTCTATGGCATTGTCGTTTAGGGCACATCAGCGAGAAACGCATCAAGAGGCTCCATTCGAATGGACTTCTTGGCTCATTTGACTTTGAGTCATGTGAGAAATGCGAATCCTGCATGATGGGCAAGATGACACGAGCTCCCTTTAATAAACCTAACGAGAGGGCCAGTGACTTATTGGGCCTGATACACACTGATGTGTGTGGCCCAATGTCCACAAATGCAAGAGGAAACTATCAGTACTTCATTACCTTCACTGATGATTTCAGTAGGTATGGATATGTTTATTTGATGAAACATAAGTCTGAATCTTTTGAAAAGTTCAGAGAATTCCAAAATGAAGTACAGAACCAACTTGGCAAAAGCATTAAGGCTCTTCGGTCCGACCGAGGAGGAGAATACTTGAGCCAGGAATTCAGTGATCATCTGAGAGAGTGTGGGATCGTATCCCAACTCACTCCTCCTGGAACACCTCAATGGAATGGTGTATCTGAGAGGAGAAATCGGACCTTATTGGATATGGTTCGATCTATGATGAGTCACACAGACCTTCCAATATCCCTTTGGGGATATGCTCTGCTAACAGCAGTGTTCACTCTAAACAGAGCGCCATCAAAAGCAGTAGCAAAGACACCATATGAATTATGGACTGGAGAAGCTCCAGTGCTGTCTTATCTAAGAATTTGGGGTTGTGAAGCCTATGTTAAGAGATTAATCTCAGATAAGCTTACACCAAAATCTGATAAATGCTACTTCATTGGTTATCCACGGGAAACCAAGGCTTATTACTTCTATCTACGTTCCGAGAACAAGATCTTTGTTGCCCGGGACTGTAACTTTCTTGAGAGAGAGTTTCTCTCTAAGAAAGACAGTGGGAGTAAGGTACTGCTTGAAGAAATTCAAGATGAACAGGATACTGCTCAACCTAATGAGGAAGAGCAGCAGGAGGACCTACAAGAAATTGTAGAGCCTGAACCTGTAGTACCTGAAGTTCGAAGATCCGGGAGGATCCGTCACGAACCCGAGAGATATCAAGGATTCCTCGTGACTAACTGTCATGATCTTTTGATCATTGATGGTGATGAACCATCGAACTTCAATCAAGCCATGATGGGCCCAGATTCCTCTAAGTGGCGCAAGGCCACTGATTCCGAAATGGACTCCATGTCGGTCAACCAAGTGTTTTCGTTGGTTGACTTACCCGTTGGTGTAAAAGCCATCGAGTGCAAATGGATCTTCAAGAAGAAGATTGACGTGGATGGAAATGTCCAGATTTATAAAGCCAGGTTGGTGGCAAAAGGTTTCAGACAAGTTCACGGTGTGGATTACGATGAAACCTATTCACCGGTGGCTATGATGAAATCTATTCGGATTCTACTAGCAACTGCAGCTTTTCATGATTATGAAATTTGGCAGATGGACGTGAAAACCGCCTTCCTGAATGGTATTCTGGAAGAGGATGTGTATATGACGCAACCTGACGGTTACATAGATCCAAAGAATGCTGGGAAAGTATGCAAGCTTCATAAATCCATTTATGGATTGAAGCAAGCATCGAGGAGCTGGAATCTTCGTTTTGATGAAGCGATCAAGCAATTTGACTTCATCAGAAACGAAGAAGAACAATGCGTGTATAAGAAAACTAGTGGGAGCAAAATCGTTTTTCTTATTCTGTATGTTGATGACATACTGCTTCTCGGAAACGACGTTCCAATGCTGAAGTCTGTAAAGGACTGGCTTGGAAGTTGTTTTTCCATGAAAGACATGGGTGAAGCCGCGTACGTTCTTGGAATTAGGATCTATCGGGATAGACCTAAGAGGCTGATAGGCTTGTGTCAAGACTCATACATTGACAAAGTCCTACAAAGATTCAGCATGAAAGATTCCAAGAAGGGCTTCACGCCAATGGTACATGGCACAACGCTAAGCAAGAAGCAGAGCCCTACGTCGGCTGCTGAGCTTGAGCGCATGAAGAATATTCCTTATGCATCTGCAATAGGATCTGTCATGTATGCCATGATCTGTACTCGTCCTGATGTTGCTTATGCATTGAGCATGACGAGTAGATACCAGTCAAATCCAGGTGAAAACCATTGGATTGCCGTAAAGAATATCTTGAAGTATCTAAGACATACTAAGGATAAGTTCTTGGTGTACGGTGGAAGTGATGTGCTTAAAGTCAGTGGATTCACGGACGCAAGTTTCCAGACAGACACAGATGATTTCCGGTCACAGTCCGGTTATGTCTTTTGTCTGAATGGCGGTGCAGTAAGTTGGAGAAGCTCCAAGCAGGACACCGTTGCTGATTCCACTACAGAAGCTGAATATATCGCCGCCTCGGAAGCAGCGAAGGAAGCTGTTTGGATACGAAAGTTCATTATGGAACTAGGTGTGATACCAGATGCGGCTGAGCCTCTGGCACTGTTTTGTGACAACAATGGTGCTATAGCTCAGGCAAAGGAACCAAGATCACACCAGAAATCCAAGCATGTTCAAAGAAGATATCACTTGATACGTGACATCATTAATAGAAAGGAAGTCAAGATCAGTCGAGTTCCGACAGATGATAACGTCGCTGATCCGTTGACAAAGCCACTCCCAAGGCCTAAGCTCGAGTTCCTGACTGAAGCTGTAGGCATTAGAAACATTGAAATGTAATCTAAATTTGAGTGGGAGTTTTGTGAGCTTTATTTTAGTTATTTGATATGTTCTTGTAAAACATTATTTTATGTTTTAATGAAATTATTATTTCAAGATTATTTTAACTGTGATGAAATAATCGTTCCAAAATGATATGAACCATTTTATAGGTCATCGAAGTAAATGACTTGATCTTGAGTCATCGAAGTCATTTAGCTTGATCATGAGACCCTATATTTGATAGATGTTTTATATCATCCCGTCCCCAGTCGAAGGTTGTTGAAATTGGAACATCAACAACCGTGTGAGACTGGATTGGTACGTGACTTATGACAAAGTCTTAATGTGTCATAGATGCACGGCATCAAAGTCAGTACATAGGTGTATGTTGGGAACATACGACCGGACAAGACCCGCTTATAAGAACTCTTCAGGATATTTATATCTGTGTCATAAGAGATTCTTACTACGACTATAGAGTATAGTCCTTAGACCTGAGTTCGCATGCATGTGACTGCATATGGACTGATGCACTTTGATCATTGTCTAACGCTATCGTTCTGTGATAGCTATAAGGACCTTGTTTGGGTGCATTATGAAATGAGTAGTTTACAGTGATGGAACAAGATGGGATTTGTCCCTCCAATATAAATGGAGTGAATATCTCTAGGCCAATCGGAGATTTGAATACTGGAAAACGCATGGCCATGCTCAAACGGACTTTCCCGAGTCGTTTGGATTGTCAGTATCAAATCAGAGTTCGATGAACAAGATTAGGCTTTATAAGGATGACACTAATCTTGCCTTATGACTAATCGAGATATTGAGACGAAAGGGATTATGAATACAGAGATTCCAGTTCAAGTGGGAGATTGTTGGAATTGTGTCCAGCAATCTCTGTACTGTCTCTATAACGTAAGAGTATGTCAGTGATCAGACATAAGTCATACAATACTGGGGGTCATGATGGCTTGCTAGAGTCCGCTCATGATCTATAAGTCTTGGACTTATTGCCTTTATTGTATGATCCCATATGGGTCACACGCTTAAGCTAGCAGGAAATAATGTTGGAACGGCATAGCAGAAGTACGACAAAAGTGCTAGGCATTTGTCGTACTAAGAGAGAAAGATTAATGGGTCTGATTAAATGGGATTTAATCAGATTGGGCCCAAAAGCCCAAAAGGGAAAGAGAAGGCTTTTAATGACTAAAAGCCAAGTCTCTTCTCTCCCAACCCTAACACCCAGCCGCGATCTCTCTCTCTTTCTGGCGCCTCCCTCAGCTCGGTCTAGCAACCAGTTTCCTGTGATTGCGTGTGTGAGCCTTTGGAGGATTCATCCCTTGGTGTATCTCCCTGATCTCTGACCTGTTCATCAATTCCGCTGCAAACAAACAGGTAAAAGGTGAGATCATAATGTTTCTAAATAAGAACACCTAGATCTAATGCATGTTTAGGTTGATATCAATATGAGAATTGAATCAGGATCAACCAAAACTTCCAACACTCCGAGAGAAACGCTGCAACACCGGAGCTAGAGGAAGGGCCAACCAAGGCAAAGAAACGGAGTGGGAGAAAAGAAAAAGCCACGCCTCCGTCGCTCACCTTACGCCGCCGAGGAGATAGGACTAGCCGGAGACGAGAAAAGAAGGAGGAAGAACGCAGGAAGAGGAGCTTAAGATGAAGAAATTACAGACACGCCGGAGTAAGTGGGAGAAAAGACCAACCACGCCTCACCACCGGAAGCTTCCGCCAGCTCCGAGAGACTCCGAGATAGGTTCGCCGCCGTCCTCAAAGCCACCGCAACCCACGAGAAGAGTCTCAGAGCCAGCTCCTACGCCTCGTCTACACCCGGGCTAATCACCACAACACCGCAGCTGGACCAGAAGCCCTACCACCGCCAGGGATCTACACAGGAAACAGAGGAGAAGGCGAGAGAACACATCCCCAGATCCGGTCCTCACGGATCCGGTTCTGCATGCGCCGAAACCACGCACCACCGCGAGACCACCACATCGCCGCTTCCGAGGGTCGCCGGCCACATCTAAAGCACCGGTCATCTCCGATCCTCAGATGAAGAGCAGGGCGAAGAAGGAAAGAAAAAAAGAAAAGAAAACAAACTCCCTCTCACACCGCCGGCGATGAGGCCGAACGGCGGAAAGGGAAAACCAGATCCGGATTTGGGGGCTCTCTCTCTCTCTAGAGTATTCTCTCTCTAGCGCTCAAAGCTCTCCTGAAAAATTTGTAAACCGAATCAAGTTTTTTGAATCCCAAGTTGACTAATTTTGATCACCCAAATCATGGAGGAACATGGTTTAAACGTAAGGATGTTGTGGTGGGTAAAAATACCCTACCCTAATTTCATGGGTATCTTACCCATAAAAAATCCTATTTTGAAAATCCTATATATACCCTATACACTTTAGGGTAATCCAAACAAAATTCTATAGCTTTAGGATTATCCACGGGTACCCTAACTTTTATTCATACAATATTAATAATTTATAACTATTATTTTTCTAGACTAATTTCTAATTAAATATATGAATTAATTTTACAAAACATAATTTTATTTTTTGGCGGAAAAATGGAATCTTACGTTTTTGACGGGAGAACGGAATCTTACGTTTTTGGCGGGAGAACGGAATCTTACGTTTTTTGCTGGAAACGGAATCTTACGTTTTTGGCTGGAAAACAAAATTTTACGTTTTTGGCGGGAAAACGGAATTTTACGTTTTGGTGGAAAAACGGAATCTTACGTTTTTGGCGGGAAAATAAAATTTTACGTTTTTGGCGGGAAAACAGAATTTTACGTTTTTGGCGGGAAAACGGAATATTAGGTTTTGGCAGGAAAACAAAATTTTACGTTTTTGGCGGGAAAACAGAATTTTATGTTTTTGGCGGGAAAACATAATTTTACGTTTTTGACGGGAAACATAATTTTGACGTTTTTGACGGAAAAACATAATTTTACGTTTTTGCCGGAAAAATGGAATTTTACGTTTTTGACGGGAAAACATAATTTTACGTTTTTGGCGGGAAAACAGAATTTTACGTTTTTTGGCCGGAAACAAAATTTTGTGAAAATGGTATTTTACATTTTTGCGTGAAAATATAATATTAAATTTATCTAATATTATTTAAAATTTAAAATAATCAAATATTATTTTGTAATTTAAATTATTAAAAATTATAAATAGTTTATTATAAAATTATTTTGTGAGTATTGATGTAATTGACAAAACTCATGGGTACCCTAAACCCTATAGGATAAATCCTTTTTGAACCCTTACAAAAAGGGTATCCGCCCATTTTGATCCTTTTTCTTTTTTCACTAAAAGGGTAGGATTTTGGCTTGAATTTTGTTTAGGGTTTAGGGTACCCTACGGATAATTACCCTTATTTAACATCCCTATTTAAACGGTTTATTGGATCAAACTAGATCAAAGATAAGAACAGTGATGTTTGGGCTGATGAGAATCTGAATATTCAAGGAAATCTTAGCAAAAATCGATAGAAATATTGAATGACTAAGTTATATTCGGTTAAATAAGCTAGTTAAGGTCATTTTCGAGCTAAAACCAGTCATGCCGGATTTCTCGAAGTAGCTGGACAATTATTCAGTTCATACAGCTTTTGTCTTGTCCAAACAGTGATTGGTTGGGATTAAGACGTAACAATTGAATCTATCGGTTTAAGCTCAGTTGAAAGGAAAAATTGTCTAATTGGTTTTGGCGGGAACAATCATCATCCGAAACGCAGACTTTGGCTCGGGAAATTGAGCTGGAACATTTACATGATTAAATCCGCTCAGCTTAGTATTATTAAGAGGTTCAAACTGGACTGGCCAATCAAAAAGCAGCACAAACGGTTTTGGCTGGGGAAAACTATCCAATTGCTCATTAAATCGTCCCTTACGCTATTTTGATCATTTTCACGGTTTGAAAGAAAAAAAAGTCGAGAGGACTTGAAAGGAAGAGAAATCGCTCAAAAGCTAAGAGAAATCGAGAGTTGGCTTGCGTGATCGAGTGAGACTGTTGGATCGTTGGATGGATCGTTGTTTTGAAGAATCAAACGCAAGAAGTGTCAGGAACTGGCTAACCGAAACCGAAAACTGACTAAGATGAGTGTTCTAAACCGATGCTCTAATCTAATTCATTACTTGCTGCGTTTTTTAAATTTAGGTTGCTTGACTGTATTCAATGTTCTGCTATTCGGTTTGATGATCGATCCAGATAATCTGAGTGATTAGGTTTGCCGAATTCTATCTAGTTATTGCCTTAAAGATCAACAACCTACTTGGCTATACAATCTCATTTGTAATGACTATATCTTTTCAACATTCATAATAACAAATATTAGACGGAAAAAGTGTAAACTCTAATTCACTTCTAAAATTCTAGACATATGTGGTCAAGACGTTGACCCAAAAAAAAAAATGTAATCAAGACTTTGATTTAAGTATAATAATGGAAGAGGATAGGTGAACCGATTTTTTCTGTTTTAAAATAATTTCTGAAGTGTTCTCTATTTAGGCAAAAAAATCAAAGAATTATCTACTTTTAAAAACAAAACATGAAAATAAATATGTAACTAGGTTAAACAAATCAATTTTATGTTTTCCCATTACATAATAAATGTTGTTATAGTACCAAATTCTTACATAATAAATTCTGTAAATTAAGAAAAGGATATAGTAAAATAATAATACTAGTATTTTTAATCTTTGATAAATTCTAATACAACATGAGTACTAACGAAAAAGGATAATATTTTAGCAAAAGTAATAGCTTTGGCATAAAGTCAACCACAAACTAAAAAAAAGCTTGGCCTCATCGAAGTTCATTGAACAATAAAAGAGACAAACAAACGAAAAAGCAGAATATAGTCATTAATGGTTTCTCACGTACAAGCAGACTCACGTACATGCACACCGAAATAGGTTTGGGCATTTATCCAAAATCTGAATTCAAATCCGATCCAAAAAAATTGATCATGGTTCGAACTGATTTTATAAAAAAAATTGAATATAGTTTATGTTTAGATATTTTGGATATTAGATAATACCCAATCCCGAACCGAACTCGAACGAATATCCGAAATAATTTGAATTTTTATCTAATTTTAACTAAATATGCAATCTTCAAGTATTTTTGGATAGTTTGAGTAGTTCTTTTTTATCTTTTATGGGTATGAAGAATATTTCAAAATATTTTTGGATACTTTTAAATAGCTTAGATATATTTTTACGGGATTTTCAAATCTTTTCAAATCTTTTTAAATATTTGGTTCAAATTTTCAGAATTTTTTTTGATAATTTCTGGTATTCGTCCCGACCGAACCAAACCTAATCCAATATATAGAAATACCCAAAAGAAATTTATGACCCTAAATCTAAAAATCTGTAAATTCGACCCAAACCCTAAATGCCCATGTCTACGCCGAAAGGTACAAAAACATAAATCCCAATCTAGAACTTATTTGATACATTGGAACCTGTTGATTCCTAGACAATTGATAAAAAAAACATTAGTTTTTGGATAGAGAAGAAAAACCAGAACATAGTCAATAATGGCTTCTCACGTACATGGAGGCTCATGTACAAGCACGCCGAAGGGTACAAAGACACAAACCCCAATACGCATTAGATTTGATGAATTAGCAACCCGTTTGTTCCTAGACAAGTGGCATGTTGTATTTCTATCTGTCTATGAACTGATTTGAGCTATTTACTTGAGTTGATTTGTACGATCGATTTTGTTCTTGCGAGAGAGTAAAGAAATAAAACGAAGAAGACGACATAAGCGAGATGTTATCCAGTTCAGGTACAAACCGTACCCTACGTCTGGTCGAGGATCAACTCAGAATTCACTATGAGCAACAGTCCGATCATGAACGACGACAAACACTCACCGGAAAAGATGAACCCAAAGAATCTCACTTTCTCTCCCCTGAAAAAGAACTCTCTCACCTCTCTTCCCAGAAAACAATCTCTCACCCGAATATTGTTTCCACAAATCGCACACTCTCAATTACAAGAACCACTCACCTTAAGTAACAATATGTAGTTGACTCTAACAGAATTAATCAACTCCTTCAACGATATCGCCATCGCCAATTTCAGTCAACTCCGGATGTTGACTCAGCTGAATAGATCCGTTACGCAAAACGCCGTCGTTCCTTGATCCACTTAACCTGCCTAAATAACCAGGTCGATAAATTGATTCTGGAGCACGGTTAAGCAATAACCGAAAATTCAAAAATTCCCGTAATAACTAGATTCAACCAATCAAGTTCCAACAAACTCTTCCTTGGTTGATTCTGTTGTAACATCATACGTTGCTCGATAATGATCCTGATCCTCGGTATTGTCCCTCTCCTTAGTCTTGAGAGACGCCAAGTAAGCCCAGAAGATTTCTGAACCTACAAACTGGCAAAACTTTTGTGAACAAGTCAGCTGGATTCTCACTCGTGTGAATCTTTGTGACTTTCACCTTTCCTGCTTCAATTCGATCACGAATGTGATGGTAATTCACAGCCACATGCTTAGTGCACTCGTGAAATACGTTGTTTCGTGCTAGTGCCAATGCAGTCTGAGAGTCGCAAAAAATCTCCACAACCTTTTGCGGATATCCAAATTCTACACTTAACCTCTTTAACCAGACAGCTTCTTTTGATGCTTCTGACAGTGAGATGTACTCTGACTCAGTAGTTGATAGAGCCACCACTTTCTGCAAGTTTGATCTCCAGCTTATAACGTTTCCTCCAGCCATAAAAGCATAACCAGACAATGATCTTCTCTTATCTAAGTCAGCTGCATAATCGGCATCACAATAACCAATCACCTTGAACTCTGCATTTTTTCTGACTTCAAGTTCACTTTAGAAGACCCCCTGGCGTACTTCATAACCCATTTGACTGCACTCCAATGATCCTTTATTGGGTTTCCCATGTACCTGCTGATGACTCCTACAGGATAGGCCAGATCAGGCCGAGTTCCAATCATAATGTACATCAGACTTCCCACAGCATTTGCATAGGTAATGGTCTTCATATAATGACCATCTTCTTCCAGCTGTTCCTTTGTAGCAGCCTTTAATTTTATATGAATCCCCAAAGGTGTATTCACAGGTTTTGCGAGATTCATATTAAACTTCTTTAGGACTTTCTCAATGTAGTCCTCTTGAGATAGCTTCAAGATTCCTGCTTGTCTGTTTCTGCTAATATCAATGCCAAGGATCCTTTTTGCAGCCCCTAAGTCTTTCATCTCAAACCTTGAGCTCAGTTGTTGCTTCAACCTTGAGATAATCTCCATATCTCTGCAAGCAACCAACATATCATCAACATAGAGTAAAAGATACAGTAATGTACCTCCATAGTTCTTGGTGTAGACACAAATGTCTCTTTTGCGTCTAGAGAAACCAACTTCCAACATAAACTCGTTGAACTTCTGATTTCACTGCATAGGACTTTGTTTTAAGCCATACATAGATCTTCTTAGGAGGCAGACCAAATCTTCCTTTCCCTTTTCAACATATCCTTCAGGCTGTGACATGAAAATTTCTTCTTCCAATTCCCCATGAAGGAAGGCATTCTTGACATCAAGTTGCTCCAGTTAAAGATCCTCATTCACCACTATAAACATTAGGAACCTGATAGATACATGTCTTACAACTGGGGTAAAGATTTCATTGTAATCTATGCCCTCCTTTTGAGAATACCCCTTTGTAACCAACCTCGCTTTGAATCTAGGTTCTTCAACTCCAGGGATTCCAGGTTTCCTTTTAAAGATCCATTTTCTCCCAATGATCTTTCTTCCACTTGGTTTCTTTACTAACTCCCATGTAGAGTTCTTGCGTAATGAATCCATCTCATCATCAGCTGCAGACTTCCATTTCTTACTCTGTAAGTCCTGCATTGCTTGCTGAAAACTACTCGGTTCATCTGGATTAATGTCTTCTGACGCTAAGAGAGCCATGTGAACATAGTCTTGTAATCTCTTTGGTGACTTATGTTCTCTTCTAGGCCTATATCTTGCCAGGATGTGCTCTTCTTGACTCGGTTCCACATCCCCAGTATCAGTTTCATACTCATCCTCGTCTGAACTTGAGATTTCAATTAAGTCCTCTGAGTCATCACCAGTGTTAGTCTCATGAACTTGATCCTCTCCTCCTGAACCAGTACCTCTTGATTCTTTTAGTTCGAGCTCAACATCTGGAAAAGTAGTATTCCTTTCTTTCTGTGTGTCAGTTTTCTTCAGGAGTTCTTTGTAGCATTCTGATTCCTTGAATGTAACATTCCTGGTGATGACACTTCTTTTGTCATCTAATGACCACACTTTATACCCTTTTGTACCTGATGGGTACCCAATGAATACGCCTTTCTTTACTCTAGGTTTCAGCGTTCCTTCATCAGTGTGAAAATAACAGATGCATCCAAACTTCTTTAGATGACCATAGTTTGGAGCTTTTCCTGACCAAACTTCTTCTGGGATCTCATCTTGAATAGCTGAGGATGGACTCCTGTTGATCAGATATACTATTGTATTAACAGCCTCAGCCCAAAACACTTTTGGTAAGCCACTCTCACTCAGAACACTCCTTACTCTTTCAAGTATCTTTATGTTCATTCTTTCTACAACACCATTTTGTTGTGGTGTGTATGGAATGGTCTTGTGTCTTGAAATCCCATTCTTAACACAGTAGCTTTCAAATTCCCTGTTGCAGAACTCAAGGCCGTTGTCAGTTCTGAGCTTCTTTACTTTCAAACCAGACTGATTTTCCACTAGAAGTTTCCATTCAACAAACTTTTCAAACGCTTCATCCTTAGTCTTTAAGAAGAATACCCACACCTTCCTGGAGTAATCTTCTATTAGACTTAGAAAGTAGTGATAATGTCCAAGTGAGTTTGGTACAGTAGGTGATCCCCAAAGATCAGCATGGACATAGTCTAAACATGCTTTGTTTGAATGATGGCCTGCAGTGAAGCTTGTTCTTTGAGTTTTTCCAAAAATACAGCTCTCACAGAACTTGAGGCTTGAGACTTTTGATTTGTCCAAGTAACCCTTCTTAACTAACACATCCAGGCCTCTATGACTGACATGTCCCAGTCTGCAATGCCAGAGATCTGTTTCACTTTTCTCTTCTACTGTGTTTGCCTCATCGGTATGACTCTTTCCATCCAGGAAATATAGTTTTCCTCGTCTGTTTGCCTTCAGAACAGATATGTTGTTCTTCTTAATCTCAAGCACCCCATTCTCAGATGTGAAAATACATCCCTGTTCTTCGAATGTCCCAAGAGACAATAGGTTTCTTGAGAACTGAGGAATGTACCTCACATCATTTATCAGGACGAACTCACCACTAGGTACCTACAAACGAATTGACCATATTCCTTTTACCGAAGAAACATATTCGTCTGCTGCATTCGCTTCTGAAACCACCAAGGACTCAATGTACTCAATTCCTGTGACTGCAGATGATTCTCCTCTGTGTTGAGACTTATCATTTCCTTCCTGACCTCTTTTCTTGGGACAATTTCTTTTGAAATGGCCCTCAACTCCACAGATCCAGCAAGTCATAGAAGTTTTATCTTTGTCCTTAGAACTTGTTTTGCCCTTCTGCTTTGACTTGCCAGATTCCTTTGATGCAGCCTTACCCTTCTGATTTGTGTTTCCTGAGTAAAGAACCTCTCCTTGATTCTTGCTTGTCTTAGCGCTTGATATCTCTAGCTGTTTTGACCGAATGGAGTTCATCACTTCATCCAGTGTCAGAGTGTCTTTTCCATATCTAAGAGTGTCCCTCAGATTATCAAACTGCTTTGGAAGAGACATCATCAACAGGATGGCATGATCTTCATCAGAAATTTCAACCATGACATTTCCTAGATCAGTGATTATCCTCAAGAACTCGTCTACATTGTTCTCTACAGACACTGACTCATTCATCTTGAATCCGCAAAGTTTCTGCTTAAGATACATTCTGTTTGGCAATGACTTAGACATATACTGTGCATCTAAGATCTTTCACATTCCCACTGCCGTTTTTTCTTTAATGATCTTACGCAGAATCTTATCAGTAACACTCATAATGATGGTGCTACGTACCTTCCGTTGCTTCTCAGCTAGTATATCACCCGTTTCTTTTGAAGATTCATCTCTCGGAGATAATTTTTCTCCCTCATCCTTCATTGACAAATCTCCCTTCGCCATAGTTTCTTCTTGTTTGTTCAAGGCATCTATCAGACCTAAGAGATCTAGATTAGCCAGAAGCCTTTCTCTCCACATGTTGTAGTCGATCACACCGTTGAATTTCTCAACCTCGATCTTAGCGGAAGTCATCTTCATCGACATCAGGAATCAACCAATATCAACTCACAATCAATCAAAAAGAACACATAACAGAAGAACCGTAATCCCAACCGACCTGCGCTCTGATACCACTTGTTGTATTTCTATCTGTCTATGAACCGATTTGAGCTATTTACTTGAGTTGATTTGTACGATCAATTTTGTTCTTGCGAGAGAGTAAAGAAATAAAACGAAGAAGACGACACAAGCGAGATGTTATCCAGTTCAGGTACAAACCGTACCCTACGTCTGGCCGAGGATCAACTCGGAATTCACTATGAGCAACAGTCTGATCACGAACGACGACGAACACTCACCGGAAAAGATGAACCCAGAGAATCTCACTTTCTCTCCCCTGAAAAAGAACTCTCTCACCTCTCTTCCCAGAAAACAATCTCTCACCCGAATATTGTTTCTCACAACTCGCACACTCTCAATTACAAGAATCGCTCACCTCAAGTAACAATCTGTAACTGACTCTAACAGAATTAATCAGCTCCTTCAACGATATCGCCATTGCCAATTTCAGTCAACTCCGGATGTTGACTGTAAGATCTCAACTCGGTCTATCCAAAGATAGAAAGAGTTTTAGGGTTTGTAATTAGGGATTCTAAAAGAAGAATTAAAGAACGTGGTGAGATTTAGGAAATTAGGGTTTAAAGTCGGCGTTTGCCGGTAAAAGAGAGTTCTAAAGTCGCCGGAGAGAAATTAGGTTAAGAGTTCGCTCTAAAGTCTCTCAAGCGAAAAGTATTAAGAAAAGCGTATCTATTGAATGAATATCGAGTTCCCTTATATAGGGTTACAAGTCGGTTTATATGAAAAAGGAAAATAAGATAAATACGGAATATTTCCCAGAATATCGCCTTTATCCTTAGTTGGAATATTTCTCCTTTCTCCGACTTCAGCGCGCGGCGCCTTTCTTTTGACCCCTTCCAAACCCTAATGTAAGCCGGTCGCCCTAAGTTCGGTTTAACCTAAGTTTTACCGCCTTGGGCTTTATTACCGACTTTCCATTGCTGGGCCGACCTATACTCATGAATAGGCCTTTTTTAGGAAAGTGCTAAACTTGACTCCAACAATAAGCCCCCCCCAGTGTGATGACTTGGATTTCAAGTCGTCATTACGAGGAGTTAACCCATGGTTTAAGAGATTAGTTTGCAGGCCCATATCTTTGTTGAGCCCTAAAGCCCATGTTCCTATTGGTTAGGTCCATATTGACCTTAACCGGTGGTAGTCTCGGGAAATCGATCATGAACCGGGATAAATGTGACGAAACCGGACTTATCCCCGGTTTAATTACTGGGATAGGTGCGAAACTCGAAGCGTCACCTAGGTAATTATCGCCTCGAGTTTCACGCCGTCATTTTCATTATAAATAGTGGCATCCCACTCTTCACTCCTCAATTCGCTCGAGTGAAGAAGTCTCGAAAGGTAACTTATTTTCTCTCTGCCGTATTTATTTTCCGATCGTTCCTCCGCCGTTGCTTCGTCTTAGGCTCTTAAGTTTTTAGATCAAACCTCGTTTATTGCTTTGTGTTCTTCATTTGTTCTTCGTCGAGATGTCTTTGATCCGTTGTTCGTCACTTAAAGACAAAGAAGTTGTTTCTGTCTCTTCTGCGGACGATTCATCAAGTCGTCAATCCTCTCCTTCTGCGAGCACCTCGTCCGATCTTAGGAACCACCCTGCTCATCGCGAATTGGAAGAGCTTCGACGTCGTCGCGAGGCATCACGGCGTACTGATGCCGCTGAAAGTTCTGGCCATGAGGATTTCGTTATTCCTCAACTGCGTGATTCCGATAGTGATGATGATGACGTGGATCAAGACGGCTCTGATGGAGTTGCGTCTTCTCCCGTCTTGCCTGCCACTTCTGGTGATGCGTTTGGTAATGTTTTTAAGACCAGATCCACCGCGGAGTCGGTCAGATCTACGCTTCGAGATTGCGGGGCAGATCCGAGGATCAAAGTTATTATACCGTTTCCGCTCGACCGCCCTTGGAGTCCTCCTCCGGGATACATGACCCTTTACGAGTCGTATTTCAGCAATACCAATACTGGGGGATGTCGTTGTTGGTTCCCGTTGCCCGACCTATTGGTCTCATATTGCTATCGCCGCGAAATCGCTATTTCTCAGCTTTCAGCCGTTGCAGTCCGTCATATGGTTAGTCTTCTGGCTCTTGGAGCTGAAGCCGGCGTTACTATTACCGTTAATATTTTTGAGGAGATGACGTCGATCAACCGTATGAAGGCTACTAGCCCGGGGTGCTTTGCAGTAAAGCTTAAGAGCGGCAACCGAGTTCTGACAGATGCGCCTAAGAAGATCAATGATTGGCAAAGATTCTATTTCTTTGTCGAGATATCTTCGTTAATTGTTCCTGACGATCATAAGGATCTTATCAGGGCGTCTTGGAATACAGACTATGGTAGATGTCGTTCTGAATTCACCATCTTTTGAACGTGAAGATTTACTTAATTCCTTTTTGTTGTTGCAGTGGAGCATCCTTTTTTGAAGCCGCATCCCGACAACTACTTCCCTATTCTCGAGCAGATTCAGGCTCTTGGTCTCCGCAAGTGGTCTGATCTTACTCGTGATCGTATCAATAAGTCGCTCCCGAGGATCTCTGAAGGTGCATATTGTTTTTACGACGTCTTTCTTCTTTTCTTTTGCTGGTTCTAATTTTTCGTTCGTTAATTCAGCTAAGTGGGAAACCAAGGCGAAGGTCACCCCTGAACAGCTTATCAAACCAAAGAGGATGGGTAAAGTACAGCGTATCAGCTCTGTTGACTACTCTAAAGAGATCTCGACCAAACCTCCATCTTCCAGTAAGTCGGTGAAAGCCAAGGAGGCACTATTGGTTGCTCAAGACGGTGACCAAACTTCTGATCTTGGCCAGAAGTCGGCTTCTAAGACAGCGAATCCTCCTAATCTTCCTCCAAAGGTTCCTACCAAGAAGAGACCTGCGGAAGATAAGTCTGTTCAGGAAGAGTCGGCGAAGAAAGCGTCCAGAACGGGCAAGCTGGTTGAAGGTGCTTCCAGTGAGCCAGTTAGACAGAAAGATCCGTGGAGACGGTTTTACAATTTCAACGGGACTATCGTCGATGCGTCGGGCAACTCACAACCCTTTGCTTCCAACAAGGAGCTTGTTTTGGTGCGACCGAGACGCGAAGTGAAAGATGGGGAAGTCCGCCCGTCTATTCACAATTTCGCCTATCAGTACGAGAGCGACGTCCCTCTCATCAACAATCCTCGGGCCTGTTTTGATATGCTCACGTGTATAAGGGGAAATGAGTCGGACTGGCTGGTCGTGGAGGAGTTACCACACTCGGATGCCATTCTCAAACTAAAGCATGCCGAAGCAATGGTAAGTTTTCTTTGGCGAGGTTTCTACTGTGAGTAGTTCTGATGGCTCTGTTTTGTTCCCAGATGATCGCGGCTTCTAATCGCGTGGCTTTGGAAAGTTCCTGGGCTGCGAAGAAGATGGCTGACGCGGTTACCAAGAGGGATGGTTTTCTTAAGAAGATGAAGGAGGAGAAGAAAGCGCTTGAACAAAGTAACTTAGCTCTTGACGGCAAGTTGAAACAGGCCGAAGAAAAGTCGAAGGCCGATCTTCTTCATTTTAGAACTTCCAGTCTGAAATTGCAGAAGTCTTGTACCGATTTGGTTCGTCAGGAGAGGGAGAGGGTTGAAGCCGCAGTTAGGGCAAAGGCGCAGACCCATTTTGATCTTTTCCAGCGCTATATCGCGGATCAAGAAGCTGCTGTGGCGCTGCAAGTCAAGCAAGCTCAGATCTCTGGACTTAAGAAGTGCCTAATGAAGCTAAGTGAGGAAGGTGTCTCGATCCCTCAGGCCGTGCTGGATAAGGTTGTCGCTGACGAGGTTGCAGTTGATGCAGAGCTTGACGGCATGGAAGTCGTGACAAAGGAGGAGCTCACCTTTGTCCTTTCTCCGGTGCGTCATCCCTTGCTTAACCTTCGCCATGATTCTCCTCCTGCTGTTCCAAAGGTTGTTGATCAGTTTGGAACCAACCGTGGGATAATCCCGGAGGCGGTTCCTATTGGACTCGTCCAGTCTGTTAGTTCTGAGGTCGCGGCTCTTGATGGCGCTGCTACTACGCAGGAAGCTAAAGATGGCGAGAAGTTGCCGACTGATACGGAATGACTCCTTTCCTTCGTTGTAATTGGTTTTTGTATCGAACCTTTATTTTTATTATTATTTCTTGTAAGACTTTCGATTCCGTTTCGCGGAAAGTTTAACTTATGAAGTTTTACTTCTTGGCAATTTCTAGCAAGTTAGCGACTTTCATTATGCGAATTGCTTTTAAACTTGCTTTGAATAAGTAATAACTCTTGTTAATCTTTAACCAAGTCGGGCTATTGTATTGAAAGTGTTCTGACAAATCCAAACATATAGCGACTTGTAAATCAAGCCGGACCACTGTTTTAAGATTGTTCTGACAAATTTCAAACAAATAGTGACTTATCGATTTATGTGACCAAGTCGTACTACTGTATTAAAACTTGTAGCGACTTTCGTCACTAAGTCGGCTATTGTTCAAAACTATTCTGGATAGTTTTTGAACAAGTAGTGGCTTTAGAATTTGCCATAAGGTGGTTTAAGAATCGTATTTAAGTTTTGTCCTTTAAACGATTTAGTGACTTTTGAAATAGTCAGACTAATCTCGTATTAGGCTTGTCGTCAAACTCTAAATTATTTAGCGACTCTTGCCAAGAGGCGGTTTGCGAGACTTACTAGTGCTCGGCTTTTATTCTTAGGGCGGGAGAATGTGCGATGCTGTGCTCGACTTATTTGTTATCACCCACCGCAAAGAATTTGCGGGACGGATCCCGGCTTTTCCTTACCACGATGTGCACCTCGTGCGCAAGGAAGACCACGCCCCTGGCCAGGAGGCATGATGCTAATGATGCGAGTCGTTTGCTCGTTTTTTTGCGAGTCGATACTCGGCTTTTTGCGAGTTGATACTCGGCTTTTTGCGAGTTGATACTCGGCTTTTTGCGAGTTGATACTCGGCTTTTTGCGAGTTGATACTCGGCTTTTTGCGAGTTGATACTCGGCTTTGTTAGTATATTATCAAATATTTGAATACTAAAGAAAGATTTTACCTGATTTTTGGCTTTGCCTGTCTTCCAAGACGGTAAATTATCTGAAAAATAGGGATTTTATTAGATTTGTGACTGTGCCGGTAAAGGCTGCCTACGTATCTCCCGAGGAAGAATCAAGTCACTCGTAGTTCATAGTACATAATCTTTTTTTTTTTTTTTTTTTTTGCACCTTGCCGTCTTAGTGGTACTCCTTCAGGCTTGCCGAGTTCCAGGATCGAGGTAAAGCCTTGCCTTTCATTGACTCAAGCTCGTAGACTCCCGGTTTGACGACTTTCGTGACTTTGTAGGGTCCTTCCCATTTCGCCCCAAGTTTCCCTGCTCTCCACTCCTTGGTGTTTTCGTATACTTTGCGGAGGACGAAATCACCGACTTGAAAATGGCGTTCCTTGACTTTCTGATTGTAGTACCGAGCTGCGAGCTGTTGGTAGTTTTGAATTCTTAGTAGGGCTCGATCCCGTTCTTCCTCTAGAGTGTCAAGGGCTTGGATTAGCATCTTTTCATTGATATCGGTATGGTGCGGCATGAGAGAGCGGAGGAGAGTGTAAATGTTAGCTTCTGCCGGTACCATTGCTTCTACGCCAAAGGCTAAGGAAAATGGGGTGGCTCCTGTTGCGCTGCGGGGTGTCGTTCTATGCGACCAGAGGACTCCGTCTAACTCATCTGCCCAAACTCCTTTTTTGCTTTCAAGGCGTTTTTTGATGCCGGCAATGATGGTTTTATTTGTAGCTTCGGCTTGGCCATTCCCCTGAGGATACCTTGGTGTCGACTTGCTAAGGCGTATATCCCACTTCTTGCAGAATCCTTCGAATACTTTCGAGATGAATTGCGACCCGTTATCTGTGACGATCTCATAAGGTAGCCCAAAACGGCATATTATGTATTTCCAGACGAAATTTTGAACCTGGACATCGTGGATGGCGACGTAAGCCTTGGCCTCTACCCACTTTGTGAAGTAGTCGGTCATAATGAGCAGGAAACGTCTTTGATTGGATAATGGTAATGGTCCAACGATGTCCATTGCCCATCTCATGAATGGGTAAGCCGCAGTTGACGTTGTGAGTAGCTCTGTTGGTCGATGTATGAATGGCGCATGTCGCTGACACTTTTCACACTTGTTAGAATAGGTCTCGCAGTCGGTTATCATAGTCGGCCAATAGTGACCAATCAACTTGATTTTGAGGGCGAGAGACCTGCCTCCGGAGTGGTTTCCGCATGCTCCAGAGTGCGTTTCTTCGAGAACTCGACTTACTTCTTCTCCATTTATGCATCTGAGGAGGATCTTGTTAGCAGAATACTTGTAGAGGATACCTTCATGTATAGTGTATCGCGCGCTTTTGACTTTAAGTCGTCGTGCTTCCCATTTATCTTCTGGGAGTTTCCCTTCTGTCAGGTATGCTCTTATAGGAAGTCGCCAGTCTTTGTTGTCGCCGGTTAGGACAGCGATGAGGTCTATGCCCTTTGCTTGAATATTGTAGCACATGTCGTCCTTATCACTCAGGATCATTTCTTCAGTTTCTTCCTGATTGCTCTCAGGGGGCGGGATGCTTGGCTCGTGGATCGTTTCTACCGGGATCCGTCGACAGAGATTGGGATTAGATGCCAGCGACGCAAGTGCATCTGCCGGGGCATTCTCCTTTCTTGGTATATGGACAATGTCGAAGAATTCGAAGGAACTGGTGAGTTCCAACGCCGTCTTTCGATAAGCCTCCATTCGTTCATTTTTAGCTTCGTAAGCGCCGTTGATCTGGTTGGCTACAAGCATGGAATCACAGTGGGCCAAGAGATGTCGTACTCCGATTTCCCTGGCTAGTCTGAGACCGGCTAACAAAGCTTCGTACTCGGCTGTGTTGTTAGAAGCCGTGAAACCTAGTTTGAATGACTGCTCTAATATCTCGCCGGTTGGTGATATGAGACGTATCCCTATCCCGGCTCCTTTTTTAGATGAAGCCCCGTCAACGAACAGTTTCCAATTTTTGTCTTCTGTCTCGGTACCGACATCCAATTCAGGTGATAATTCGACAAGGAAATCAGCTATTACCTGCGACTTGGCGGTTGTCCTGTTCCTGTACTCGATGTCGTACTCACTTAACTCTATTGCCCACTTGGCTAGACGACCAGACTGTCCCGGGCTATGAAGTATCGTTTGAAGAGGTTGACTGCTTAATACAGCAATCGGATGTGACTGAAAATAAGGTCGCAGCTTCCGTGCCGAGATGACGATTGCGAAAGCCAGTTTTTCCATTGTAGGATACCTGGTTTCGGCTCCGTTCATTGTTTTGCTGACGTAGAAGATCGGCTTCTGTTCTCCTCGATCTTCCCGAACTAGCACGCCACTCACTGCTG
Organism: Orychophragmus violaceus; assembly: GCA_030180135.1. Classification (NCBI taxonomy): domain Eukaryota; kingdom Viridiplantae; phylum Streptophyta; class Magnoliopsida; order Brassicales; family Brassicaceae; genus Orychophragmus; species Orychophragmus violaceus. The sequence goes on from CM058239.1 coordinate 107,890,474, forward strand.
TTGTTGAAACGGCGATATAAAGCAGTAATGTCTCACCATTCTCGCGTTTAGACAGTATCGGCGGGTTCGACAAGTAGTCCTTGAGTTGGATGAAGGCTTCTTGACACTTCTCGTCCCACACGAATCTTTTGTTCCCTCGTAGGAGCTCGTAAAAAGGCAGACATTTATCCGTTGACCGGGATATAAACCTGTTCAAGGCGGCTATGCGGCCAGTGAGGCATTGTACCTCTCGAGTGTTCTTGGGAGATGGTAAGTCGATTATGGCTGTGATCTGCTTTGGATTAGCTTCTATTCCTCTCTGAGTTACCACGTATCCTAGGAACTCTCCCGATGTCACTCCAAATGTACACTTGGTTGGGTTAAGTTTCATGCCATATCGGTTAAGGATGTTGAAACATTCCTTTAGATGACCGACATGCTGAGAGGCAATCAGAGACTTGACTAGCATGTCGTCGATATAAACTTCCATTGTTGCGCCAAGTTGCCCTGCAAACATCCGGTTTACCAGCCGCTGGTAGGTGGCGCCGGCGTTTTTGAGGCCGAAAGGCATGACTTTGTAGCAATACGTGCCTCGTTCAGTGATGAAGGCCGTCTTTTCTCTGTCGTCTGGGTTCATGAGGATTTGGTTATACCCTGAGAACGCATCCATGAACGATAGCAGTTCGTTCCCGGCCGTCGCCTCAACAAGTCGGTCGATGTGCGGCAGCGGGAAACTATCCTTGGGGCAAGCTTTGTTGAGGTCCGTGAAGTCGACACACACTCTCCACTTCCCGTTTTTCTTCTTCACGACCACTGGATTGGCCAGCCAGTCAGGATATTTGACTTCTTGGATTGAACCGGCTTCGAGTAGCTTCTCTACTTCATCGTTGACTGCTTTAGCCCTTTCTGGGCCGAGTTTTCGCCTCTTTTGCTTGACTGGCTTGTAGGTCGGATCGACATTCAACTCGTGAGTTGTAATGGTTGGGTTGATACCCTTCATATCCTTCATTATCCACGCAAACGTTGTAACGTTTTGCTGTAGGAAGGTGATCAGTTCCTCTTTGATGTCGTCCGGTAATCCTGCGCCAATGCCCACACACTTGCTTGCATCTGATTCGTCAATGATGACTTGCTGGATTAGTTCTTTCTCCGGTCCTTTTCTTCCGTGTTCTGTGTTGATCATGCAGGAAGGCACCCTGATCTTATGTTCTCTTGCGAAACACGACCGACTTGCGCTCTGGCATCCTTTGACTGTCTGGATTCCTTTAAGTGTCGGGAATTTTAGACATTGATGGTACGTCGAGGATACCACCTTCATGCTATATAGCCATGGAGTTCCAAGGATCACGTTATAGATGGTTGGTTTGTCAATGACGTGAAACCTCACCAATCTGTTAACTCCTCCTGCGAAGACAGGCAGCTTGATCGTTCCAATCGTGTATGTCGTCTCACTTGTGAACCCGGTGAGCGGCTTGGCCTTCTGCTTGATATCCTCCTCCTTAATGTCCATCTTCTTGAGTGTATCTAGGAAGATTAAGTCTATCGAGCTCCCGGTGTCCACCAGTATTCGAGATACTTGGCAACTTCTGATCAGAAGCTCAACCACCAGCGGGTCGTTATGGGGGTAGTGAGTTCCATAGAGGTCCTGGTCGGTAAAGATGACGGGCGGATCGTCTGATAGGATTGGTTGAGGCGCCTTTTGCGCGGCCAATGCTAGGCGTTCATAGACCTTGATTGACCGGACCGAGTCATTTACGGAGATTAGACCACCCATGATCATGTTGATTCTTCGGATGGTCTTGGGGGTTTCTCCTTCGTCGTCCTCCTCTTCTTCTTCACGGTTACGTTTCAAAGCTATGCTTTTGATACGCCGTGGCGGTTTATCTTGCTTGGGAGCCTGCTCGTCGGCTTTGTCTTCCTTCTGTCCCGATTCTTCCTTCTTCAACCTTTCGATGGCCGCCTTGATTTCTTCATTGGAAAGTCGGGAGTAGAGTGCGTTTCTGAGATTCCGACATTCAGCCGTGTCGTGCGACGTAGCTTGATGGTATTCACAGTACTTGTCCCCCGTAGCGGAGGCTGCTTGCGCCTTCTTTGCCTCTTTCCCTCTTTTATTCCACGGCTTTGATGACCGGGACTTGTCGGCGCCGTCCACAACCATTGTTTTGGCGCTTTTACCGTCGTAATGCTGCCTGGGTTCTCTTTCCTCCTTCTTATCTGCCTGTTTGCCAGGACCGAATCTTTTTGCCAATGCGACCTTCTTCTCCTCCAATTCTACGAATTTGTTTGCCCGATGAAGTGCGTCCTCGATAGTTAGTGGCGGGTTGATGACTAAATCTTGGTAAAATGGCGATTCGTGCCAGACGGCGTTTGTCAGGGCTGCGATAGTGAACTTATCTGGTGCCTCAGCTCGTGTCATCACCGCCCTGAACCTTTCTACGAAATCTTTCAAGGTTTCCTTCTTCTCTTGCGTCATCGACATCAACGCGCTTAGCGAAGTGTCTTTACGAATGTAGGCAAACTGATGCCTTACGAATGCCCATGTGAGGTCCGAGAAGCTATCGATTGACTTGGATGGAAGTCGGGAGAACCAGTTTAGCGCGTCTCCTTCCAGGGTTTCGGTGAATAGTTGGCAGAAGCCGATGTCGCGCTCCTCGCTTGATGAGAACCGTGCCTTTGCCGCCATGATTTTGAACGTTGTGAGATGTGTTGCTGGATCTTTGGTGCCGTCATACATCGGTAGCCTGAGCTTCTCTCTTTGCCTGATATATGTGTTCGTGATGCGCGAGGTGAAGGGAGTCCTACGAGTTTCCTCGATGATTCGGTCTATCTCGGGTGCGGACCCCTTCACGCCATGGACCTCCCCTTTTAATTATTTTAGGGTGTCTTTGAGCTCAATCAGTTGTTTTTCGACATGGTTGCGACTTGCTCCGCGAATAGACGCTCCGTGAGTTTTCTCGTATGACATACCTCGCTCGCGGCGATAGTTGTCTCGGTGCGAGCCATTCTCACGTCGCGAATTTCGTCTGTGGTGCACGTCCCGTGTCTGGTGACTGGTATGTTCCTCTCTGTCGGGTGAATACCTCTCATTACTTTGGTTGTTATGTCTCTGACTTTCGCTCCGTTTGGGTCTTTCAGAACCTTCCCTCCGATGTGAGCTCCGCTCGCGAGTATCCTTGTCGCTTTCCTTACGCGGGTTGCTCCTGGATTCGCTGCTATGGCTATGTTCATGGTGGCTTTCCTCAGATGTGCTATAGACCAGTCGTCTAGCGACTTTGTCTTTCACCTTTGAAGGCACCTCTCTCCTGTGTTTTCTCGACCGTTGTCCTGAAAGGATTTTTGCTTGCTCTGTCTGCAGTAGGTCGACTTTCTTTGAGAACGTTTTGATCAAGTCGTTCTGTGACTTGATCTTGGCCATTAGAGTGGCTAAGGTCTTGTCTTGCTCGATTTGAGCCTCTGTTTCGCTGAGTGACGGGGCATGTTTGCCGTCATCCCGAGCTTTGGTTGTTTTAGCGGCGTTTCGCGGCTGCTTGCCGCCTTTCGTCGCGTCATCTTCGTGATCACTTTGGTTGTAATCACTTCCCTCATGGTCGCTTAGGTCAACCTTAGGGTTTTCCGAATCTGTTTCGTTACCGTTTCCCGACATCTCGTTTCAGAAATTTCTTTTAGAAATCCCCACAGTCGGCGCCAATTGTAAGATCTCAACTCGGTCTATCCAAAGATAGAAAGAGTTTTAGGGTTTGTAATTAGGGATTCTAAAAGAAGAATTAAAGAACGCGGTGAGATTTAGGAAATTAGGGTTTAAAGTCGGCGTTTGCCGGTAAAAGAGAGTTCTAAAGTCGCCGGAGAGAAATTAGGTTAAGAGTTTGCTCTAAAGTCTCTCAAGCGAAAAGTATTAAGAAAAGCGTATCTATTGAATGAATATCGAGTTCCCTTATATAGGGTTACAAGTCGGTTTATATGAAAAAGGAAAATAAGATAAATACGGAATATTTCCCAGAATATCGCCTTTATCCTTAGTTGGAATATTTCTCCTTTCTCCGACTTCAGCGCGCGGCGCCTTTCTTTTGACACCTTCCAAACCCTAATGTAAGCCGGTCGCCCTAAGTTCGGTTTAACCTATGTTTTACCGCCTTGGGCTTTATTACCGACTTTCCATTGCTGGGCCGACCTATACTCATGAATAGGCCTTTTTTAGGAAAGTGCTAAACTTGACTCCAACATTGACTCAGCTGAATAGATCCGTTACGCAAAACACCGTCGTTCCTTGATCCACTTAACCTACCTAAATAACCAGGTCGATAAATCGATTCTGGAGCACGGTTAAGCAATAACCGGAAATTCAAAAATTCCCGTAATAACCAGATTCAACCAATCAAGTTCCAACATGGCAAATGTATTAGGGATTTTGGAGAGATTCCTAGCTATATTAATTAGGTGTGACAGGAAGCTTCCGATTCTTGTACCGGCTCTATACTTTGATGCTGATCTATGATATAAAAAATAATGTGGCCTGTGTTCGAGCTATGGCTTAAGTAATTTGTTGACAAAGCCATTAGTTGTGTCCGTTGGGAATAAGGTCAATGAGTCTCTGAACTTACTCATGTTTCTGAGTATGTGGAACTATGATTGATAGATTGCAAGAAGCAAGCGACTTGAGGAGTAAAATCTAACACTGTTTATATTTTGTTTTCTTAGTTTATGGAAAACATAAATGTTGTTTTCTTCTTCTCCTTTTATTGTTAATGACTTTGTTTAGTGTTCTTTTATTAAACTTGATTTAAAATTATAATGATGGATTAAACATTATAAAATAATCATGATAAATAACTAGTAGATTTATAAAAGGGTTCAAATGAATCAAAAGGGTTTAACCCTATTTTACAAGTTTAAAAGGATTTAAATAGGGTTAGAACTCATTTAGTAAAATAAACTCAATATAACATCCCTAATCCAGATATATCTAACTATAAATTGAGTGATAAACACAATATCTAGAGTCCTAAATCTGATGTGCTTGGAAAACAATCCACATCTAGATGTCCTGATTTTGTAATCCAGTTCCGGATGGTGTCTGGATTCAGATCGAAGTGGAACCAAATTTTCCAAGAAAGGAGATACAACAGAAATATCCGAAGAGAGACAGCGAATCTCATCAGTAGCTGGATAATATTTGAACAACCTCTTGTGATTGTCATTGAAGACAACATTCCCTTCCTTGGAAATTGTCAACGGCTTGAACCAATATGAACTCAATGGCTCGGTAGGTACATTGGCTAAACTTATGGTGCAAGTGATGCTCCATATTTCTTCTTTTTCATCCATGCTCCATATCTCTAGTTTCAATTCAGGCCCAAAATTTGTCATGGCAATGGCTAGACGGTCCTCCTCGAGATTCACTAATTGGGAGTCCCAGAGGACCCACGTAAGTGGAACCAACACATCGTGGAACTCTTCAGTGTGAAGATCCAAGGCTAGAATTTTGGAAACCCAGGAAATATGTAACCAGTAGATTGACCCATTCAAACACACTGACTTGCTTCCCACATTCACCTTGTAAGGAGGTGGACTCAGATTTCGCCATTCACCAGTTTCCACATCAAGAGCATCGAATTCTTCCACAGGATCAAATAACATTCTCACTATTTTATAGCTCCCCTCAACTTTGTCTCTACCGAATCCCATTGTTTCTGCATAATTTTTTATTTGTTCAGACAACTAATCTAAAATTTCACTCTTCAGATAATAGTTACCTCTTAGCTGATGACGGCGACTGGAATGGAATCGCCGGAGTTGTCTGGTGGAAGGGTTAAAAACGTTGATCCAATCTGGTTCAGGGATGCAGACCAAACCGTCGCAACTCATCGAGGGTTGTGTGGCGTCGCAGTGAAGATAGACGATCTCTTCGCCCTCTGCGAACTGCGACTCAGGGAGGAGAGTCGGCTGGTTGCCGCAGTCGCAGTTGTAAGCAGCCAGGATTTTCCGGCTCTTTTGAAAACTCAGACGTCTCTCCACGAACATCTTCGATTCCAGAATCGATCTCCATTGTTTTGAGACGGTTTTGAATTTTAGAATTGATTTCAAGGGCAGCACAAGGAAAATTTCTTCCAGTAGATCGGGAACTATGTCCATCATCGACTTAGGGTTTTAGTCACTCAAAAAGATCGACGGTAATCTTTTTCTTTTCAATTAATTCTTAATTTAATTTATTCATCAATCACCACCGCTTTCAGTTATATTGTTTTGGGTTAGTTCAAATATATAAGCCCAACATGATCACATTTGCAACATTTCGGTTTTCTTTATATTCGGTGCGGTCCGTTATTCAATTCTACATGGTTTTGGTTTGGATTGGTTCCCAAATACGTGAACATGTTTTTTTTTTTTTTTTTTTTTTTTTGAACAAGGCTTAATACGTGAACATGTTTCCCCCTATTTTCTTCTCAAACCATTGTCCTTTGCTAGGACATGCAATCTACTCTAGTGTTTTGTGAGGAACTTTTAGTAATGCAACATACTTTTGTCCACGAAAAATAACACAAAAGGGTCAAAACATTTTAAAAAAACATGAGAAGAGAACAAAAAGTACAAACTGTGTTTTCCGAAAGAACATTCAATGCGGTGCCTATGTTTTTAGAGACTTAGACAAAGTTTACATATTTTATAAAATTAAGTTAGACAAAATTAAATATTTTTTAAATATGATAATATAATTCATATCAAAATAAAAATTAAATTACTTTCAAATTTTTGGATGTTTAAAAATATTATTACAAGATCAAGTTTTATTAAACATCATATATTATGCATTTTTGTTTTATTATGTAAATTTTACTAGATTTGCTTAAATATACATATAATTTTCTTTTCTTTTTAACTATAATACTAGATTTTGATCCGCACTGAACGCATGATATTAGTTTCATGATATTTTTGTCTATTTTTGTTTGTTTTTAGTTTTTATTTGAGATTGCAATGTTGATTTTATATTACTATTCTAGGTTTTCTTCTTGCAGAGTTCTTTTAGTACTTTTAGTAAACTATTTAACTTTTGGATTTTTGATCTTTTAAATTTTATTTGAGTTTATCCAAAGATGTTAAGTCTAGAAATCCGATCTGTTTAGATCCTTTTATATTTAAGATCTATTTAGACTTGTCAGTTTAAACCCGCCATAAGTTACACATGCCTACTTAATCTTTTAATTTCGTTTTATTAATTTTAATTTTTTAAATTTAACACAAAATACATGAAAACCCGTGAAAATATGTGTAAAATATAATATAACAAGAAAATATATCCAAAAAACAAAAACAAAATGATCCAAAATACTAAAATTATACCTGTAAAATCTGAGGATAAATAATATATTTAATACTTTTGGGTCATTTTGAAATCCGAACGGATCTTCGGTAGAAACCAAAACTTATCGAGACCCATTGTTAATGAACAATAAGACCTAATAGGATCAAATACATGTACTCGAACCTTATATGAATATGTTTTTTGGGGTCGTTTCTAGTTCAGATTTTTGGATTATGTTCTTGTTTTGATGGCTAATTACATTCAAATTTTATATTTTTGGAGATTTGGTTAGTTGAAAAATATAACTTGTTATGGTCTATTTTATGGCTAAGTATAACTTCCATGCTTATTCATTCATTGGATAAAAGGGTGTATTTCAACGGCTTGTTTCTCGGTTAATATCAATGGAGAAATTGAGGGATTCTTTAAGAGCTCGAGAGGTTTGCGACAAGGATGTTCCTTATCTCCTATTTTGTTTGTCATTGCGATAAATGTCCTCACGCATAGGCTGAATAAGGCGGAAGGGAACAAGAGGTTTGGATATCACCCTAAATTTAAGGACTTGGACTTGACACACCTAAATTTTGCCGATGATATGATGATTTTTACGGATGGTACTGCGCAATCTCTTGATGGTATAGTGCAGATCCTAAAGGAGTTCGAAAGTGAATCTGGATTAGCCATAAATATGTCTAAATCTGCTATATTCGCCGCAGGCCGTACATATCATGAGCTGCAGGAGAAAGCAACAACTCTAGGACTAATGTTGGATCAGCTTCCAATTAGATACTTGGGCTTACCCCTTACGACAAAAAATATGACTCGATCAGACTATGAGCCATTGATCGACATGATTCGGAGCAGGTTCTTGTCGTGGTCAAGAAAATCTCTGTCTTACGCGGGACGTCTACAATTAATCAAGTCGGTAATTGCTAGTACTACCAACTTTTGGTGCTCTGCTTTTAGGCTTCCGCAAGGTTGTCTGGACCAAATTGAACAGATGTGTGCGGCATTTATCTGGTCAGGATCTCCAACTACTGCGACAAAATCTAAGGTTTCCTAGGAGGAGGTATGTATACCTAAGAAAGAAGGAGGTTTGGGGATTCGATCGGTGAGGGAAACATCACTGGTTTTCTGTCTGAAACTAATTTGAAGGCTGTTTTCAAATAAAGAGTCTCTGTGGGTATCTTGGGTTCAACGTTATCTACTGCGAGGCTCGACTTTTTGGGACATATCAGCGAAATCAACAAGAGGTTCGTGGATGTGGAAGAAACTTCTGAAGCTAAGGCCAATAGCGGAAAAATTCCTCAAATACGAAGTTCATAATGGTCGTACGTGAAGGAATTTCTAGCAGTTCTAATCACATTAGCAACCCTAGGTATAAATTCCAAGCCTAGGATCTAGGGTTCAGGTATATTGAATCATTAGGATCTCGAATTACCTGTAGATTAGTAGCGGAAGATTAGTAAGTATTCGAGATTCACGAGCGCCTCAAGTGCTGCGCCTCTACTGGTATCCACACACACACAAACTGGAATCCGCCGGGATGCTAGTGCCGGGAGATCGGATCTCTTTGGGATACGTCTGTTTCTGAGAGGTGGCTGCGATTAGGCTAAAACTTATCCTCCAGGTCGTGCTATATCACATATATATATATATATAGACCTGGGAAAACCTAATTAATCACCAGACCGAACCGAGATTAATTAAGTCATTAAATCGAAACATTGTTTCGATCTGCGCCTTGCATCGATCGACACAACACTTGTGTCGATCGACACACTCTCAAAACTCGTATATTAATGTGTATCAAATACACATTAACTTGATCATTACTTTAATGATTATTCCCACATGAAGTATATTCAGTCTGCTTAGGTGTGTGACCCTGTAGGATCATATAATACTAGTAATGAGTTCATAACTCACATATCATAAGTGGTTTCTAGCAAAACATTATGATCACCTAGTATCATATGAATGTCTAATCTTGACAACACAACTATCTCTAGAGTGTTTACAAGTATGATTTCAGGACATTCCCAACAATCTCCCACTTGTACTAGAATCATCTATTCCCATAATCCTTTCGTCTCTATATCTCGATCTGGCATAAGGCAAGATCCGTGTCATCCTTATTAAGCCAAGATCATGTTCATCGAACTCTGATTTATACTGACAAGATAAACGACTGACAATCACCTCGTTTGAGTGTGGCCACACATTTCTCAGTATCAAATCTTCGATGGGCCCTGAGATATTTATCTCCTGTTATATAGGAGGGAGAAATCCCATCTTGTTCCATCCATGTTCCTTCACACACTTCATGATACGCCCAATCAATGCCTTTATAGTCACCAGTCACGGCTGACGTTTGACAAGGTTAAAGCGGACCAATTCACATGTAAGAAATCATGATGAACTCAGGTCTAAGGACTATACTCTATAGTCGTAATGAAAACTCTCATGACACTTATATAACTATCCTATAGAGTTCTCATTAGTGGGTCATGTCCGATCCTTTGTTTTCCAACACATATCTATGTGATTGACTTTAATACTCTTATTAATGACTCCATGAAACTTAGTCATCAATCACCTCACATACCAGTCTCACGCGGTTGTTAATGTCCCACTTTAACAACCTTGACCAGGGACCAACATAATTTATGTAATTTATTATCTATAGGGTCTCATGATCAAGTCACATACTTGATGACCTATAAAATGTCATAAATTACTTTGGGGCTATTATTTAATAACATAATTAAATAATACCGATGTCAGAGTTCATAATCAAATTATGTTTACATGAACATCATATCATAACTAAAATCAGTAACAACTCCCACTAAAATTAAGATCATATCTTAAGACATCTAATGCCAGTAGCAGAAGTCTTCAGAGCATACACTCTTTCTCAGCATGTGTCGAAGGACACTGCGTCTTGCTAAGAGTAATGCCAAGAGTCATTGGCATGAAGCCCTTCTTGGAATCATGCATACTGGACCTGTGCAAGACCTTATCCATATAAGTGTCTTGACACAATCCAATTAGCTTGTCCAATCTATCTCTATAGATTCTTATTCCAATAATGTAAACGGCTTCTCCCACGGTTTTGTCGAAAAACAACTTTCGAGTCAAGTCTCAACAGACTGAAAAAATGGAACTTCATTTCCGAGAAGTAGTATGTTATCAACATACAATACCAGAAATGCAAACACACAGTTCCTCTTCGTTCCTGATGAAGTCAAACCTTTTTGACTGCTTCATCAAAACGAAGATTCCAACTCCGAGATGCTTGCTTCAATCCACAAATGGACCGATGAAGCCTGCATATCTTCCTAGCTTCATTAGGATCAATGAAAACTTCAGGTTGTGTCATATACACATCCTTTTCCAGAATTCCATTAAGGAAAACTGTTTTCACATCCATTTGCCAGATCTCATAACCATTATGAGTGGCGGTTGCTAGGAAAATCTGACTGGACTTAAGCATGGTGACTGGGGAATAGGTTTCTTCGTAGTCAATACCATGAATTTGCTTGAAACCTTTTGCCACCAATCCAGCTTTGCATATCTGAATATTACCATCCACGTCAATTTTCTTCTTGAAAATCCATTTACACTTAATGGCTTTTACACCATCGGGTAAATCAACCAAAGTCCATACTTGGTTCTATGACATGGATCCCATTTCGGATTCAGCGGCTTTCAGCCACTTTTCGGAGTCAAGGCCCATCATTGCTTCTTCAAAAGTCGCATACTCGTCACTGTCTATGATCAACAGATCATGGCAATTGGTCATGAGAAATCCAAATTTCTCAGGTTCGTGACGAATCCTCTCAGATTTGCGAACTTCAGACATCACAGGTGTAGGTTCTACAACTCTTTGTAGATCCAACTGCTGCTCTTCCTCATCAGGTTAAGCAGTCTCCTGTGATTTTCGAATTTCTTCGAGTTGTACTTTACTCCCACTGTTCTTCCTGGAAAGAAAATCTTTCTCAAGGAAAACACAGTCAATTGTGTCGTTCTTCGCCTTGCATCGATCGACACAACACTTGCGTCGATCGAGACACCCTCTAAACACGTATATTAATGTGTATCAAATACCCATTAATTTGATCGATGGGAGTAAAAGTAACATGCCTTGGTCTCCTTAGGATAACCAATGAAGTAGCATTCATCGGACTTGTATGCGAGCTTATCAGAGATTAAACGTTTTACATAAGCCTCACAACCCCAAATCTTCATGAAAGACAAATTAGGAACATTTCCAGTCCACATCTCATGTGGTGTCTTTGTAACTGATTTTGATGGAACCCTATTTAGTGTAAACGCAGACGTTTCTAGAGAGTATCCCCAGAAGGATAATGGAATATTTATGTGACTCATCATTGATCGAAACATATCTAATAAAGTCCGATTCCTCCTCTCGGAAATTCCATTTCATTGGGACGTTCCAGGAGGAGTGAGTTGTGAAACAATTTCACAATCTCTCTGATGATCATTGAATTCTTGACTTAAATATTCACCTCCGCGATCTTATCGTAGATCTTCAATACTTTTGCCAAGTTGATTCTGTACTTCATTCTGGAGCTCCTTGAACTTTTCAAAAGATTCCGATTTATGTCTCATTAGATGGACATAACCATACCCACTAAAAACATCAGTAAAGGTAATGAAGTACTGAAAGTTTCCTCTAGATCTTGTGTTCATTGGGCTGTACACATCGGTATGTATAAGGCCCAATAAGTCACTGACCCTTTCATTTTGTTCGTTCGCGACCTGTGTCGATCGACACACCTTTGTGTCGATCGACACTACCTTTTGTTGAAAGGGCCTTCGTCATTTTACCCAATAAACAAGATTCGCTTTTCTCATCATGATTCATAATCAAATGAGCCCAAAAGCCCATCACTATGGAGCTTCTGAATCTGTTCTCATTTATGTGGCCCAAACGACAATGCCAGAGAAAAAGTTTGATTCGTATCATTTGACTTGAATCTCTTTGTACTAATGTTATAGTTAGGCACATTTTGGTTTAGAACATAAAGTCCATTCTCTAATGGACTGCTACTATAAAATATATCATTGTAATCAAATGAATAACACTTATTCTTAATTTAAAAACTGATATCCTTCCATATCCAAACAAGAAATAGAAATAATATTTCTGCTTATAGCAGGTACATAGTAGCAGTTCTTAATTTCTAAAACATGCCATGAAGCAAAACAAATGAAATATTCCTACGGCTGATGTAGCAACTCTTGCTCCATTTCCCACGCGTAGATCTATTTGTCCTTTCTCCAAAGTCATACTATTGCTTAGGCCCTGCATATTTTTCACAAAATATGAGCACCTCAGCCGGTATCCAATACCCAATAAGTAGAACCATAAGAAGTAACATTTACTTCTATAACATAAATACCTGAAGAAGAAGTCTCGTACGTCTTCTTCAGCTTCTCATAATCTTCCAGGAATTTATTGCAGTTTCTTTTCAAATGCCCATAACCATTACAATAATGGCACTTATCATCTTTAGAAGGACCAAGTTTAACCTTAGGAGCTTGGTTAGACTCGCTTGGATTCACAATCGAGCTCGTCTTGCCATCACCTTTGTTCTTACCAAGTTTCTTAAACTTTTTACCCTTTTGTACCATAAGGACATTTGGGGTGTCCTTCTTGATGTTAGGTTCAGCAGTCTTGAGCATCCCATGTAACTCAGTCAAAGTCTTTTTCAAGTTGTTCATGTTATAATTCATAACAAACTGATCATAGCTTGACGGCAATGACTGCAAAATGATGTCAGTAGCCAACTCTTGGCTAATGGGACAATCCAGTTTCCCCAGGTTATCAATATAACCCATCATCTTAATGACATGAGGACTAACTGGTCCGTCCTTTGGTAGCTTGCACTCAATTAGAGACTTAACCGTCTGGTATCTCTGAGTTCGTGCCTGCTCCTGAAACATACTTTTCAAGCCAATGATCATCTCTATTGGCGACTCCACGTACTCATATTGCTTCTGCAAGTACGAGTTCATGGTAGCCAACATGAGACAACACACATCGACCACATCATTAGAATGCTTATCCCAAGCATCCTTATCTGACTGCCAGGCATTGGCTCGGTACTTCTTGGGGAGAACTTTCTCAAGGACATAGTCCTTTTTCTCATGTTTGAGAACAATTCTCAAGTTTCGATACCATTCAAGAAAGTTGGATCCATTTAACTTTTCATTCTCAAGGACGGATCGCAGGGAGAAATTGTTATGATGGTTTGTGCTAGAAATAGCTGAAAACAAAAGAGGTTTAGTTATGATGTTCAAGAAATGAGAAATCTTAACTATTAAGATGACTCGCATTATATTCAAAACAATGTTTCCTCAAATGAATATAATGATCCAAGACCCATACTTCACTGAAACTTGAGTGAGCCACTGGCTATCGCCCAAATTTTAGTTATCTAGGTAAGCAACAACCTTGCTAGTTATATCCAATATAACTCTTGGTTGTGGATTGACATCTCATGTCCAATCCACCTGATGTCTCTTGGCCCAAAACGATTTTGATGGCCTAGCCAAGTAAACCAATCTCTTAAGTCATGTAATTGTTGACGTCTTGCACTGCAAGTCCATCAACACGATTACTTCCTGTCTTACTCATGTAATTGTAGACACCTTGTACTGCAAGTCTATCACACAATGAAACAAGTCTTGACAGTTGACAAGATTGGAAAGACATCTAAACATACTTGATATTTAGTTGAGGAACGGAACTTTTAATCTAATATACACATCATATATGTATCTTAGAAGGATTATAATTAATTAAAACAACTAATTTTATTAAGTTTTAATTATTCTAAGAATTGGATTTATTTTGGTTTGGTTATGTGATTTCAGGTTCAATAACCGAAACCTTTTGATCCTGTATCGACCGACATTACTCTAGTGTCGATCGACACAATTCTACCAAAACCAAATTACGATAGCCGATCAATCCAATTGAGTCGGTCTTGATAACCGGTCAGTGTCGTTCGACACTACATTAGTGTCGGTCGACGCCAATCAAATCAAACCAATCGCAATAAACCGTTTCAAGCGGTTTAACCAATTTTAACCAAGCTCGATAACCGGTCCAATCCAATTGAACCGATTATCCTAATTGCAAGGTCTGTGTCGACCGACACAACTCTTGTGTCGATCGTCACAAGGCGAAATTATGATCGGGTTATCGCCTTGCGTCGGTCGACGCCGGATTGGCATCGATCGACACAATGCGAAAAACCTTGAAACGTTTACGATTTTGAACAAAACCTAAACCAGATTTCTTTGATCAAAATTCAATTTAGCATGCATATATCCTATATACAATGATCTAGATTCAACCAATCTAATCAACATGCTACATATTCAATGGAACCATAAGGCTCTGATACCACTGAAGGAATTTCTAGCAGTTCTAATCACATTAGCAACCCTAGGTATAAATTCCAAGCCTAGGATCTAGGGTTCATGTATATTGAATCATTAGGATCTCGAATTACCTGTATATTAGCAGCGGAAGATTAGTAAGTATTCTAGATTTACGAGCGCCTCAAGTGCTGCGCCTCTACTGGTATCCACACGCACACAAACTGGAATCCGCCGGGATGCTAGTGCCGGGAGATCGGATCTCTTTGGGATACGTCTGTTTCTGAGAGGTGGCTGCGATTAGGCTAAAACTTATCCTCCAGGTCGTACTATATCACATATATATAGACCTGGGAAAACCTAATTAATCACCGGACCGAACCGAGATTAATTAAGTCATTAAATCGAAACATTGTTTCGATCTGCGCCTTGCATCGATCGACACAACACTTGTGTCGATCGACACACTCTCAAAACTCGTATATTAATGTGTATCAAATACACATTAACTTGATCATTACTTTAATCATTATTCCCACATGAAGTATATCCAGTCTGCTTAGGTGTGAGACTCTGTAGAATCATATAATACTAGAATGAGTTCACAACTCACATATCATAAGTGGTTTCTAGCAAAACATTATGATCACCTAGTATCATATGAATGTCTAATCTCGACAACACAACTATCTCTAGAGTGTTTACAAGTATGATTTCAGGACATTCCCAACAGTACGGTCTCATTCTCGTTAGATAAATAGAGTGGGATGGGCAGGCTGATCACCACTGCAGGAGACATCGGTCCAACGATCTTGGGTATAGGTCGAGGCGCTAAGGTATCTGAAGCAGTTCAGTATGGAAACTGGAACCTGCACAGATGCAAGGGTCATAGCTATAACGAAATCACAACAATGATTAGTCAAATGCAGATTCCTTCAGATGATGCAGGCGACGAGATCCCTCTCTGCACTACAAGAAATTTGAGTATATATAGCGTCCGAAAAACGCTATTTATTACTATCATAGCGGTTTGTTAAACGCTCTATCTGCCGCCGTTATAATAGATAAGGCACTTTACATAGCGGTTTTTCGTAATGTTATAATAGAGATGTTTACAATAGCGCTTATTTTAGTGCAATTATAAAGTATTTAATAGCGTTTATTTTCCGTTATTATATATATATATATTTATTTTTTTATTAAATTATCCTCTAAATATTTAATATAGAATTTTGTTATATAATATATTTTGGTCGTTAATTGATTTTGGTTTTAGCTATTTTCTGAAAATATTAAATTAAAAACACCATCAAATTGAAACCAAATATATTACATACTTGTCAACATTACAAAGCCTCTCAAATAAACTTCAAAGGTAAAACAACAAAAAGTAAAATTTATGTTTACAAAATCAATTGCAAAGAGTTTACCGGCTTTTTCCTCTTCTTGCTTCTTAGTTTTCTCTTCTCTTTGTTGGAGCCTTATGTACTGGTCGTGAGCTTGCTGCTTCTCTAGCTCCTCTCTGCACTATGCTCGTTAGTTTAGCATCGATGTTCAACAATCAATTTCCTTCTCACTGGAGTTTTCCCCACGCTCACTGAAGGATGATGATTCCTCTACTTCTCCGGTGTCACAAACAAATCCATCTCCATCCTTCTGTAGGCATTTTCACCATCAACAAGTTAACTACTAGACGAATCAAAGAAGATTTGCTTTCAAAGGCAAAAACATAAACCATCACACAAGGACTAACCTTCGTCACCAAATTCTCTTCAATGAATTTGCAAGCTTCTCTCATTGCTAGCTGTCAACAGTAACACATATTATGAACACACTGGAAACACTTCAAATAATGCAGGCCAATACCTTGTATCCACTGATTATTGATGTTGGATGTATTTATGTTCCTGACCAAATCGTTTGTCCTCTGCAAATACATGCATAAGACCATTAATCATCAAACAGTTACCATGTGACAAATCTTCACAACTCTAGAAAAACAAAACCTTTATCAACTTAGAATTGGTGCCAAGATGCATAATCTAAGAAACAGTAACAAAGACTAGCAGAATGTATATAACTCCGATGCAAATCCGAAAACAATAAAAGAAATCCCAAAGAGTCACAAAGCAGTCGAATCACAGAGTACAAAATCCCTTGTCGAGTCCGACGGGACCAAGTGAGGATTTAACAATATATGAAACAGCTTGACAAGACATCACTGCAAATAAGTAACAATCCAAAATCAAAGTACCATTTCACAGTAATTCAGATCCCACCAAAAGTTAAATTCAAGATCCATATCATATAGCAGTCGCATAGTGATAGAATCAGTTAATGATTTGAAAATCTATTGAAGCACTATTGTTTAAGCAGAAAAGAAGAGGGCTTTTGACTGTAACAAACCTCCATTGAGCCAGAGAACCAGAGGCTTAGACGCAGCATCATCGGCGGCTTCAAAGAACCAGTAGAAAAGCGCTCTTCCCAGTTTCTAGTGCTGATTAAACCTCGGAGGACTCACGAAAGGAAGAAACCGATAGATCCACGTGAAAAATCGGCGTAGATTCAGATCTTTTCTGACTGTTTGAAACCCTAGAAATAGAAAGTGTAGATCTTCGATATTATTTTCTAGCAATATAGAATGAAACGAACAAAGGTTGTGGGAGCTGTACCTGAGACATAGCAGCGGAGGTCGGGAGTGAAACGGACGAGAAGAAGGAGGCGACTCTGTGGGCAATGATAAAGAGAACAAGACATGAATACCCCAATTTAAAGAATAAAATAAAGCTTGTTCTTTTAATGATTTTTTTTCCTAAGTAAGGCGGGGCTTAAATTTGTTTATTCCCGCTTAACCATACCATAGCGTTTCAATGAAAATTATGAACGCCGAAACTAAAAAATGGCCGCGTGAAATTATCACCACACAAACATAGCGCTTTTAAATTTGAAAACGCTATGTAAAAAATGGCTGATATTTACTATAGCAGAAATGCATAGAACGCTATAATATACTGCTATAAATACCCGAATTTCTTGTAGTGCTGGTTACAGACGTAAGACACCTATAAAGACAAGTTTGACTCATCGTGTACATGGGAGCTGATACGCAGTAGGAGAAACGAAGCACTACAAGAAAAATTGTATTTAGCCACGAATTTTTTCGTGGCTAAAGCCAAAAATCCGTGGCTAGTTCGCCCTTAGCCACGAATAGCCACGAAAATATTTCGTAGCTTCGAGCTCGTTGCTAATGTTTAACCGTGGCTATTCGTGGCTAATCGTAGCAACCTTGCCACGGTGTAGCCACGAACTTATTCGTGGCTAATAGCCACGAACTTATTCGTGGCTAATAGCCACGAATAGCTAGAAACGAGTTCGTGGCTATTTAGCTACGACTAACCACGATATATTCGTGGATATTAGCCACGAATAGACACGATCTTATTCGTGGATATTTACCACGTCTAGCCACGATATAGTCGTAGCTATATAGTTACAAAAAACAAAAACAAAAATATAAAAATACAAAAAATAAAATCTTTATTTTTTTATTTATAACAAAATACAATACAAATACAAAATACAATATATATATATATATATATATATATGTATGTATATTCCTATATGAATCATTAATTTTCTTATTTACAAACAAAATACAAAAATACAAATACAATATATATACATGTATATATATATATATACGACGGAAGGATGAGGCTCGTCTCTGCCGTGCCGCCACCACCTTTTGCCGATCTGCCTCCGCCCGTGACTCCGTTGCGCCTCCGAGCACCATGAATCCGCCGCAGCACCACGAATCCACCGCGGATGCTCGTCTCTCCGTTGCTCCGCCGTAAACAAACCACACCACTGTGTCTCTGCCTTCGCCGATTCTTCCTCACCACGCCTTCGCCGATTTGATGAAGAGTCTGCAGCGGTGCGAGATCGATACGCGGCGATGAAGCTCCGACGGCTCCTCCTCTGCGCCATCGATTCTTCTTAACAGCGTCATCGGTTCTTCTTCTCCGACGATTCTTCACAAAGAGAGGTTAACGCCGGCGAAGATGGAGACTCCGGAGACGATAATGGCGGATCTGAAGACTGACGACTCCGTCTTCTTCTCACGGAGGCCTCCGCGAATACCACCGTCTCCTCTCTCTCAGATTCGCCGAAGAAGATCTTCGTTTGCCACCTCCTCCACCGGTTCTCTGCTTCGTCTTCGTCTTCTAGTGGTCTTCATCTTCCTCTTCGTTCTGGAAATAAGGCGGTGAAGTATGATTGAAGAAGAAGAGTCGGATGAAGGTGAAAATGATTGAAGAAGAAGAGTTGGGCAAAAAAATTGAAAGAGAAGAGTTGTGAAGGTGAAGAAGAGTCGGGCAAAATATTGAAGAAGAAGATTCAGCCGCATATTGGAGAAGCTTTTTTGTATCTTAAGTGTAAGATAATTAGGGTTTAGGAAAAATCAATGGCCATGATTTAATGTGTGATAGATCCAACGGCTAAGAAGCTAATCCACTTGTTTGATGAAAACCAATCTAAACCGTTCATATGTTTTAATCAACGGCTCTGGCATGTGATCCTGGTGATGCACCAATCGACCAATAGAATTATTTTCAGATATATATAATATATAATAACCAGAAAATAATTTAAAATTAATGAAATTGCTAAAACGAAAATTTTAAAAATGTCAAGTTTATAAATAAAATAGATAAAAATTATAAAAGTGTTAATTTTATAAATAATTTTAAAAAAATAAATAAAAATAAGTAAGTTATGGTTATGTTATAGTATTTGAAAAATATTGTTGATAAACAAATTTTATAAATAATTTTCAAATAAAAATATATTTGAAATTTTTTTTGTAAGTGTTGAATATTTGTTTTGGTTATGTTATAGTATTTAAAACTATATTAATTAGAGTTTTGATTATATTTTAGAGTTTTAGGGTTTGATTAGGGTTATATATATGGTTTATTTATGATATGAAAATATTGTGGTATTGGATTTCAAAATAATAGTTTTATGTATGTATAATAATGGTTTGAATTTTAATTGTTAGTTATATTTTTGTTTATAATTTATAGTTTAGGGTTTGTTTAGGGTTTATGAGTTGTTTAGGATATGAATATGTGGTATTGAATTTGAAAGTAGTAGATTTGAAAATAAAAGTTCTTTTTGTAAGTTTTGAATCTTAATTTAGGTATATTATAATTTTTAGAGTTTTAGTTATTAGATTTTGGTTATAGTTTAAGGTTTTATATGTATATGTTTATATAATTTAGGATATGAATATTGTGGTATTAAATTTGAAATAATAGTTTTATGTATATATAACTAATGGTTTGTATTTTGATTTTATAGTTTATGATTAAGAGTTTAAAATTTTAAGTTTGGGGTTTTAAGGTATATTTAGGGTTTAGGGTTTGAAATAGCCACGAATAAAATTCGTGGCTATTCGTGGCTATTTCGTGGCTAATCTCTTCCACGATAATATCATGGCTATTCGTGGCTAAATTAGCCACAAATAGCTACGATTTCAGATCGTGGCTAGGTAGCCACAAATATCTTCGTGGCTAGTTATGGCTATGCTCTTCCACGACTAGTTCGTGGCTACTCGTGGCTAATTATCCACAGATAGCCACGAATATTTTTTCGTGGCTAAATAGCCACGAATATCTACGAATTAGCCACGATTTGCAGTCGTGGCTGGTTTGTAGCGATTCGTAGCTATTCGTAGTTGGAAAATTCTTAGCCACGAACTGTTCGTGGCTCGTTCGTGGCTAAAAACAGTTTTTCTTGTAGTGAAGTATCTTGGAACAAAATTGTCTGGATATCTAACTCGGTGCCCCGACAAGCTTTTGTCACTTGGCTAGCAGTTCGGGATCGTCTGTCCACAGGGCAGCGCATGAAAATTTGGGGGATGACGCAAGGATGTAATTTATGCGGTGAGCCGGAAGAGACAAGAGACCACCTGTTCTTCGCTTGTCCGTTCTCCTACACAGCATGGACTTCGATAGCAGGGAAACTTCTTGGCTCAAGAATAAACCCGGATTGGACCTCAACAGTTAACAACCTGCAAAGAAACATACTACCCCAACTAGAAAACCGTCTTGTGAAGCTGGCGTTCCAGGGGTCTATTTACTGGATATGGAGGGAACGCAATGTCCGGATTCATAATGGCTCAAAAATACTGCTATTGCTCTAGCCAAAATAATATGTTCGGGCATCAGGAATCGGTTGATAAGTCTACGACATTTAGATCAAGTCGAAGACAGTGCTATTCGAAGATGGGAGGAAGTCACCAGCTTGCCCAACTCCAATTCTCTGACCCATACGAACTACTCTTAATAGACTTCCTCAACACTGTTTTAGTTCTTTGCTCAGCTCATTTCATAACTCTTTTGGGTTCTTATTAACACCAAAAGTATGTAATATTTTTTTTTTTGATATATAAATTTAACATTTCAACAACAAAAAAGTACATTCAAATTCCAAAATTTTAGAGATTTTTGTTGGTTAAAAAAAAATTTCGATGGTGTGTTAATTTCTTGTTTCATTTAAGATTTTGTTTTTTTAAAGTATAGATGAATCATGATATTATTCAGATTTATGTTTAAATACAATATTTTGTTTTAGTTAGAATTGAGTTTTTTTAATTAGCATGAGAATATTTGGTTTGTATACAATTTTCCTATATAGTCGTGAATTATCTTGTGATAGTGGTCTATACATAAGAATATTTTTATCTTTAAAATTAACGACAATAAATTAATAACATTTAAACTAAAGGTAACAAATTGAAAATCATATTTTTTAGTTAATGTTTTTTATTGTTCGCTCCGAGTTGACACTGAAAAAACATTGTTTTCGTCTTGAGAAAATGAACATTTCTTGACCAACAAAATATCTTGACAGTAAGGTGTGAAAGAAGTATAGAAAGTTCTAACTTTTAATTGGTTTTCCATTCAAAAAGGCTCCTTTTCATTGGACACCAGTGAATATCTATTGTATCATTAGATATGATATAAAAAATAAGAGACATCATCGAGATATAGCCCATGTCCACAGCATCGTCAAAGAAACCATTAATATAATAGGTATAACCAAAGAAACTTGAAGTAGAGATTGCTACAATGTAACCATGATGAGGGTCTACACATAGCCTTTTAGCTCATCTATAATAGGATTGGAAACGATGCCAACAACATAGACTTTTCCAACTGTAAGGCCAATGGAAACACTCAAAAGGGAACCTGCAGAAACAACGTTTGGTTTTGTACTTTTGTTTATAATGAAATGTGCAGAACGAAACAAACAATCATTTAAATGAGAACTGAGCAACAATAAGTATATATACCCGTGAACGAAATTTGTGTAGGTTGCTGAAATTCGGAAGCAAAAGCTGATTGGAAAAACCGATGTAAAACGATTGAGGAAAACGATTTAGCGGAGGCGAGATGATCTCTTTCCTTAATTCAAAATATCTCCCGCAGTGTAACGGTTTGATGAGATAATGAAGTTTCGGATATATAGGAGAGGAATGGTTCGGTCAAACTTGCGCAAAAAGAATCTCGCAAAACGTTACGGAAATCGTGTAACTTAATGCGGAGATCTCGCGAAGTTAATTCGTATGTTACAAATATTCGAATTTAATTTTCGAATTTATTTGATTAATGGTTCAAAAATTCATAAGAATTTTGTCCAAAAAATATACGCGCGGGAGCCTCTTTAGAGGCTCATTCCACGAACCACGAGCCGGACGGACGGCGGCGGCGCGCGTGTGTTCCCTTCTCTCTCTCCATAGCCATGTAAACAATTGTATGACCATGTATATATATATACCACTCTAAAACTTCTCTTGCTTCCAATGTGGGACAAATTAAGTTCCACTTAAGTTTGGAGAGCAAAAGGCTTGACCAATTTTATTGGCCCATACCCATTTCTTTTTAACTCTTATAATATTTTATGAACCAAATTGTTCACTCTCATTCTCTAGATCAACTGCTCCTTCTTCATCAACATCAGTTTCTTTCTCAACCGTCAGCGGAGCGTTATCGACCGGAGGAGCATTATCAATAGCATCGCTCGCCTGAGGAGGAGGAGCATTCGTCCCCGGAGCATCTCTCGCCGGAGGAGGAGGATTATTGACATCGTTTTTCTTGCCACGATGAGTCTTTAGCGCCATCTATCTTTTTTACTCGCGTGAAAACCTGCGAAAACCTGCGTCGTTTGAGATAAGAGACAATAGATAGGAACTCGAATGGAGAAGAGGAGAAGTTAAGAGGAATGAGAAGAGTTAAAATTGAGGATTTACTCGAAGGAGAAGAGGGAATGAGGAAAATGAGTAACGGCTCCGAAAATAAGGGGAAGAAGTTAGAAAGAATTAGGGATTTGGATTAGAAAATTTGAGGATTTTTTAGAATTAATCGGGTCTGACCTGTTTTTTAGGTTATCCGACCCGGGTAAATCAGATGAACCAGCGATTTTTGGGAAAAACCGGCTCATTTGCGGTTAGATATAAGATTTTGGTTAAGGAAGGTTAAACCGTCTGGTTTTCCCGTAATTATCCTAGATTCGTCTTTTTAGTAATTTCATTTGTTTTCAATTAAAAAATAATGTTAATAAAAATTTTAATTATTTGAGGGGCATATGAGATTTCTTTCGGGTATGGAAGGCTATCAGAGAAGTTTTTTCCGACCTGAAGAGACTGAGATTGAGAAGGAACTCAATCAGCTGAAGCCAAATCGAGAAGATGATGAGATTGATTTCAGTCGCAATTACATCGGCATCAAAGAGATTTGTTCATCGAAATCTCCAGGGAAGAGGTAATCCTCGAACTACTCCTTCCTTTAATCTTTGCGGAGTCTGTTTCTGGGTACGAGATTTTTCTGGTTCGAGTTATGCTGAAAGAGAGAAGATTAAAGATGGGTTTCTACATGATATTAAGTTAGATGATGCATTTGGTTTGTTCAGTGAAATGGTCAAGTCTCGTCCTTTACTTTCGATCATTGAGTTTATTAAAATAATGAGTGCAATTGCGAAGATGAAGAAGTATGATGTTGTCATCTCTTTGGGGAGAAGATGTAGGTGTTAGGGATTCCACATAATCACTATACATATACTATTTTGATTAATTGTTTCTGTCTCCTCTCTCAACTCCCTTTTGCTTTAGCTATTCTTGGCAATATGATGAAACTTGGTTATGAGCCCAGTATCATCACGCTCAATTCGCTCCTTAATGGTTTCTGTAACATGAATATGACTTCTGATGCTGTAGCTTTAGTTGATCAAAATGGTTGAAATGCGATGCAAACCTGATACAGTCACATTTACAACTCTAATCAATGGACTTTTTCTCCACAACAAAGTCTCAGAAGCTGTGGCTTTAGTTGAACGGATGGTGGTGAAAGGATGTTAGCCGAGTTTGGTTACGTATGGTGTTGCAGTAAATGGTATGTGTAAGATAGGTGATATTGACTTGGCTTTAGATCTTCTCAAGAAGTTGAAAATAGCGGCGAGTATTGTGATCTACAATACACTCATTGATGGTGTTTGCAAATACAAACATGTGGATGATGCACTCAATCTATTTAGTGAAATGGAAGACAAATGGATTAAATCAATGTTGTTACCTACAACTCCCTCATATGTTGTCTTTGTAAATATGGAACATGGAGAGATGCATCTCGACTACTAAGTGATATGATTGAAAGAAAAATCAACCCCAATGTAGTCACTTTCAATACATTAATCGATGCATTTGCAAAAGAGGGAAAATTTTTAGAGGCTGAAGAATTGTATGAGGAGATGATCCGAAGGTCTATAGCTCCTCATATTTTCACATACAATTCATTGGTAAATGGGTTTTGCAAGCAGAGTTGCCTAGATGAGGCCAGGCAGATGTTTGCTATGATGGTTATCAAAGAATGTCTCCCGAATGTAGTGACTTATAGTACTCTTATAAATGGATATTGCAAGTCTAATAGAGTAGATTACAACACTCTAATCCAAGGTTTTTTGCATGTTGGCGACTGTTGGTACTGGATTTTCCTCTAGGAAATTCTGCCCATAAACAAATAAATCAAAGGCCCATAATCATGAGCCCGTTCCAAAATCAAGACAGAGAGATCGACCGTTATCCTTTGTTGGGCCCATACGATTGACATCCTGACAAGGCCCAAGCAACGCCGAAGTGCGAGGCGATCGAGCTCGAGCTCGATAGGATACGATGCGGAGATACAACAACCTGGTCTTCGTCGGTTCAACTGATCCACGCAAATCTCGGAGATCGTTATCACGGCGAGGCCGAAATATCAGAACAAGAAGATGATGGTCGAGAGTATTTAAAGAACAAGTGGCGATTCATTCAAGACATTCCAACCCTAATTAAGAACACTTCGACTAGATAGCTCGATCATCATACTTTGTACTCTCTTTTCGATTGTGTTTGTTCTATCTCGACGATCAATCTCAATAAAGTCTTTGATTCATAGGAAATCTATACCATTTCTATATCCAAAATTCCAAATCCACGATTACAAATTCTTGGTGTGAATCTCAGATCTCACATTTGGCGCCCACCGTGGGGTCTATCTATAGCTTTTCTTGTCTTAAGAATCAGATCTTAGATCCGATAGAACGAGATGAATCCCGACCAATCTGGCTCTCCCAGCGCCACACCACCAGTCGACCACTCTCAAACGGTTGACAACGTTCCTCAGAACACCACCGGGGTAAGAATCATGGGTCAAACCGATGGCGTGTTGACGAGCTCTGCCTCAGTCTCCACAACTTCGGCATCAGCCGTCTCAGTCGCTCAAACGGTCGCGACGAGCCAGACTCCGATAAATGTTTCGCCAGGAACTAACGATCCGAGAAGAAATTGGGTGTGGATGAGGAATGATTCCATTTCCGCCCCCACCTCAGGTGGTGGATCTGGAACAACCAGACCTAATTCGCCACTGCCTTCTGCTCCGCAGCGACAAGGCCCAGATGACCTCGCTGAAATCCGTTCGATGTTAAGCCTGTTGGTAAACCGAATGAGAAACAACGAGGCAAGCGCACGGGCCCAAGAGATCACAAACCGTTCTCTGGCCGCGCAACTCGATGAACAGGAACGACGCATTAACGCCCGTCTTGAAGAGCTCGCCAGCCAAAACCAGGGGGTAGATCAACACAAGATCCACGAACCCCCATAATTCCACCGTGTACACGCTTGAACTTCTCCCAGGTAGTAACTACCCCGATAGCATCGGGATATTTTGCTAATACGTCAAGTAGCGGCTTCCGCCTTATAATGACACCTATCGCGATACCGACCCCATTCAGTTCAATGGTCACAGATCCAACCGGATCGGGATGTTGGGAATGTCCTGAAATCTATTGTACTTGCTCTCAGTGAAAGTCGTATAGTCGAGATGAGACAATCACATAACACTAGGTAGTCATAACGCTTTGCTAGAAGACACTTATGATCAATGAGTTTGCTAGTGTTATATGATCCTACAGGGTCACACACCTAAGCAAACTGGGCGTTAAAGACGAGGTTAATCATTAATGTAATGATCCAGTAAATGCATATGTGATATGCATTCGATATCAATGTTCTGGGAAGCATCGATCGTTGCAGGTATTGCATCGATCGATGCACTCGCGGATCAATCAGATTAATTCGGTTTAATCGTTGATTAATTCCGTTGTGGTTTAAGCCGACATATATAAGATATATGGTCGACCTAAACTCATCCCTAACCAAATTCACAGCACCAGAACACAGATAGAATCCTCTCTGGAGATTAGATCTCTGTAAGGCACTAGCATCCCTGCGGTCCAGTTTGTGTGCGTGTGGATACCAGTAGAGGCGCAACACCTGAGGCGCTTCGTGATCTCGATTATCTGCAAATACTTCCGCTGCATATTCATCAGGTAATCTCGAGATCTGTTAGATTCAATTACATGAACCTTAGATCCTAGGCTCGGAATTCAGACTAGGGTTGCTAATCCTAATTAGAACTGCTAGAAATTCCTTCAGTGGTATCAGAGCTTTAGGGTTCCATTGAATCTGTAGCATGTTGATTAGATTGGATGAATCTGAATCTGTGTATAGTTGATACAAGCATGCTAAAACTCGTTTTGATCAAAGTAACCTAGTTTAGGGTTTTGTTCGAAAACGCTTTAAGGTTTTTCGCATAGTGTCGATCGTTGCCAATCGGGCATCGATCGACACAGAGCGAAAACCCGAATAAATTTAGGGTTTTTCGCATGGTGTCGATCGTTGCCAATCCGGCAACGATCGATGCAGGGCGAAAACCCGAATAAACCTAGTTTTCGCCTAGTGACGATCGATGCAATTGTTGCATCGATCGACACAGCCTCGCGAGATTGTTGGATCGGTTCAATTGGATTGGACCGGTTATCGAGCTTGGTTAATAATGGTCGAACACTGTGAATGGTTTAAATGCGATTGGTTTGATTAGGTTGGCATCGACCGATGCTAATGTAGCATCGATCGACGCTGACCGGTGTTCAAAACTGGATCAATTGGATTGATCGGTTATCGCGGATTAATTAATTATAAGAATTAAAACATAGTAAAACTGAACGTTTTAAAGGTTCCGTTCCTCAACCAAATATCAAGTGATACTTGATGTCTTTCCAATCTTGTCAACTGTCAAGACCCATTTAGTTGTGTGATAGACTTGCAGTGCAAGATGTCCACAATTTCATGAGTAAGGCAGAGGTAATCGTGTTGATGGACTTGCAGTGCAAGACATCGACAATTACGCGACTGAAGAGATTGGTTTACTTGACTGGGCCATCAAAATCGTTTTGGGCTCAGAGACATCAGGTGGATTGGACATAAGATGTCGATCCACAACCAAGAGTTATATTGGATATAACTAGCAAGGTTGTTGCTTACCTAAATAGCTAAAATTGAGTGATAGCCAGTGGCTCACTTGAATTTAGTAAAATATGGGTCTTGGATCATTATATTCATCTGAGGAAGCATTGATTGAATATAATGCGAGCTTTCTTAAAAGTTAAGATTTCTCATTTCTTGAACATCATAACTAAACCTTTTTCTTTTCTATATTCTCATCTATGACTACTACTCATAATAATTCTTTCTCCCTGCGATCCGTCCTTGAGAAGGACAAGTTAAATGGATCGAATTTTCTCGAATGGTATCGGAACTTGAGAATTGTTCTCAAGCAGGAGAAGCGGGACTATGTCCTTGAAAATGTCCTCCCTGAAAAACCGAGAGCCAATGCTCCACATGCAGAAAGGAATGCTTGGGATAAGCATTCTAATGATGTGGTCGATGTGAATTGTCTCATGTTGGCTACCATGAACTCGGATTTGCAGAAGCAATACGAGAACTTGGAGTCGCCCGTGGAGATGATCACTAGCCTGAAAAGTATGTTTCAGGAGCAAGCACGAACTGAGAGATACCAGACGGTTAAATCTCTCATTGAATGCAAGCTACCAAAGGACAGTCCAGTCAGTCCTCATGTCATTAAGATGATGGGTTATATTGATAACCTGGGGAAACTGGATTGTCCCATTAGCCAAGAGTTGGCTACTGACATCATTCTGCAGTCATTGCCGTCAAGTTATGATCAGTTTGTTATGAACTATAACATGAATAACTTGACAAAGACATTGACTGAGCTGCATGGCATGCTCAAGACAGCTGAGCCAAATATCAAGAAGGGCACTCCTAATGTACTTATGGTATAAGGGGGTAAGAAGTTTAAGAAACTTGGCAAAGGTAAGGGAAAGGGCAAGGCAGTCCCGGTTGAGAACCAGGACACGCCGGCGCCAGCCCCAAAGCCCAAGCCGGGCCCATCTGAGACTGATAAGTGCCATTACTGTAAAGAGCCTGGGCATTGGAAGAGAAATTGCAACAAATTCTTGGAAGAGAAGAAGAAGAAGAAGACTTTCGAGACTTCATCTTCAGGTATTTATGTTATAGAAGTAAATGTTACTACTTCTGGTTCTACTTCTTGGGTATTGGATACCGGCTGTGGTGTATTTGTACAAATATGCAGGGCCTAAGCAACAATAGGAAGTTGGAAAGGGGACAAGTGGACCTGCGCGTGGGGAATGGAGCAAGAGTTGCTTCATTAGCCGTAGGAACATATAACTTGTCTTTACCTTCTGGTTTGGTTTTAAAGCTTAATAATTGCTACTATGTACCTGCTATAAGCAGAAATATTATTTCCATTCCTATTTTGGATGTGGAAGGATATCAGTTTTCAATTAAGAATAAATGTTGTTCTTTTGATTACAATGATATATTTTATGGTAGCAGCCCATTAGAGAATGGGCTTTATGTTTTAAACCAGACTGCACCAATCTATAACATTAACACCAAGAGATTCAAATCAAATGACACGAATCAGACTTTTCTATGGCATTGTCGTTTGGGCCATATAAACGAGAAACGGATTCAAAAGCTCCATAGTGATGGGCTTTTGGGCTCATTTGATTATGAATCATGTGAGAAATGTGAATCTTGTTTACTGGGCAAAATGACTAAGGCCCCTTTCAACAAACCAAATGAAAGGGCCAGTGACCTATTGGGCCTTATACATACAGATGTATGCGGCCCAATGAGCACAAGTGCCAGAGGAAATTTTTGATACTTCATTACCTTCACTGATGATTTCAGCAGGTATGGCTATGTCTATTTAATGAGACATAAGTCGGAATCTTTTGAAAGGTTCAAAGAATTCCAAAATGAAGTACAAAATCAACTTGTCAAAAGTATTAAGGCTCTTCGATCAGATCGTGGAGGAGAATACTTAAGCCAAGAATTCAGTGATCATTTGAGAGATTGTGGAATTGTTTCAAAACTCACTCCTCCTGGAACACCACAATGGAATGGCGTGTCCGAGAGGAGGAATCGGACTTTATTAGATATGGTTTGATCAATGATGAGTCTCTCAACTCTGCCATTATCCTTTTGGGGATACGCTCTAGAAACGTCTGCGTTTACACTTAATAGGGTTCCGTCAAAATCAGTTGAAAAGACACCACATGAGATGTGGACTGGAAATGTTCCGAGTGTGTCATTCCTGAAGATTTGGGGTTGTGAAGCTTATGTTAAGCGATTAATTACAGATAAGCTCGAACCCAAATCAGACAAGTGCTACTTCGTTGGTTATCCTAAGGAAACCAAGGCATACTACTTTTACAACCAATCCGAGAACAAAGTGTTTGTTGCTCGGAACTGCGTTTTTCTGGAGAGAGAGTTTCTTTCCAAGAGAAACAGTGGGAGTAAAGTACAACTCGAAGAAGTTCGAGATCCGCAGGAAAATGCTCAACCTGTAGAGGAAGAGCAACAGTTGGATCTACAAAGAGTTGTAGAACCCGCGCCTGTGGAGCCTGAAATTCGCCGATCCGAAAGGATCCGTCACGAACCCGAGAGATATGGATTTCTCGTAACCAATTGTCATGATTTGTTAATCATTGACAGTGACGAGCCAGCGAATTTCGAAGAAGCAATGATGAGCCCTGACTCCGCAAAGTGGCTGAAAGCCGCTGAATCCGAAATGGGATCCATGACACAGAACCAAGTATGGACTTTGGTTGATTTACCCGATGGTGCAAGACCCATTGAGTGTAAATGGATTTTCAAGAAGAAAATTGATGTGGATGGAAATATTTAGATATATAAAGCAAGGCTAGTGGCAAAAGGTTTCAAACAAATTCATGGTATTGACTATGAAGAAACCTATTCACCTGTCGCCATGCATAAATCCATTCGGATTCTCCTAGCAACAGCTGCTCATTATGATTATGAGATCTGGCAGATGGACGTGAAAGCAGCTTTCCTTAATGAAATTCTGGAAGAGGATGTGTACATGACACAACCCGAAGGTTTCATCGATCCAAATGCAGCTAGGAAAGTATGCAAACTTCATCGATCCATTTATGGGTTGAAGCAAGCATCTCGGAGTTGGAATCTTCGTTTTGATGAAGCAGTCAAAAAGTTTGATTTCATCAGAAGCGAAGAAGAACCATGTGTTTACAAGAAGACTAGTGGGAGCGCAGTTGCATTTCTCGTGTTGTATGTAGATAACATACTTCTTCTCGGAAATGACGTTCCGTTGTTACAGTCTGTTAAGACTTGGATCGGAAGTTGTTTTTCAATGAAAGACATGGGAGAAGCCGCGTATATTCTTGGAATAAGAATCTATAGAGATAGATCAAACAAGTTGATTGGACTGTGTCAAGACACTTATATCGATAAGGTCTTACACAGGTTCAGAATGCAAGATTCCAAGAAGGGCTTCATACCAATGTCTTATGGCATAAGTCTCAGCAAGAAGCAGTGTCCTGAGACACCTGCTGAGCGAGATCGCATGAGTCGGATTCCCTATGCCTCGGCGTTGGGATCCATCATGTATGCCATGCTCTGTACTCGTCCAGATGTTGCTTGTACTTTAAGCATGACGAGTAGATACTAATCGGATCCAGGTGAAAGTCACTGGACAGTAGTCAAGAATATTCTGAAGTATTTGAGAAATACTAAGGATAAATTCTTGGTGTATGGAGGAAGTGATGAGCTGGTAGTAAGTGGTTACACAGACGCAAGTTTTCAGACAGACCAAGATGATTTCCGATCGCAATCTGGTTACATCTTCTGCCTGAATGGCGGTGCAGTAAGCTGGAAGAGTTCCAAGCAGAACACTGTAGCAGATTCCACAACTGAAGCTGAGTACCTCGCTGCTTCTGAAGCGGCAAAGGAGGCTGTTTGGATCAAGAAGTTCATCACTGAACTTGGTGTGATTCCTAGCATTTCTGAGCCAGTGGCTTTATATTGTGACAACAATGGAGCCATTGCGCAAGCAAAGGAACCTAGATCACACCAGAAATCCAAACACATAGAAAGGCGATATCACCTTATCCGTGATATTGTGAATAGAGAAGATGTGAAGATCAGCAGAGTCCCTACGGATGAGAATGTTGCTGATCCACTGACCAAGCCCCTCCCAAGGCCTAAGCATGAGTTTGATACAACTGCTGTAGGCATTAGATTTCTTAAGATATGATCTTGATTTCAGTGGGAGTTGTATTTGTTTTAGTTATGACATGATGTTCACAAAGACATAATAGTTATGTTATTTTAATGAAATTATTTCAGCATTATTTAATTGTG
Source organism: Orychophragmus violaceus (assembly GCA_030180135.1). Taxonomy (NCBI): domain Eukaryota; kingdom Viridiplantae; phylum Streptophyta; class Magnoliopsida; order Brassicales; family Brassicaceae; genus Orychophragmus; species Orychophragmus violaceus. The sequence goes on from CM058239.1 coordinate 107,922,342, forward strand.
TTAATTAAATATATATAAAGTCCCAAAGTAATTTATGACATTTTATAGGCCATCAAGTATGTGACTTGATCATGAAACCCTATAAGCAATAAATGACATAAATTATAATGGTCCATGGTCGAGGTTGTTAACGTGGGACATTAACAACCACGTGAGACTAGTATGTGAGGTGACTGATGACCATGTTTCATGGAGTCATTGATAAGGGTATTAAAGTCATTCATATAGATATGTGTTAGAGAACACATGATCGGACTTGACCCGTTAATGAGAACTCTACAAGATGTTATATGAGTGTCATAAGAGTTTCTCATTACGACTAAAGAGAGTAGTCCTTAGACCTGAGTTCATCATGTCCTCTCTTATATGGATTGGTTCGTCTTGACTTTGTCAAACGTCAGCCGTAACTGGTGATCATAAAGACACTGATTAGGCGGATTATGAGATATAAAAGAGACATGGATGGAACAAGATGGGATTTGTACCTCCTATATAACATGAGTTAAATATCTCTGGGCCTATCGAAGATTTGATACTGGAAATGCGTGGCCGCGCTCAAACGAGGTGATTGTCAGTCGTTTGTTTTTCATCAGTACAAATCGGAATTCGATAAACGTAATCTGGTTGAATAAGGATGACACAGTGCTTGCCTTATGCTAGATTGAGATATAGCTACAAAGGGATTAAAGGAATAGATGATTCCAGTACAAGTGGGAGATTGTTGGGAATGTCCTGAAATCTATTGTACTTGCTCTCAGTGAAAGTCGTATAGTCGAGATGAGACAATCACATAACACTAGGTAGTCATAACGCTTTGCTAGAAGCCACTTATGATCAATGAGTTGAGAACTCATTGCTAGTGTTATATGATCCTACAGGGTCACACACCTAAGCAAACTGGGCGTTAAAGACGAGGTTGATCATTAATGTAATGATCCAGTAAATGCATATGTGATATGCATTCGATATCAATGTTCTGGGAAGCATCGATCGTTGCAGGTATTGCATCGATCGATGCACTCGCGGATCAATCAGATTAATTCGGTTTAATCGTTGATTAATTCCGTTGTGGTTTAAGCCGACATATATAAGATATATGGTCTACCTAAACTCATCCCTAACCAAATTCACAGCCACCAGAACACAGATAGAATCCTCTCTGGAGATTAGATCTCTGTAAGGCACTAGCATCCCTGCGGTCCAGTTTGTGTGCGTGTGGATACCAGTAGAGGCGCAGCACTTGAGGCGCTTCGTGATCTCGATTATCTGCAAATACTTCCGCTGCATATTCATCAGGTAATCTCGAGATCTGTTAGATTCAATTACATGAACCTTAGATCCTAGGCTCGGAATTCAGACTAGGGTTGCTAATCCTGATTAGAACTGCTAGAAATTCCTTCACGGGAAACCGACCATTACCCGGGCCACCACCTTTCCCGAATAACTCTAATATCCGGCCGAGGCAACTAGGAGGTTCTGCTTTCGCCTCGAGCTCATGACACCTTAACGGATCAAATACGATACAGTTCCAAACGCCGCAGGTCGACCAGACGAGATCGATTCCAACAATCGATCTTCTCGACCCCGTTTTCCCGGAACAAACATCCAATCAGGCACAAGCCCAGTTTGCGCCTACGGTAGGCGATGAACACGATATGCTTAGACAGTACATTGAACAAGCTAAGGCCCAGTTCGTCAGTCTGAGCTCGAAAGTTCACATGGCAACAAGCATGGCGCCCGACATCGATCGAGTGATCGAAGAAACGCGACAAACGCCGTTCATAGACCGGATCGCCTTTGCAAGAATCCGGGAAATCAAGAAAACGAAATTTCCGGAGTTCTCTGGAAAATCGGACCAGAAAGCCCATATCAGGGCATTCCGACTAGCAATGGCAAGGGTATTCCTTACCGATGAGGAAAGAGAGCCGGCTTTCTGCAGGCTCTTCGCCGAAAACCTATCGGGCTCCACCCTAGAATGGTTTTCCGGACCGGAAGAAAGGTCCATCGACAACTTCACCCAGTTCATGACGGCTTTCCTCAAACAATACTCCGTCTTTATCGAGGTAAAAACTACTGAGGCAGCCCTGTTTGGCGTCTCTCAGAAACCTGACGAGACACTTCGCTCGTACATCGACCGATTTAAGGAAATAAAATCCAAAATTGCAAACCCCGAGACGAAGTAGCTATAGAAGCACTGAGACGTGGACTGTGGTATTCGACCAGATTCCGCGAGGAAATAACAGTCCGCGAACCTCAAACACTTGATGACGCCCTTTATCGCGCATCGGCCTTTGCTCGCCTTGAGGACGAAACCACGGCCCTCAGAGAAAAGCATCGAAAAGAAAAGAACCCTTCGGGCTCCCAGAAACCGAACTCAAAAAAGGATTCCCGTAAATCGGGAAACGTCAATGCGGTCGAGAGCCCGAAGAGCTCGAAGAAATTCGAGTTCGATAACGAAAAATTCTGTGATTTTCACAACAAAAGAGGACACTCGACTGAAGAGTGCTATACTCAAGCTAAAGCCGAGGCTCAAAAGCGAGAGTCCGAAAACAAACAAGAATCAGAAGTCGAGGAGGAAACTCCATCTGACAAAAAGGAAAGTAAGCAGACCAAAGAGTCAAACACCAAAAAGCCTTCTCAGAACAAACGAGAACGGTCAAAGGAGCCGGAATCTCCCGAAACACTCCCTCAGGGGTCGCGAAAGCGAGTCGAGTTCATTCTCGGCGAGCTCAGCTTGTGCGGCACCCCAAGAAGTTTGGCGTTATCTCCACCTCCGGCTCCCGTCAAGAGTTTACGCTCACGGATCAATCTCCCTCGTCTCTGCGGGGGGGGGGGGGGGGTGTACGGGCCATACTCCCTAAACGAGTCAACTTCATCTTCGGTGGCTCCAAGCTATGCCGAGACTCGGTCAATTCAATCAAAGCCCTTCAAAGAAGAGTCGAGACCGACAAAGGGGGGAAAATCCCAATGTTAGGCCCAGACCACGAAATCACTTTCCAGGAGAGCGAGACAAGTAATCTCGACAAAACACACGACGGCGCTCTCCTCGTTTGTCTAGTAGTGGGAGATGTCGAACTCTCGAGGATAATGATCGACACCGGAAGTTCGGTGGATGTCCTCTTTTACGATGCGTTCAAAAAGATGGAGTTCAACGACTCCGAGATCGTCGAGGAAAAGACACCACTGGTAGGGTTCGCTGGCGAGACAACATACTCAATGGGCTCTGTATTCGCCCCAGTAATAGCTGGAGGAGTTCGAAGAATGACAGAGTTCGTTGTAGTAGATCGGCCAGTTCCCTACAACACAATTCTAGGTCGACCATGGATATATGACATGAAAGCGGTACCATCGACCTACCATAAATGCGTAAAATTTCCAACTCCCAAAGGAGTAAAAACTGTTTACGGAAGTCAAAAGATTTCCCGTCATTTCTACAAGAACGGATACAAGCAAATTGAGAAATCTCCCGCGTAGCAATTACAGAAAGAGGAGGAGCTCGCCACCATGCAGACCAAAAGGTCGAACGACCCAAGTCAAGTAGGACCCCGAAAGGACCTCATGACCCAAGTTTGCATAGACGAGGCTCATCCCGAAAGACTTGTTGGCATTGGAATCGACCTATCAGATCCAGTCAAAAATGAATTGGTCTCTTTTCTTAAACAGAACGTCGACTCCTTTGCCTGGTCTTCAGCAGACATGAAAGGGATCAACATCGACGTAACCAGCCACGAGCTGAATGTCGACCTAACTTACAAACCGGTAAGAGAGAAACGTCGAAAACTAGGCCCGGAACGAGCTCAAGCCGTCAACGACGAGGTTGATCGGTTACTAAAAATCGGATCGATCAGAGAGGTCAAGTACCCCGACTGGCTGGCAAATCCCGTAGTGGTCAAGAAAAAGAACGGGAAGTGGAGAGTCTGTGTAGATTTCACAGATCTCAACAAAGCATGTCCGAAGGACAGTTTTCCACTCCCACACATCGATCGACTGGTCGAAGCTACCGCCAGACACCAACTACTATCCTTCATTGATGCCTTCTCGAGGTACAACCAAATACTAATGAACCCTGAGGACCAAGAAAAGACTTCGTTCATAACTGATCGAGGAACGTACTGCTACAAAGTCATGCCCTTTGGATTAAAAAAATGCAGGAGCGACTTACCAACGCCTCGTCAACAAGATGTTTTCAGGACTTCTCGGTAAAACCATGGAAGTCTACATCGACGATATGTTGGTCAAATCTTCCAAGTACGAAGACCATATCCCCCAGCTAAAAGAATGCTTTATTATTCTCAACAAATATGGGATGATGCTCAACCCAGCAAAGTCCACCTTCGGGGTCCCCTCAGGAGAATTCCTTGGTTACCTAGTGACCGAAAGAGGGTGTCGAAGCGAACCCCAAAAAGATCGCAACATTTATAGAGATGAAATCTCCCATAACAACGCGAGAGGTCCACCGCCTGACTGGCAAGATAGCTGCTTTGAACCGCTTCATCTCGAGGTCGACTGATAAATGTCTACCCTTCTATCACTTGCTCAAAGCGAACAAGAAGTTCCTCTGGGACGAAAAGTGCGAAGAAGCGCTCGCCCAGCTCAAGTCTTATCTAAGCGAACCACCTAGACTGGCAAAACCAGTAGAAGGGGAACCCCTCTACCTCTACCTAGCTGTTTCTACGGCAGCAGTAAGTGGAGTCCTGGTTCGGGAAGAACAAAAGGAACAACGGCCAGTGTATTACATCAGCAAGACCTTAATCGATGCCGAAACCAGATATCCCGCCATGGAAAAACTCGCTTTGGCATTGGTGACATCAGCTCGGAAACTCCGACCATACTTCCAATCGCACTCGATCATAGTGATGACCTCCCAACCGCTGAGAACCATCCTTCACAGTCTAAGCCAGACAGGTCGACTGGTCAAATGGGCTATCAAACTCAGCGAGTATGACATAGAGTACAAGGCTCGGACGTGCCTAAAAGCGCAAGTGCTGGCCGATTTCATAATTGAACTTCCTCCGACCATCGAACTCGACCCGACCTCAGCCAAGAGATGGAAACTCTACGTCGATGGAGTTTCCTCGAGGCAAGGATCCGGAGTCGCAGTAAAACTGGTCTCCCCCACGGGCGAAGTATTAGAACAGTCATTCAGACAGGACTTCGCCGCATCAAATAACAAAGCAGAATACGAAGCGTTAATAGCCGGGCTCAGAGTAGCAATAGCGATAGAAGCCCGAGAAGTAGACGCCTTCAGTGATTCCCAATTGGTCACGAGCCAATATCATGGAGACTACGAGGCCAAAGACGAACGGATGGAAGCATACCTACAGGTAGTCCGTACGCTCGCAGAACAGATCGAATTCTTTGATCTAACACGGATCCCGCGAGGGGAAAACACCGCAGCCGATGCCCTGGCCTCTCTAGCATCGACATCAGATCCTAACCTCAAAAGGATCTTACCGGTCGAGGGGATCGAAAAACCAAGTATCGACATAGCCCTGAAAGCTCTGTCCTTGAAAGAGGACGAGCCTACCTTAAAGGACGATGTCGAACACAAGGAACGTCCCAAGGACACCAGTCGCGACATCATCGAGATCGATGATGATCTCGATCCAAAAAATGCCGTGTACGTCGCGAACGTTCCCGATGGACCAATCCAAGCTGCATCCACTAGTCAAGGACCCGAGCCTAAAGATGACGAAGATTGGAGAACTCCGATCATTCGATACATTACAAATGGCGAAGTCCCCGACGACAAATGGGAGGCGCGGAAACTCAAGACGCAAAGTGCAAGGTATTGCGTCACGCAAGGAGAACTCTTTAAAAGAAGTCTCTCTGGACCTTACCTCAAATGCCTCGATAAAAAGCAAGCCCTAGCCGTGATCACGCATGCCCACGACAGATCCTGCGGAAGCCATTCCGGAGGACGAGCCCTGGCCGTACGAATCAAAAGGCAAGGCTATTTCTGGCCAACAATGGCCACCGAATGCAAATCTTTTTACAGCAAATGCGATAAATGCCAAAAGCATTCCCCGATTATCCACCAAGCATCAGAGAAAATCTCCTCTATCTCATCACCATACCCATTCATGCGATGGGGAATGGACATCGTGGGACCTTTAGTCGCATCCGACAAAAAGAAAGCTACACACCTATTAGTGATGACAGACTACTTCACTAAGTGGATTGAAGCAGAATCATACCAAAAGGTAAAAGATGTTCACGTTAAGGAGTTCGTCTGGCGAAACATCGTGTGCCGACATGGACTACCCCACGAGATCGTCACCGACAACGGATCGCAATTCATATCAAACATGTTCAAGGAGTTCTGTAGAACCTGGAACATAAAGCTGACTTACTCAACGCCCGCTATCCTCAAGGGAACGGACTGGCAGAAGCAGCTAACAAGGCAATCATGAATAGCCTCAAGAAAAGACTCAATGAGTGCAAAACAAGCTGGAGCGACGAGCTCCCAGCCGTACTCTGGGCTTACCGGACTACCCCCCGCAAATCCACCGAGGAGACTCCTTTTTCGCTGGCTTATGGAATCGAGGCAGTAGTACCAGCCGAAATCCTCGTGTCAAGCATCCGCAAAGAAGAATGCCCACGTCAAGAGGAACTTAACAACAAGATGATAACAGACGAGCTTGATCTCGTCGACGAAAGGAGAAATCTTGCACTAGCTCGAATCCAGAACTACCAACAAGCCGCAGCTCGCTACTACGATTCCAGAATTAAAACTCGAAGGTTTCAAATAGGGGAGCTCGTCTTACGGAAAGTGTTCGACCATAAAAAGGAAGAACACGCGGGAAAGTTAGGAGAAAAGTGGGAAGGTCCTTACCAGGTCACTGATGTTGTGAAGGATGGGGTCTACCGACTCAAGTCGGTGGAAACCCAGAAACCTGAACTACGACCCTGGAACATCATCAATCTCAAAGAGTACTTTCACTAAAGTACGCAACCTAATCGAACTACGAAACGGCTTGATCCCCTTAAAAGGGTACGTAGGCAGCTCGACTTCGAGCGCAGCCGCCCCTCCAACACAAAGCTCTTACTGAGCTCGACAACTTCAAACGAAGTCGTATTAACTTATCTTTGTGAAATCAAAATAAGCCTCTCGATCAGTGTCTCTTTCCATTGTAAAAGTTAAGAGTCGTTGCAAAATATTTTTTCATTACATTTTACCAAGTGATATGAAATTATCTCTTCAAAAAATAAAGTGGTATGAAATTATATTTTCAGAAACAAACGATATTAAGTTATCCCTTTCAAGAGACCCGAAACGGTCCCTCTTTATCAAACGAACTGAAATGGTCGTCTCAAAGCAAGCGATCTGAAATGATCCCTCGAAAACCTAAAATTCTTCCAGCTTTATGCAGCTTAGAAGAATTGGGGGGCTACCCCCTCCCCTTTAAGCAAAAACAACGAGGTCAAGTCTACAGCAAGACAAATCTGTGTAAGTCTACTTCGATTCATTATATATTTAGCACTTTTCATCTCAGTTCGTTCAAAAAGCTCGAATTCCACACCGGGAAAGAGTTGTACCTCGAAAAAAGTTTGAGGAAGAGTTTGAGCTAAAATGCAATCAGTCCAAAAGTTCGCAAGAGAACTCCCTAAGGCAACTCAAGCCAGATTATTTATATAACCCCTCTTTAGAGGTTCAGACCACCATACGGCCGACTTTGTGCTAAGGCGTTAAAACGATAAAATCTACGCTAAGGCATAAAAGATTAAAAAGAAATTCATAAAAGGACTTGACGCCCTAAAGTTCGCAAAAAAAACCACCAGAGGGAAACATCGAAAATGAAAAAGAAACCCCTTCGGGCAGCAACAAAACTATCAAAATTGTTGCGATCGCGAGGAAGCCTCGTCTCCACCCTCCGCTTGGTCACCAGTAGAACCAACCCCAGTCGTAAGATTTGATCCGTACTGATCGAGACAGGGAGCAGCCGGCGGCGGAGCATGCGCCAAAATAACCGAGTCGCTTGACACCGCCGGCAGGTTCAACTTGCCAATGCTGAAATCAGAAACCGCTGCGGCATTCATCTCCTCCTGGGCCGCCCTCTTCTTATCGGCCAACTTCAGAACTTCCTGAGTTAGGTCGATCTCGCCAGAGGTTAACTCCGCGATGAGCTCGATATTGGCCAGGGTCTCTTGGAGGCGGATCTCGGCACTGGTTTCGGCCTTCCACTTTTCGATCTTCTCCTTAATCTCCTTAAGGATCTCCAAGTACTCCACGCTCATATTCTTCCTCGCCTCATGAGCCGCGACCTTCACGTCGAAGTCCCTCCCCTCGAGGACCCTCTCCAGATCAGTTCGATCTTGAGCAGGTTACAAAACTGCGACCCGGCTCGCTTCTTTGGCAGCCAGAGTTCGACCCACAGCCGCTTGAAGCTTCTGAGAAAGATCTTCCTCCCGATTCTCAAGAATCAGTAGTCGAGCCTCGATCCCCTCGTACCTAGCCAATATCCTCTTAAGTTCCTCCTCTCGGGCCAAGGAACCCTGCAGCTGTACATTCAAGTCGACGACCGCCTTCTTGACTCGAGTTCGCCCACCCGCGACCCTTCGCGCAGCTCACGCTCGGAATTAGCCACGAATCCATTCGTAGCCTCCGGGAACTACATAGAAATACTGATGATGAGTTCCCAAAACAAATATAAGGAAAAAAAAAGAGCTACGACCATTACTTTTCCAATGGCCGTCGCTATCTCGGTGTATGAATCACCAAGGACCATGTCTCCAACAGCCGGGAGCTTGATACCCGCAGGTGTAAAATGCCTCAGCAGGCAAGCTACGCTACCCGGCGTCCCAACATCTTCGCCCGATCTCCTCGAGCCCTCCCTAGTGTCAACCCTTCGGCGCTTCGGCACAGGAACTTCACTCTCACTCTGATCGACCGGTTCCCTCGAACCACTCGGGTAGGAATCACGTAAGACTGGCTCCTCGGGCGGTATCAGATCCGTCTCCCGGGCAATCAAAGAAGGGGGAACACTGCCTGTCCCCGCGACGGCGTCGGTGGCCTCTGTGCTCAAGGGAAGACTTGGAAGATGGGGAGGCGGAGAATCACACATGGCAAAAAAGATGGCACTGCTCAAGCTTCCGTCCCTCACCTTCTTCGCCAATTCCACAGGGTCTTTCCCATCTCGCGACTCCTTGCCCTCCGAGATAGTTTCTCGCAAGGAGGAGTACTAGCGGTTGAACTATCATTGATATATCATGGTTTTTACCCAGTTTAGACCATGATATAGTTGTGTTTTTAGTGTCTTTTGTATTCGTTTAGAGTCTTTTACAGGTTTAATCAGGTTTGGAGCTAATTGGAGATATTTGGAGCATTCTGGGACTTTTGGGACGTTTTGGCCGAGAGCTTAAGTCACTGTCCGATTTATTGATCATGCATCGACCGACACACCTTGTGCATCGGTCGACACACTAGCGAGATGGGCCGTACGCGTCGGTTTAATGAAGATATGAAGATTTGCAAAGAAGCCCAAGATAGTTCCAGTATTTACACAGAAGCCCCATCCGAGATTATACCTATATATACTAGTTTTTGGTGTTTATTTTACCTACGCTTTGATACTAATAGCTAAGAGATTTCTAGAGCTTTTGGGGCTGATCTATTTCTTGTATTCACTTATTTGGAGAAGATTTCGAACCCCTTTATCTATTTAATTTCTTATATGCAATCTATTATTTCTTTGATTATGTTTTCATTAATCATGTCTGAGTAGATCCATAGTTGAGTTTAGGGTTTCTCACATAGGATTTCATGACTTGCTAGACTTGTTCAAATTCAGTTAAGGATTCATAACTATATCTGTTCTTCAATTTAATTGTGCTTAAAGCTAGTTCTAACCTGATCAATTAGAATCTAGATCTTAGGTTGCTAAATACGTCACGGAAGTGGGGTTTAGGAATCTGAACTAATTAAATTGGGCAATTAAACTTTGCGCAAACGGAAGTTTGGTTTAGGGTAATTGTGAACATATCAAACTTGGGATTAATGCTAGTTTAATCTGTTAGTTCTCGCAAACGAAAGTTTGGTTTGCTGCACTTAGACTTAGAGAATTATCGCAAAGGAATTTGGTTAATTCTATATCTGTGTTTTGAGTTCTAGAACTGTGCTTAATTAGATCCTTGCTGAATGAACTGTCTGCTTGTCTGATTTCCTGAGAATACCCTAGGCTTGACGCTTTTAGTTTATTGCTTCACAACCGTTAATCTCTGCTACTGTTTACTTTCTTGCTTCGCAATTTATTTACTTCACCATCTGCTTATTTCTAGTATTAATCTCTACGTTTCTGTTTCTATTGAGACCAAGTGTCCCTGTGGATTCGATAGCCCTATATACTACTTTGACATTGCTGTTCACTTGCAGTTTAGAATAGGGTAAAACTTAGAAGCCTATCAAGTTTTTGGCGCCGTTGCCGGGGACTCTTAGAGTCTTCGATAGGACCGAACTTAGGGTTTTTACTAGAAATTTTTCTTTTTGTTTTTGTTCTTTTTCGTTTTTATTTTTTTGATTTTGCTAACTTTTTCTCTGATTTCTCTCTGTCGCAGGTACGAATTTCGCCTTGCGTCGATCGTTGCATTCCTTGCGTCGATCGTCACTAGGCGATTCTGAGATTGAATCGATCGTTGCACTGATAGCATCGATCGTTGCTGGACGATTACAGACAGTTTATGCCAACGCAGAAAACTCGAAGTAATCCGAACTCGAGCTTGCTTAATCTCGGACTAGAGGAACTTGGACGTCTAGAGAGGACTAACAGAAGAGAAAGAAGAGAGAGAATGGTTCGAGAACGTTTGATCTTGATACCAGATGCTGAAGGTACCCTGAGGGACCAAGATGACAACCCGTACAATGCTGCTGGGCATCGGGTTGATGCTGAAGGGAATGTCATCCCTGATCCTCCTGAGCAACAGCAACATGAGCTGAACCGAAACCAGGGTCAAGGACAGGCCCAAGGTAGAGAGATGGTGGTTCATGAGAGGACACTAGCTGATTACAACAGACCTGATGAGTTTCATGCAAACCGAGCAGCTCTAGTGCTTCCTGCTTTTGAGAGGAATGATTTTGAGGTAAAGACCATCTACTACCAGCTGATGAGACAGATTGCTTTTCATGGTCTTCAAGCAGAGCAGCCTATGGATCACATTGACAAGTTTGAAGACATAGTCACGGGCATGAAGTATGAAGGAGTATGCCCGGACTATCTGTTCCTTAAGCTATTTCCGCACAGTCTTGCTGGAGACGCTAGTGCATGGCTGAGACAACTGGCACCTGGTCAGTATACTACTTGGGCAGCCTTAAAGAGTGAGTTCCTGCGTCACTTTTATGATGATGCGCGCTCGGATCAGTCCAGACAGGACATACTCACCTTTTCCCAAGGAGCTGTGGAGCCCTTGAAGACTGCCTGGATGAGATTTAAGCAGTATCAGCGTGACTGTCCACACCATGGATTCACAGAAGTACAGCTGATTGGTATTTTCTTCAGAGGCATAGATCTCCCTTATCAGACTGCGCTGGATAATTCCAGTAATGCTAATTTCAACACCAGGACTCCTACACAAGCTAAGCAGTTGATTGAGAACCTGATTGGCAGCAACAGTTGCAAGACAATGGATGAAAGGAGGAAGAAATCTGGTGGAACTCTAGAGAATTCTGATATAGCTAATATAAGATCCAGATTGGACACAGTCTACAATCTCCTGACTAGTAAGAAATCTGTCCACTTTGCCCAAGATGTAGAGGTGATTCAGGCTGAGGAGGAAACTCAGGAAGAAGATGTGAATTTCATAGGAGGTTCTGGTTTCCAAGGTAATCGATTTGGTAATCAACAGGGGAACAGATTCTCCAATGGTGGACAGACTGGTGGTTTTCAGAAGACCTATGGACAAGGTACTCAGAGAACCTATGGATCTACATCCTATCAGACTCCTCCTGCACCTACAGCCCATGAGAGCAAAATGGAGGCTATGATGGAACAACTGATTGAGAGTCAGACCAAGATTTCTGTGGACTGCAACAAGAAGTTGGACGCTGTCTATGAAGACCTCAATGGAAAATTTGAGTCTCTGAGCACTCACATGAAGCAGTTGGACACTCAGGTAAACCAGATGTCCAGCTCACTGAAGGGAAAAGGAGTGGCAGACACTCATGTTAAGGCCTGGTCTGTGTGCATTAATGATGGATCTCACCTAGGTGAAAGATTTGAGCTAAGTACAGCTGAGTTGGTGACAGAACAGGAATTTTCGGATATTTGTGAAAAACTCTCGGGTGAAATCTGCTGCAGTGCGTCGATCGATGCAACATTTGTGCCGATCGATACACCCGTCGGGATGGCAACGATCGACACACCCTTAGTGTCGGTCGTTGCAGGGCGTGAATGGACAGAACTGTCGGATGATAATAGCATAAATGCTGATTTGGAGCTTGATCGCCTATTCAATGGAGCCTCTGAGATTACTCAACAGGGGATCTACGAGCAGATCTTTAGACAACACTCCTCAGTGTCTGAAGTGATTAGGCAAGAGATTGAAGAGCTGAAGAAATTAGAAGGTATTGGTGAAGAATTGGAAGAAATTCCAACTTCTGATGATCCACCTTATCATCCATGTGTGCAAAGGTACCTGAACAAGATGTTGCCCCTGGATGATGATCTGAAAGACTGGGTGATAATAGTCCCTCAGCATATCAGTGATGTTCTGCTAACTAAGGTCCCGAAGAAGCTATCTGATCCTGGAGTCTTTGTGCTGGACTGTTCTATCTTTGAGGATAGCTTCAGGCGTTCTCTGTGTGATTTAGGAGCTGCTGGAAGTTTGATGCCTTACTCTGTGGCAGAGAAGCTGGGTATGCTGGATTTTACTCCTACTAGGACTTATCTTGTCCTAGCTGATCAGTCCATACGAGTTCCTGAAGGACTCCTTATGGACATTCCGGTGAGAGCTGGAAACTACTTAGTTCCAACGGACTTCCTTGTTCTGAAATATGACTGTGATCCGGATGAAGCATTATTGCTTGGGAGACCCTTTTTAGCTACAGCAGGAGCGTTGATTGATGTTAGGAACAGCTTGATAGACCTCCATCTGGGAGATGAACCACTGCACTATGAGATGGATAAGCTGCGAAAGCCACTGATAGATGGGCAGACATTCACCATAAGGGACGCAGATTTTGAGCAGCCTGATCATACCATGGTTATAGATCCTGGAGCACATTTCACTCCATCTTTTCTTGGACATGAGCATTCCGCAACAGCCTACTCACCACCTTGGATGAGGAGACTTGAACAGAGACAGAAAAAGTCTCTGTCAAGACCTCCTGGTGCTTGAAAATTTCCATCCGTCCGGTCAAGCTATTGACCTTAAACAAGCGCTGGGTGGGAGGCAACCCACCATTAGGTACTGGTGTTTTTCTACTTAATTTTTGGTGTTTTTGTTAGGATTTTACGTTTGTTTTTGTTTCTGGTGAGTTTATGTTTGCAGGTCTCGGTTAAATCGCAGTGCAACGATCGACGCACTTCTGTGTCGATCGTCACAACACGAAAGGAATCGCATTGCAGCGATCGTTGCGGTCCTGAGCAACGATCGACTATACACGAAAATCGCCAAGTAACGGTCGATGCACTCAGTGCAACGATCGATGCTCAGCGACGGAGGTAACCCGACAGACATAATTTCACCTTTTCAATTTTTTTATTTTCTTTTTACCGATCCTTCGCTGGACACTACTGGGGACAGTGTGTCTTAAGTGTGGGGGAGGTGCTACTGACTTTTGTTTTCTGTTTTCTTAAGAGTCAGTCCGTTTTTCAAAAAAAAAAATTTTGTTTTATTGAGTCAAAATTGTTTAAGTAAGAAACTATGATTTTCTGAGAAGATTTACAAGACTTGCAGGAACTTAAGTAACCATTGAGATGAAGTTGCAGGATCTATCTCTGACTGTTAGAAAACCCCATCACAGATCAACCTACTGGGAACACCCACATCACTTCAGGTATCAGAGGATCCTTTACTGACTTCAACCTTAATACTGACTTAGATTTCTCACCTAAGGGCTTGGTATACTTTGTGTCGGATTCCCTTGTTAGTTCTGACACAGCCTGTAAACCTGTCCTATTTAGTTCCCTTCTCCCCTTCTATAAAGTAAAAAAAAAATAATAATAATAAACTGAGGATGAGTTAGTAACTCCGAAGTGGTCATGGGAATAGTAGCAAACACTATTATCTCTCATGTGATCCATGGAATGTGTCCAAAGTACACCCCATAACGGGAAGAACACTGATAAAAAAAATAAAATGATACCCAGTGGGGAAAAATCAGTTGTTAAAAAAGGGAAAGAGAAGAAAGGGACTAGAGAAAGATAGTATGGTGGTCTAGAGCTGATAAGGTAAGAATCCATGTGCCCTTTGATCGATACTCCTTAGGTGAGACCGCACTTAAATACTTGCAGAAGTCAGTAGGGAGAATTTGAATGCTTGAATGTGATTGTGGAGTTTACCTAGGACAGTTGCTAAGTGTGGGGGAAGTACATTGTGGTCTTGATATCCTGTGATTGATTCTTGCAGTGGTTTACTAAGGGGAATCTGAGTATTGTAGCTTCTAGGATGAAATGAGTTTCTGAAGAGTTTTCAAACCTCTTCACCATGTTTTAGTTCTATGTTTTGCTTGAGGGCAAGCAAAGGCTAAGTGTGGGGGAGTTGATATATCATGGTTTTTACCCAGTTTAGACCATGATATAGTTGTGTTTTTAGTGTCTTTTGTATTCGTTTAGAGTCTTTTACAGGTTTAATCAGGTTTGGAGTTAATTGGAGATATTTGGAGCATTCTGGGACTTTTGGGACGTTTTGGCCGAGAGCTTAAGTCACTGTCCGATTTATTGATCATGCATCGACCGACACACCTTGTGCATCGGTCGACACACTAGCGAGATGGGCCGTACGCGTCGGTTTAATGAAGATATGAAGATTTGCAAAGAAGCCCAAGATAGTTCCAGTATTTACACAGAAGCCCCATCCGAGATTATACCTATATATACTAGTTTTTGGTGTTTATTTTACCTACGCTTTGATACTAATAGCTAAGAGATTTCTAGAGCTTTTGGGGCTGATCTATTTCCTGTATTCACTTATTTGGAGAAGATTTCGAACCCCTTTATCTATTTTAATTTCTTATATGCAATCTATTATTTCTTTGATTATGTTTTCATTAATCATGTCTGAGTAGATCCATAGTTGAGTTTAGGGTTTCTCACATAGGATTTCATGACTTGCTAGACTTGTTCAAATTCAGTTAAGGATTCATAACTATATCTGTTCTTCAATTTAATTGTGCTTAAAGCTAGTTCTAACCTGATCAATTAGAATCTAGATCTTAGGTTGCTAAATACGTCACGGAAGTGGGGTTTAGGAATCTGAACTAATTAAATTGGGCAATTAAACTTTGCGCAAACGGAAGTTTGGTTTAGGATAATTGTGAACATATCAAACTTGGGATTAATGCTAGTTTAATCTGTTAGTTCTCGCAAACGAAAGTTTGGTTTGCTGCACTTAGACTTAGAGAATTATCGCAAAGGAATTTGGTTAATTCTATATCTGTGTTTTGAGTTCTAGAACTGTGCTTAATTAGATCCTTGCTGAATGAACTGTCTGCTTGTCTGATTTCCTGAGAATACCCTAGGCTTGACGCTTTTAGTTTATTGCTTCACAACCGTTAATCTCTGCTACTGTTTACTTTCTTGCTTCGCAATTTATTTACTTCACCATCTGCTTATTTCTAGTATTAATCTCTACGTTTCTGTTTCTATTGAGACCAAGTGTCCCTGTGGATTCGATAGCCCTATATACTACTTTGACATTGCTGTTCACTTGCAGTTTAGAATAGGGTAAAACTTAGAAGCCTATCAATCATCCACAGGGGGACGACCTGCAAAAATAAAAGAATTTTTTGACTTTTCCCAATGACGACAAACAAAACGTCATGAACGGGCAACCCACTTTCTCCCGCCCGCTCAGCAAGACGAAGAAGAGGCTGAGGAGCTCGAACCGGGGGAACCCGGCGAGGCATAGGGGAAGTGGTAAGTCTCGATGAACCTGAGGTCGACCCCGCGGAACCCGCTCGAAGTCGATCCTCAGAGCAGCTTGCACGCGCTCCACTGTAAAACTGTCCCAGTTTACGGTACCCCTTCTCAGTCGGGTTATTAAAGACTCCGTAATCGGGTTGAGAGCGAGGGATTCGGGAGACTCTGTGATACAGACTAAAACCAATCAGGAAGCAGCCTGACAACAAAAAAAAGAGGGGAGAGGATCGATTATTAAACCATGAATCTTACCAACATTGGAAGCCCACCATGAAGGGACGACCGAGTAATCGAACTCCCCGACCGAATGATGGGTCATTCTAAAGAAAAAATACCGGTCCCTCCATTCATCCCTCGATGGAATACCGTCAAGGATCCTCCCAATGCGGGGAGAAAGACGATACGTCCCCGGAAAGCGAGAATCTTGTTTCACCGAGCAAACTCGCATGAGCTCCTCAGGACCAAACTCAATCCCCTCCTCTGCGGCCCAGACTCCAAGTCCGATAACGTACCGAACGAAATTTGGCGTCATCTGATGAAACGCCAACTGGAGTTGGGCCATCACTAAGAAAACAAGGCGGGGAATGGGGAAGAAGAGCCCACATTTCTCAAAGTAGGCGTAGGAAGCTCAACAGTAGCCTTCCACGACGGTCTCCGGCGAGAGCGCCGGTGACGGGATAACAGCCTCTACTTCTGGCGGAATCCGGCACTGCGTCCGTAACCGCTTGATAAGACTCTCGGTTAAGACAGACGGTGGATGTGGACCAAATGATCCCGCCGCCGTACTTGTACCTGCTCCCGTTGCGTCTCTCAGAGCCATGAGAAGAAATACACCAAAGAAAAGAAAAGTAGCCTCTGAGAGAGCTTCTGGTGATCAAAAAGAATACACACAAATGAGAAGAGAGAAAGTTACTCCCTACAATATAAAAAAAATTAATTATTATCTATGGTGGAAATTGTGCAAAGTTTCGGACGATTCCAAACTCGTAATAACTACGAGAAAATCGGGACGGTTGAGACTCTTCGCCTTCCCCATCCTAACCGTCGATTCGAGATCAACGGTCACGAGCGCATGCTAGCCAAGCCACGTTAGCAAGGAATTGAGTTCGAAAATACTTTTCGAAATCCTCAAATCTCAGCCGTTAGCGAGCCATCAGACTCTTAATAAATATACGCCAGGAATGCCGACGCGCCAACAAGCAGGTCAGTTCGACCCACACGCCCACCCTTGATCGTTGGATCGAAACAAGATCTACGGATGGGGCGAAAGTAATCATTAGGTTTATCACGCCCGAGGCGTACGCTTCTTCCCGAGAACGCCAACCACCCATCAACCTCGACTTGTCGCAATTAATGGGCTGGGGGGCTATTGTTGGTATTGGATTTCCCCTCTAGGAAATCCGGCCCATAAACAAATAAAACAACGGCCCATAATCATGAGCCCGTTCCAAAATCAAGACAGAGAGATCGACCGTTATCCTTTGTTGGGCCCATACGATTGACATCCTGACAAGGCCCAAGCAACACCGAAGTGCGAGGCGATCGAGCTCGAGCTCGATAGGATACAATGCGGAGATAGAGCAACCTGGTCTTCGTCGGTTCAACTGATCCACGCAAATCTCGGAGATCGTTATCACGGCGAGGCCGAAATATCGGAACAAGAAGATGATGGTCGAGAGTATTTAATGAAGAAGTGGCGATTCATTCAAGACATTCCAACCCTAATTAAGAACACTTCGACTAGATAGCTCGATCATCATACTTTGTACTCTCTTTTCGATTGTGTTTGTTCTATCTTGACGATCAATCTCAATAATGTCTTTGATTCGTAGGAAATCTATACAATTTCTATATCCAAAAGTCCAAATCCACGATTACAAATTCTTGGTGTGAATCTCAGATCTCACAGCGACTGTGATAATGCCCAAATTGTTTTTAAAGGGATGGTCTCTAGTTGGGTGAGTCCTTGTATTTTGACATACAACATTCTGTTAGATGGATTTTGCAAAAACGGAAAGCTCACTACAAGAAAACCAGGTATTGATAGCAGAACAGGATAGCACGAAACCGGGAATTACTATTATAGATGGTCAGAATTTTTGGATACTATATGACAATATTAAATTAGTGCTAACCTGTTTTTTCATTAGGCGGGAAACCCAAATTGGGTTTTGGAGCCCATTTTCTGCTATCCCGCGTAAGGCGCCAACACTTAGTAAAAACCAAGATTTGGGGCTTTAAGTTATTTTAGAATCGTGACCAAAGAGAAAAGACAGAGCTGGGAGAAAAAAAAACACTTATACCTTGATTTCTCCGACATCTAAACTCGACCACGGTTTTGTTCTCTCCGACAACGACCACCACCACCACGAAACTAGTCGCCAGCGATAATCCATATCTTCTACGGCTTCGATTTCAGTTTTACTCCTGCTTCACTCGTCTTCACTTTCGTTCAAATCGGGGTTCAATCTTCAGCTCATCAAAAATCGAAGGTACGAATTGCTTCAATTGGTTCACTCGGTTCTCATTTTTACCTCACCTACTTGTCACTGAGTTGGTATTTGTTTTCATTCAAGGGTTAACACAGAGGATATACATCGAAGAAAACCCAGAGAATCTTCGTTTTGAGGCTTCTGGTTCTAGAGGTATTAAGTAGTTTTCATAGATTTAGTTCTCGATTTAGGGTTTATATGAGTAAGATCTTTAGTATCACTATATTAATCTTGAAATCTTAAACCTATACTACTCGGTTCTTGATTTTTCAGGTGTAGTAAGCTGGTTGAAACAGATCTAAACTCGCATCCTTCTCAAACAATGAGCGTTTACAGTGAGTCTCTTATCTACTAACTTGTTCTTGTGTGTATTGTTTAACTACTTGATTGTTGTTGTATATGTTTTTAGTATGTTGTTAGTTATGTATTACTTTGTTTAGTGATGCATGTGCTTGTCATTGTCTGTTATAGTTTGAACATTATTTGTCTGTGTTGTCTATGTGATTAAGTTGTTGGTCTTCTGTGTTTGTCTGTCTGATTATGTTTGTGAGTATAACCTTTAAAAAGGTTTAAACATAAAATGTTGGACAAGGCATGGGTCCATCTTCGCAGGTAAGGAGTATTTTATATTGGTACTTTCTAATTGGGTTCAGGGGACGATAAGGGACTTGTTTGGTCTACTTCTGCTATATAGAGCTGATCCTGCATAAGAGCAAGGTGCCTGGAGCTTTGTTACTGCGGCGGCTAAGACATTAGGAGATGGTGACATGGTTATATGTCCTTGTAGAAGATGTGTAAATCTGGACCGACATCAAGCGAGCACTGTTGTGCACCATCTAGTAACACAGGGAATGGATGAGGCTTACAAGCTACGGACTGATTGGTTTCATCATGGAGAAGTGACCTCAGACAAACATGATGGAAGAAAAGCATTTCAATACAACGAGGAGATTTTTGGTTTATTTTAAGCTGCTGAATACTTAGATGAAGAGATGGTCCACAAGGGTGACTTTTGCGAGGTTGCTGAGGGTGAAGACAAGGAAGAAGATGCGTTCTTAGCAATGCTAGCAGATGCAGAGACTCCGTTGTATCCAACCTGTTCAACTCGTAGCAAGCTTTCAGCCATTGTGTCTCTATTTAGACTGAAGACTCAGAATGGTTTGTCTCATAAGAGCTTCAACGAGTTGCTTGGGACATTGCCAGATATGTTGCATGTTGAAAAATGTTCTTCACACATCATTCTATGATGTGAAAAAGTTTCTGAAGTCATTAGACATTGGTTATCAGAAGATACATGCATGTGTAAATGATTGATTCTATTCAGAAAGAAGTACAAGATGGCTGAGAGTTGTCCAAAATGCAAGGCTTCAAGATGGAAGACTAATATACATAGTGGTGAAGTTAAGAAGGGTGTTCCACAGAAAGTATTAAGATACTTTCAAATCATCCCAAGGCTGAAGAGAATGTTTAGGTCTGAGGAAATGGCAAAGGACTTAAGATGGCATTTTACGAACAAGAGCACTGATGGAAAAGGTCGTCATCCTGTGGATTTTGTGGCTTGGGATCAAATTAATGACAAGTACCCATCGTTTGCTAGTGAAGCAAGGAACATCCGACTTGGTCTTTCAACAGACGGATTCAATCCATTTGATATGAAGAATTCTAAGTGGCCAGTGTTGGTTGTTAACTACAACATGCCTCCTCACCTATGTATGAAGAAGGAAAACATATTTCTGAGCTTGTTGATTCCTGGACCGCACCAACCTGGAAACAACATTGACGTATATATAGAGCCTCTCATAAAGGATCTGAATCATTTGTGGATCACCAGAGAGGTAACTTATGACGCCTTCAGCAAAACTACTTTCACGCTTAAGGCCATTCTACTATGGACAATCAATGATTTCCCTGCATATGACAATCTTGCAGGATGCAAATTAAAGGGTAAGATGGTCTGTCCTCTCTGTGGTAAATGCACTGATAGTAAGTGGTTGAAGCATAGCAGGATGCATGTGTACATGTGCCACAGAAAGGCTTTTCCCCCCGACACATAGGTGGCGTTCTAAGAAATCCTGGTTTGATGGTAAAGTCGAGTATGGGACAAAGGGAAGGATTCAGACAGGATACAATATCAGTCAACTCCTCAAAAACTACAAGAATGATTTTGGTTGTGCTAAAAAAAGTGGAACGAAGAGAAAAAGGTCTGAGTGTGTTGCACCAAGCTCTGATGATGACACTGAATCAGAGGAAGAAGCGGAAGAAGATGAAATTGATGAAGAAGAGTTATCAAGATGGAAAAAGAGATCTATATTTTTCAAGTTGCCGTATTGGGAGGTAAATAACTTTCTGATGATTTCTAGTTGTGTTTTATCAATTGATCTAGTTAGATTGTGTTTGATATTGTATTGTCTTGTTCAAGAATTACCAGTAAGGCATAACTTGGATGTAATGCACGTGGAGAAAAACGTGTCTGCAAGCATAGTCTCCACATTGTTGCATTGTGGGAAATCTAAAGATGGTCTCAACGCTCGTAAAGATCTCCAACATCTCGGTATTAGGAAGGATTTGTGGCCTCAAACCAGAGGAAAGAGAACTTACCTTCTTGCAGCACCATGGTCTTTGACAAAGACAGAGAAAAGAGTATTTTGCAAAGGTTGTTTGACTTTAGAGGACCAGATGAATATTGTTCCAATATATCCAAGGACGTATCAATGGATGATTGCAAGCTATCTGGATTGAAGTCTCACGACTACCATATACTGATGCAGCAACTCCTACCAGTGGCATTGAAGGGTTTACTGCCAAAGGGGCCAAGGATATGTATTACACGCTTGTGTGTGTTCTTTAACAAGTTATGCCAGCGTGTCATCGACAGGGAGCATATAGCAGTTATGGAAACTGAGATAGTTGAAACTCTCTGCATGTTTGAGAGGTATTTTCCACCAAGTTTCTTTGACATTATGGTGCACCTGACTGTACATCTAGGCAGGGAAGTTCTGTTATGTGGTCCAGTACATTTTCGATGGATGTACCCATTTGAGAGGTAGTTTGAACTATCTTTCATTTGATATAGTGTTTATCTTACAAATGTAGAAATTTTATAGACTAATGTTAATTGGTAAATGTGTGCAGGTACATGAAAGTTATGAAAGACTATGTACGGAATCCATCTAAACCAGAAGAATGTATTGCAGAAGCATACCTTGCAGAAGAGTGTATGCAGTTCTGCAGTGAGTTTCTGAAAAAAGCAACCAGTGTTGAAGAAAAAACACAGAGAAACGACGAGGACCAGAGCAGCCCTATCTTAGCTGGTCGACCGTTATCCACAACCACTACAATTATACTAACTGAGACAGAGAAAAGAATAGCTCATCTTGCTATTCTTCAAAATATGGCTTTGGTGGAACCTTTTGTAGAGTAAGTAATTAAAAATTCTCATTAGTCACGTCCTTCTATAAATTACAGCCTACTAATAGTGTTGTTTATCTTTGAGTATGCACCTTCAACATCTACAAGAGAGTAATGGAAGGTGTACTCGTGATGCCACTCTACTTTGGAATCTGCATACAAAGCTTTTTGCCGGATGGTTAAAAGAACATGCAAGTGTTGTCTCAAGTTCAATATTGTTTTATGATAGTTTGGATATACACTAGTTTAATCCATTAACTTGTCTACATTTGTTAGGTACCTATGGACTCAGACTCACATGCAGAAACAGTTAAGTGGTTGGTATATGGTCCTAGAAGCATTGCACGCTCCTATACCGGTTATATAGTGAATGGCCTTAGGTTTCACAAAAGTTCAGTTTCAAGGAAAAGTCAGAACAATGGGGTTCTTTATGAGGCGATATCTATATGTAGATCTAGTGCAAGAGACGCTTCAAAGATGGTTGATATGGTATCCTATTATGGCAGAGTGGAAGACATTATTTTTCTAGACTACAATGTGTTCTACATTCCCATATTCCGGTGTCAGTGGGATAACAAAGGAAATGGAGTCAAGGAAGAAGAAGGTTTCACTCTTGTCAACCTTAGCCAAAGTCAACACTCATTTGCAAGGGATCCATTCATTTTTGCTTCTCAAGCCAAGCAGATCTTTTACTTAAGAGAAGATGATTCCTCACCTTGGTATGTCGTGATGAGAGGATCTTCAAGAAGATACAGTGAGGAAGATCAAAATGACGAAATTGGAGATGTCGGGCCAGTAGCAGCAGATGTTAACATGAGTACTAATGAATTAGATGATGAATATCAGAGTGCTCGTACTGACTATGAAGGGATATATGTTTGAAAGACTGCTAGATTCACCTTTGCTTTTTGTCTTGTTTGTTTTATGTCTTATGCGTCTCTGTGATTTTTGTTTGCTTTATGTGTGCTTAGTCTGTGAGTTTTTTTTGGCTTCATGTTTGTCTATGTGTATGATTAATGGAACATGACTAACTCACTTTTGTATTTGAATTTCAGGTAATCAGTCATGGCTCGTACAAAGCATCTCACGTCGAGGAAAAGAAAAGCCCGTGTGCCAGCAGCTAAGGCCCAAGAAGAGGAAATTATGGATTTAGAAGATGGTCCAGAACTGCAAGTTGCTGTGATTGAAAATGCTGAGAATGAAAATAATGACAAGGAGATAACTGAGGATGAAGATGCTGAAAATGAAGACGCAGAGGAGGAAATAGCTGAGGATAAAGATGATGTGGATGAATTTGGAATGGATAAGGAACATGAGCAAAATGATGAGGATGCTGAGGTTGAAGTGTCTACAGGACTGAACAATGATGAAGAGCCCGTTGCTGATCAGGCTGCATCTGAGAGAGAAGATGATGCATCTCCACCTGCTCCTAAGAGAAAGCGTGGACCAACTATGATGAAACATATAGCAAGAGATCCAAATGAGAGAGAACCAGTTGACTTCACATAATTTAGAGAACAATGTGGACCAGGGTCAGTGTCTCCACCTGCTCCTAAGAGAAAGCGTGGACCAACTATGATGAAACATATAGCAAGAGATCCAAATGAGAGAGAACCAGTTGACTTCACATAATTTAGAGAACCATGTGGACCAGGGTCAGTGAAGCTGTCGTCTTACCTAGGTCCCTTAGTCATAGAACACGTTCCTATAATAATTGAGGATTGGAGGAAAGTTGGCGAAAACATCAGAACAATTCTCTGGAAATCTGTTCAAGTAAAAGCTAATGTAGTAATGTATATTTGTTAATTTGCCTAATATCTAATAACTATTCTATGAATGCAGACAAGGTTTGCAGTAGATGAAGAGTATCAAAGGGCAGCTGTGTTCAGGCAGATAGGATGTGTTTGGAGGTCATCCAAATCAAGAGTTGTTACAAAGATCCGGCAGGCTAAGACAATGAAGGAGCGGATGCAGCTGAAACCAAAGAACGTTCCTTCAGTGGAGTGGCGTAAATTTGTCAACCAGAAGACAAGCACAACTTTTAAGGTACGTGAATATGGAATCTGTGTACAATTTTTTGGTATGTAAGTTCAGTCTTTAACCAATGTCAGTTATACTTAGGCTGTGAGTGATTCGTATAAGGAGAGGAGACGAAATCAGATTCCTCACACTGTTAGCCGTAAAGGAATGGTTCGATTGACTGAATAAATGGTAAGTATAATGCAATTTTCCATTGGGTGATATACATATATTAGGATTGATCTTTGTTGTCTCGCAGAAAAAGAGCTGCTCAGAACCATCTGAAGTTACAAGACTGAAGCTGTGGGTCAAGTCACGCACCAAAAGGGATGGCACTCCAGTTAATAACCAGGCTGCTGAGAAGATAGTAAGTACACAATATCAGTGTCCCTCACTAGTCATTTGTTATATGATAAAAATGATTAGTTTTTTTTCATGATGGTCAAAGAAAGGCAAAGGATGTTGAAAGCGGTGCTCCTTCATCATCAACAACGAGTCTAGCTAAGAATGACACCCTTTCACAAATACTAGGACCTGATAATCCAGGACGGCTAAGGGCTATGGGTCGGGGAATGTCTACAACAAAGCTAGCTTGTTTCCAAGTCAAGTCTGCATATATGAGTCAAATGCAAGAGAGTCAAACTCAACTGCAGCAACCAGTTAGAGGCGCTTGTCCAGAGAATGACTAACCAGGTATGATGCATTTGATATTTATTTGGTTTGACAAGTACTTAAATGAGAAAAACTCTGACTCTGACATTTTCTCATAGAAACAAGATGAGCAAGGTGAAACCTCAGCTCCAGAAGTAAGTGACTAGTTAAGCTCTCATTTCCACTGCCTTCATTAACTTATCAAATGACTAAGTCATATTTTCCTTTTGTAGAGTGTAAACAAGTCAGTACCAGCTAGGTGTTTGTTGGTTGATTGGACTGGAACCGAAGAAACTGTCGCTGAGGCCCGTCTTCTTTCTGCTGACCCTGAGGAGTATGTGAATGATATCCCACTAGGACCCCATGCAGTGAAGGTTTTAGTTGAATCAGCCTTAATCATGGATGCATTTCTCTGGTGGCCTACATCAAACATGACATGTATAGAAGAGGCTGTTGTTCAGATAATTGCATGGAAGGAAGATAGTTGTCTTCCTGTAGAAGAGGAGGTTGCTCAGGACATGCCAAGGGTAATTTTTATGGTTGTGACATGCTAGTTTAAAAAACTTGTTTTGTGTTGTTGCCTCTGAGGTTGTGTTGTTACTGTTTTTCACAGAGCCCATACTTAAGTTCGAAGAACATATGCAAATTGATGGATTGGGCTACATATGACAAACTTGTCGCTGAAGGCCGCTGGCAGTCGAGAGACCCTCAAGTTGTGGTTAATGGTATACCTCTCGGTCCAAATGCTGTGAAAGTTTATGTGGACGTGGTACTATCACCACATGCTTTTCCCTGGAGACCTACACCGGATGTGACAAACATGGAGCACACAGTCAACTCTTTCATAGCTTGGCCTGCAAATCAAGTGGAGAATGAGACACACAGAGAAGCATCTACACATAAGTCTTCAGTACCTTTGAAGTCTCTTTTAAAGTCGGTAGCAGGTCCATCACTTCACAAATCTCCAGTGACTCCGAGGTCTTCTAAATCAATTCCAATGGCTCCTCTTCAGCCGTCTCCATCATCTCCAAAAGCTCCTATTCAGTCATCTCCACCGTCTCCAAAAGCTCCTTCAAAGAAAACAAAACCATATGCACAATCTCCTAAAATAAAATCTAAGGTAAATCTAAGCTATATCTACTTTAAAGTTTTGCTGAATAATTTATTGGTATTGGATCCTCAATGTCTGAGCTCTGAAATATTGTGGTTTGATTGGCATTTCTCAACATCGCAGCGGTTGGTCAGCAAGGAAAATCAGAAATGCATGTTGATGGACATTAGCGGTAAAAGCGTGTGGTTGCTGAAGGACGCTGGGCTTCAAACGATCCACAACAGACTATCCACCATGTACCCTTGGGTCCAAATGCAGTTCGCGTTTGGGTAGATGTTGTGAAGATCAAAAGTGCAGCTGTGTGGAGGACAAACTCTGAAATTGAGACGATGGAAGATGCTCTTGGTTCAGCTGTTGCATGGCCAAAGGACAAAGTGGTGTTGTGCTGATGAGGTAAGAGTTCTTGTCATATCCCAAGAGTAAAGAACTATTGACATGTATCCTCCGAGTAGTAGACATAAACAACTTGTGTTTAAGTTTATGTTTTAAGTTGAACTTGTGTTTGTTTGCATGTTTGTGGATGTTTGTGGATGTTATGTTTAATGTGAGCAGATTTAAGTTTAAATTTCTGTGTGTAATTATAAAATCTAAACCTATTTCTGCAAATCTAAATGATTTTCAAATAATAATGCAAAACCAAAATTCAATATAATCATTTTTCAATAGCTCCAATTAATATTAAATATGGCTAAATATTTGAGTGTTCATAAAATATAAAACATCAATACATACTCGCCATTACAAATTATAATACAACATCAATTAAACTGCTGGTATAAAGTATAACATAGCCATAATATAATTCCACTAAATCAATTTTTATTGCACTAAAACAGAGCTACATTAACATTTAAAATGGCAATCAAACAATGCTACTGAAAGATATTTAATCACAGCAAAATTAACGCTATCATATACATATATTTTATAGCATCTCAAATTAGTGCTATCGTAGATTCCTGACCTAAAATGGCAGCGGCAAACATAGCGTTTATACAAACGCTACCATAGACATATGATAGCGTTTTCGTGGTGCTAAGAATAGCCAATTTTCTTGTAGTGGCTAGAGAAAGCATTGGTCATATTTCAAGATATGAAAAAGAGCAAAATTGAACTTGATGTTATAACATATACTATCATCATTCTAAGGGATGTGAAAGGCTGAGAAGTGAAAGATGCGTGGGATTTATTTTCCAGTCTCAGCCTCAAAGGAACAAAGCCTGATGTGAAAACATACACTGTAATGATCTCACGATTGTATACAAAAGGTCTACAGCAGGAAGCAGATGCATTGTTCAGA
Organism: Orychophragmus violaceus; assembly: GCA_030180135.1. Classification (NCBI taxonomy): domain Eukaryota; kingdom Viridiplantae; phylum Streptophyta; class Magnoliopsida; order Brassicales; family Brassicaceae; genus Orychophragmus; species Orychophragmus violaceus. The sequence goes on from CM058239.1 coordinate 107,949,396, forward strand.
AAAATGAAAGAAGATGGGCCTTTTCCAGATAGTGGTGTAGCAAGCACGGGGACAACATTTTGTTGTCCATACCCGTAACGTTTCGGAGACGGGTACTTCGTGAGTACGGCATGGGAACGTCTCTCTCTCTCACGTTTCTAATAAATCAAAAATAAATTGAGAACACTAGTTATTATGTGATATAGAGATGATACTATAAGACGTTTCCAAAACATAAAAAATCTGAATTTTGTTAATAATTAACTATTCTACTCTAATAAGCTTGTAGATCTTCCATTACATTTGGATAAAGTATGTTTTATTGTAATATTTCTTCACACTTTTAAAATTTTCAAGTTTTAACTATATTTATATAAGGTATAATTTTGTATATTAAACTTCGGATATATATATTTATAGACATATCTATGCCATACCCGTATCTATAAATTTTTAGTTTTGCCGTTTTCTGTCCCCGTTCCCGTACCCGTTTCTATACCCGTATCTATAAATTTTTTGTTTTGCCGTTTTGCCGGTTCGCTATCACTCAATTCCGGGTTGGTTCAATTCCAATACTTAAGAACCACTAAATACTCAAAATTTTCGGGATCTAAATCATTTCGAATATTTAATACTCAAAATACCTAAATTATACCCAACATATCAAAAATATATTCGAAAATCCTTAAAAGAAAGTAAAGAAAATATACCATAATATCAAAAATATATCCAAAATACTCAAAACACCTGGGAAAATAGGTAATATTTTTGGGTTTATAATTGAAATTTTGGTACTGAAGTTATATCAAGTTTTAGTATAACTAATATGTATAGTTATATTATTATATTATATTTGTTCGGTTTTTGGTTAGTACCGATTCGGTTCCGGTTTATTGGATATTGAAATTTAAGTTCGATCAGATATTTTTGTGGATTTGTTTCGGTTCTGATACTTTTATTTTGGTTTGATACCGGTTCAGATTTTTTATTACGGTTTTTATGTCAAAGTACATCAAAAAATTATAGATATGGTAAAAATGGATAAAACTTTATAAACAAGCAAAAACATGAAGGCTCGCAAAAAAAAAGAAAGAAAATATTTACATCTCTCACAACACAAACAAGGTTGGAAAAATTACTATTTTGTGTTGAATTGTTTTCTATAAAGTTCAAACAAAAATTAGACTACTCCTTTGATTAATCCATATAAAGTGACAAGTGTCACAACGAGTGAGTGATCGACACGTGGTTTCACCTCCAAACTTAACACATCTTCTCCCAGTGTAACTCCATTATTTGATGATTGCTTTGGCTTTACCTATAAAATTAGTCTATTGTTATACTCTTTCAAATTCAGTAATAATAATTTTTTTTTTAAAATATGAATTTACCTGAGCAATGATACCTCCGTGGACGTTTATAATCTGAAACGCAAATTTGGGGTCAAATCTTAAAATCCAAAAGACTTCATCGGTCTCATCTCGAACTTCCCAATCTCCATCTCTATTAGATGACCTTTTGATCCTCATAAAAGGTTTCACTTCCTCAGTGCTTGACGAAGTCCCACATTCTCTATACACATACCAACTCCCAAAGAGCCATAATTTCTGTAAAAATATGATTTAACAAGAAATACAATTATTTAAATATATACATATATATTTGGTTCAAAAAAAAAATATATATATATATAGAACTATTCGTAATTTGTGATCATCATTAGGATGTCCATTTCCCCGGCGAAAAATAAAGTCGTTGTTAGAGGATTTTTTATTATATGGTTTATTACTGGTGTTTTATACACTTTCTAAATGTATTTTTACTTTGAGCTAACTCTTTTAAAATTTTATGTAAAGAGTCTGTATATATATATATTTTTTGTCAAAGGTCTGTATTTTATAGTTAAAGAATATTGAAGCGATAGAACGCCTAGAAATTCTAATCTGCTAATTTTAATTTTCCTCCAACTTCAACTTAACTTTTTAGTTTAATTTCTGCATGAGAACCGATTTATTAGTTCCAGGACTAAACCGGGATAAACCATGAAGAAGGGAAGAAGAAGAATTTAATTGAATCTTTTTATTTTGGAGATGTATTTTATTTTGAAGAAATTTCACTGACATTTTCATTTTAAATATTTACTATAGAAATATTTACCAAAGAACTTCAGACCGGAATTGTTAGGGACAATGAAGAAGGAATGAATTGAATTCGAATACGAAGATATTGAATTTAAATACCTTTTTGCGGATGGTGAAAAGAATGTTGCCATGGAGATCCATGATGTGGACTTCATTGCTAGATTTGTCATAGTTTTCGACCCGGTAAGTAATCTCTCCGTTGGAATTATAAACCGTTAAACCGTTGGTTTGATAAACAAGAGATTTCATCCAAACCGTGAAAGTTTCTCTCTCCGTACTCATGTACGGTGAAGAGATGGCTGCCTGAGGAAAAACCCTAGCCATGGTAGAGAGAGAGACAGAGGAACACAGAAAGAGAGATTGTATATGTATCAACGTATCTTCAATAATATTGTGAAAGTTGAAGTTGAAGAAGTCTTATACATCTCAATGATATAATATATAAGCCTTCTTTTACTTATCGCTATAATATAAAAAAATAACAAGGATCGCTTTGAATTTGTCTAGTTTTCTCTCAATGTCTGATTCATGTACGGTGACTAATAATTTAATTAATGTTTGACATAACATCTATATATATATATATATATACGACTTTAGTTTTGTTTTCTTACTCTTATTTAGAATCGTTTTAAATCTATATATTTTCAATGTTTATTTAGTAAAGAAAATAGGGAGTAATGTCTATTTTACTATTCTCTCCGTTTCATATTAATGGTCGTTTAAGGTTTTTTCATGTATATTAATTTTTTTTTGTTTTATTTTTCGTTAATTACATATATAATATGTTCACACTTATGAAACTAAAAGAATAAGGATAAAACTGTAAAACTTAATTAAAAATTACATTGAAAATATAAAACGATATTTATAGTAAAACAAAAATTAAACTCTAAAACGATATTTAATATGAAATGAATGAAGTATTTTCATATATGTATTATTTTATCTTTCACATTCCTATATGTGTAATAATGGAATTACTCGAATGTACCATCTACAAATGTGGATAATTGACACGAAGTGTATACATTTGGAGGTTTTATTTTGTTTATGTTAAGCCGGAATCATAGATTTTGCTACCTAAATCGTTTTGGATTCTATGATGTTGATAAAGAAAAAATATGAACTTAACATTAAAATGGCACTAACTTTTGCTTTTGAAAAAACATAGCACTAACTTTAAATATGTTAGAAATTAGGAATTAGGTGTAAATTCTCTTAAAGCCGACAAATGTCTATTTAAAGATTAAAATAATACTTTTGTTTATCAGAAAACTAAAGGCTCTTTAATTGTTCGAAATAAAAGAAAATCCCATCTTTCTGCTAAATGTATTATTATTTTGATAAGGATCAAAGACTTTAAGACACAAGTTTACTCACTTTTCTTTTCATATCTTTCATTGAGCTTTGGTGATGCTTAAATACACAACTAAAAGAGAACAAACTAACTACTAAACCTACAACTATCACACGTTAGTAGTGGAAACCAATTCCATTAATCTAGGAGCCACTTCTCTTCTTAAACCGTAATGTCGGTTTACTCCGATTAACCAATTGAATCTCATCAATACTCCACCGTCCAAAAGAACTTTGTCCTCAAAGTTCAATACCAGCCTTATAAACAAGCCTAACTTTCCCACGATCGAATGGTCGTTTTCTGTTGATGCCATCTCTACCTGCTAGAGACAAGACCACCTCGACACAACTACAAAATACATGTGCTGAAAACCGGAACCTCCACCGCAAGGAAGGATATCGAGGTAGATCACCATGTTCCGGAGGCTTTGTAGAGCTAATTCCAATTCTTGGTTTAGATGAGTTAGATCGGCTCAACCTTTTTGTTTTCCTGGTCTGAACAGTGAGATGTTGGCGTCTAATTGGAACTGTTCGAGCTTCTCGGCGTTTCCGTGTTGAAGTTGCGGATCGTTTGCGTGATGAAGTCACCCATTGCTGAGATTCCTCCTGGAGCTGCAAATCAGTTGCAACCTCCACGATCTCTTTCACCTGCTGGTTTGGTATCTTCACCGTCTTCACCATATTACTCCAAACTGCTCTACAATCTTCAAAAGCTTGCCTCATCTCAATACACCTTTCATATAGCTCATAAAGAAGAGCATAACACTCTTCGTTCATGGTTTGTAAAATACGGTTTTGATACCACGAGTGTGGTCCAAATCAAAACCCAAAAGGATGGAAAGAAGGTTGCTTTTGATACCACGAAGTGGTCCGGATCAAAAGCGAAATGGAAGCTCTGATACCAATTGATAAGGATCAAAGACTTTAAGACACAAGTTTACTCACTTTTCTTTTCATATCTTTCATTGAGCTTTGGTGATGCTTAAATACACAACTAAAAGAGAACAAACTAACTACTAAACCTACAACTATCACACGTTAGTAGTGGAAACCAATTCCATTAATCTAGGAGCCACTTCTCTTCTTAAACCGTAATGTCGGTTTACTCCGATTAACCAATTGAATCTCATCATATTTCTCACAACCTCCCACCGTTAGCTCTCATTTTCAGGTTTGCTGTGTGTTTATGTTATTATACATTTAGTTATCGTGATGTCATACAAAAAAGTATACACATTAAAAGATGAAGATATCTTTTATAAAGTACGAACACCGCATTTCACAAATATTATATGTTGATAGTGGACTTATCTGCCGGAAGTTCTTAATTTGTATTTAATATATCCGAGTTCCTCTAGGAAATTTATTTCTCTCGTTTCAAGTAGAGTTTTTTTTTTGCCGTTTATTCGGCTTCGAGAAGAACGAAATCAGGAAGTAACTTTTCTTCTATAAATTTAGCGAAAACTACTTTCAATAATACAAATTACTTTGTTGACGTAAAAAAAAAATAGCACAAATTTTAGCTATAATTACTATATTAGTATTAGATCTATTTTTTACTAAATTATCATCCATTTTTGTGAAAAGATTAAATTTGCCTACAATTAAGATTATTTAAGTAATTTAATATTTATATAAATAAATCATTAAAAATAAATAAATAATATTAAATTCTTTTTTTCCAAAAGAACTAATTAATATAAATATATAAATAAACTACTAAAATAAAAAATAATATAAATATATTAATTTTGTAGGATAATTTCAAAAATTTTGTTTTCAAAAGTAAGAAAAAAATTAAAAATAATTTTATAAAAATTCTTTAAATACAAAACACACAAATATTATTGTCCGATGGGTAAATTATTTTTTTCCAAAAAATACCAAAATGTTTTTTTATAAAATATCATTAAAATAAAAAGTAACACAAATTATTATTTTTTATTTGACTAATTTTTTATAAAAAATATTTTTTGAAAAATAAGAAACAAATACAAAAGACTGTTTTTACTAAAACATAATTTAAATAAGAAATTGATACAAAAAGTCTTTTTGTTGCTTATTTTTATTATTTTATTAAAAAATAATTTAATACAAAATAATAAAAAAACATTTAAATAATAAATTAATAAAAAAAATTTGTTGGTTATTTTTTATTATTTTTTTGATTTCGTAAAAAATAATACAAAACATAATAAATAAATTATTTAAATAAAAAATTAATTAAAAGGTTTTTTTTGTTGGTTATCTTTTTCGAAATATAAAATTTATTAAGTGAATATTATCTTACCATAAACAGTCTTTAAAAATCAGGAGCAGATCACACTACAATTTTTCGAACTAGTTATATTTGCATTAAATTTGTAACACTAAAATAAATCTGTAACAAAACAAAAATCAGCATAATTATAGACAAATGTGAAATATAAAAAAAAGAGTCTGAAGTGTTATATTAGTAATTACTAATATAAAAATCATTTGATGCGAATTTTTATAAATCTGTAACATATAGCACAAACCTATAATACTAATTTCTATATTTATTAAAAACTAACAAAATAAATCTGGAAATTTTCAAAAAATCTGCAATACATTATTATAAACTCGTATCACGTCAACAAAAAAAAAACCAAAAATCTGCAATATTAGAATACAAATCTGTGACACATTAAAAAATATGTAATAATACAATGCTAGTATAGTAATTTTCAGAAACATTTTAACGTGTTATATATTTTTAACATTTGTAACAAAGTAAATTAATCCATAACAAACGGTAGTAACTCCGTGAAAACTTACTCAAAAAACCGTCATTTCAATAAGTATATAACAAATATTATTATAAATTTCGTGTGGATTTATTACGACGGAAAAATGACCTTTTGTTAACAAGATATGTTTTCGATGATGCAAAAAATAAATAACAATGGCATTTTGTAATTAATTTTCTATTAAAAAAACTAGTAGTGTCATTTTAGACCAAAATTTCGGCCACAAAAAATTCACAACTCATATGCTCTTATAGTAATTAGCCTATTTTTAGTGCCACTACAATTTTTTCCTAATTATTTAGAATAAAGAATTAAATTTAATAAATGGTGAAAAACTTATCTAGTATGAATTAATGCTGAAATTAATAGATTGTTACTAATGTTTTGACCTTTTAAATGGATATTTTCGTATTTACTATACTCTTATAATCATTTGAAGGAAAAAATCTATTACAGAATTGCCATTACATTTTTTTTTCACATCTCATCAAAAATAATTATTTACAAAAATGCTATCTTTTCAGCGAACTAAATCTACATATTATTTTTAAAAAATCCAAAAACATGTGTTAAAGATTTATTTATTTTGCGGATTTGTTTACATTGTAACATATTAATTTTTTTGTGGATTTATTTTGCAGATTTATGTTGGTTTGCAAATTAATCTGAAGATTTTTTTTTGTAAGTGTCAAAGATTTTTAGGTAATTATGCATTTTTCATAATTTACGAAATTAATTTACAGATTTAAAATTAGTGTCAAAAAATATTGTATTTGCTACAATTTATTTAAACTCCGCAACAACGAAATAGTTCTTGAAAAAATTATAAAATTAGTATTTAAGTATAACAAATTTGTATGATATGAACAGATTTATTTTTTATTTTCTACGGATTTTTTCACATGTGATGACTTAGCAATGAACAATACATCATTTTTTGTTTCAGATTTGTTTTAAAGAGTCTAAAAACAATTTTTATAGTTTTTTTTTTCTTTTCTAAAAAGGAATTATTATTTAAAAATATGTTTCCAAAATTCTGAAAATGAGTTTCAAGCAAAAAAAAAATATAACTCGAAATATTATTCTGATAAAAATGATATTCAATTTTCATAAATATAAAAAAAAACAAACGGAAATAATTGTAAAAATGAGTTTGATTTTTTTCCCCTAACAACTTAAGATATTATGTTGATTTTGTAACCACCCAAAAAATTAGGATATTAGTTTTGGAAATTATCATAAAATAAAAGATTATGTTTTCTTTATGTAGAAAATAACTAAAAATATTGATATATGTAACTAAATTTTAGTTATATAGGGAAAACTCACGTTAAACTTAAAAAAATAAATTTGATTTTAAATTTTAAATTTTAATCATATTTTTTTATCTTGATTTTTTTAGTTTCAATTTTTATTTTAAATTTTAAATTATGATTTAGGATTTATTATTTTTATGTTTAAAACGTTTTAGTTTTCAGTTTTAAAACTTTGGAATGTTAAATTTTAACTCTTAATTTTAAAGTCTTAATTTTTGGTTTTAAATTTTAATTTTTAATTTTAATTTTAATTTTTTGTTTTCAGTTTTTAAATATTAGTTTTCAATGTTTTTAAATTTTTTATTTAAAATTTAAATTTAAATTTTTACTTTTTTTTGTTGAAATATGAAATTTATTTATCAACAAAAAAAGAAAAGGTTACAAATTTGGTTTAGCGGGTTTCGCTTAACCGGACATCCCAGTGTTTAGAGCTTGAAAAAATAAGAGCTAAACCAAAAAGGTCAAAAATAAATACAAACAAATTTTCAGGGAGATGGACTTTGAAGTGTGATCCATCGATCTGCCATTGCGTTAGTACCATCTGCGTTTCCTGCTTGAATAGCGAGAAGCCTGATATGAAGTTTTTTGCTGATCATGTGAGTAATTGTTACAAGAGGAGTGCAGATTTGTCGATGTTTTACTTTTTTTTTATTTTTTTTTTTATTTTAGTGTTTAATTTTAGTTTTTTAGTTTTTTTTTTATTTTTAGTTTTTAGTTTTTACTTTATAATTTATAGTTTATATTTTTACTTTTTTAATTTTCAATTTGTTTTTTATTGTTATTTATTTTGTTTTTTATTTAAATAAAATAATGGCATGAAAAATTTGACAACACAATGATGTCAAATGGATTCAGTATAAATGAATGTAATAAATGCATCTACATAAAGAATACACTAAGCGGGTATATTTTATTGTGCTTATATGTAGATGACATGTTAATTATTGGCAGCAATAAAGACATGATCCACCAAACTAAGAACATGCTTAGTGGAAATTTTGACTTGAAAGACATGGGTCTAGTAGATGTCATTCTAGGAATAAAAATCACAAGAACTTCAGACGGAATCATTCTGTCTCAAGATCACTATGCTGAAAAGATACTTGAGCGATTCAAAAACTACTCTAATGGCACGGCAATAACTCAAGTTGATTCTCAACTTCACTTGACCAAAAATTCAGGTGAAGCTGTGTCAGAAGTAGAGTATGCACGAGTTATTGGGAGTCTTATGTACTTAACCAACTGTACTAGACCAGATTTGCCACATGTGGTAAACGTACTAAGTCGCTACACAAGTAATCCAGGTCACAAACACTGGAAAGCCATAAAACGAGTATTAAATTACTTAAGATATACAAAAAGTTATGGTCTCCACTATGGTAGAGAACCCGCAATTTTGAAAGAATACAGTGACGCAAACTGGATATTTGATTCCACAATTTCGAAATCTACAAGTGGATATGTCTTTACCCTAGTAGGTGGAGTAGTACCATGGAAATCTTCCAAACAAACTCTAATGGCTAGATTCTTCTCCTATATATTCGAAACTCCATTATACTCGAAATATCAATTTGAAAATCCTTTTCGGAAAAAATTTTCACAATTCGAAAACCAGCAATCTCTATGTCTTTTTTCTTCTATCAAGCATAAGTCTGAGAGTATTCGTATAATTACAGTTCGCAGATTACTTGATCGAGTGTCACGATCTTAGTCTCATAGCAGTTGTATCATGGGATTCATTATCTCATCAAACCATTACACTGCGGCAGATATTTTGAATTAAGGAAAGAGATCATCTCGCCTCCGCTAAATCGTTTTCGTCAATCGTTTTACATCGGTTTTATCAAAAAAAAATTTGCTTCCGAATTTCAGCAACCTACAGTCTTAATTCCAAATAAATCTGCTTCATTCTTATCACTTGAATCGGATTCAGAAACTGTAGAAAATATTTTTTATACGATTCTACAAAACATTTTCAAACAGTGTTCGGCGAACGCTATACGCGGTTCTGCTGATCGTTTGTTCAACAAAAACGATTTCTAACAGATTCAATAGACGATTTCCGCGAAAGCCTTTTGGCGAGTTTGCGAAACGTTATATCATACAATCTATATGATCAATAAGCGATCAATCGCTATTACAAGTCTGTTCAAAAAACTGACTTTAGTCTTTTTTTTTTGTGTGAACAGATGTCTCTTACCGGTGAAAACAACGTGATCCCACCTGGTAACCAAGAGAATGATGCGACCAATGAGTCGACACCCAACACACATGGGCATTAACGGTCTTTAAAAATCAGGAGCAGATCACGCTACAATTTTTCGAACTAGTTATATTTGCATTAAATTTGTAACACTAAAATAAATCTATAACAAAACAAAAATCAGCATAATTATAGACAAATGTGCAATATAAAAAAAAGAGTCTGAAGTGTTATATTAGTAATTACTAATATAAAAATCATTTGATGCGAATTTTTATAAATCTGTAACATATAGTACAAACCTATAATACTAATTTCTATATTTATTAAAAACTAACAAAATAAATCTGGAAATTTTCAAAAAATCTGCAATACATTATTATAAACTCGTATCACGTCAACAAAAAAAAAAACCAAAAATCTGCAATATTAGAACACAAATCTATGACATATTAAAAAATATGTAATAATACAATGCTAGTATAGTAATTTTCAGAAACATTTTAACGTGTTATATATTTTTAACATTTGTAACAAAGTAAATTAATCCATAACAAACGGTAGTAACTCCGTGAAAACTTACTCAAAAAACGTCATTTCAATAAGTATATAACAAAGATTATTATAAATTTCGTGTGGATTTATTACGACGGAAAAATGACCTTTTGTTAACAAGATATGTTTTCGATGATGCAAAAAATAAATAACAATGGCATTTTGTAATTAATTTTCTATAACAAAAATTAGTAGTGTCATTTTAGACCAAAATTTCGGCCACAAAAAATTCACAACTCATATGCTCTTATAGTAATTAGCCTATTTTTAGTGCCACTACAACTTTTTCCTAATTATTTAGAATAAAGAATTAAATTTAATAAATGGTGAAAAACTTATCTAGTATGAATTAATGCTGAAATTAATAGATTGTTACTAATGTTTTGACCTTTTAAATGGATATTTTCGTATTTACTATACTCTTATAATCATTTGAAGGAAAAAATCTATTACAGAATTGCCATTACATTTTTTTCACATCTCATCAAAAATAATTATTTACAAAAATGCTATCTTTTCAGCGAACTAAATCTACATATTATTTTTAAAAAATCCAAAAACATGTGTTAAAGATTTATTTATTTTGCGGATTTGTTTACATTGTAACATATTAATTTTTTGTGGATTTATTTTGCAGATTTATGTTGGTTTGCAAATTAATCTGAAGATTTTTTTTGTAAGTGTCAAAGATTTTTAGATAATTATGCATTTTTCATAATTTACGAAATTAATTTACAGATTTAAAATTAGTGTCAAAAAATATTGTATTTGCTACAATTTATTTAAACTCCGCAACAACGAAATAGTTCTTGAAAAAATTATAAAATTAGTATTTAAGTATAACAAATTTGTATGATATGAACAGATTTATTTTTTATTTTCTACGGATTTTTTCACATGTGATGACTTAGCAATGAACAATACATCATTTTTTGTTTCAGATTTGTTTTAAAGAGTCTAAAAACAATTTTTATAGTTTTTTTTCTTTTCTAAAAAGGAACTATTATTTAAAAATATGTTTCCAAAATTCTGAAAATGAGTTTCAAGCAAAAAAAAATATAACTCAAAATATTATTCTGATAAAAATGATATTCAATTTTCATAAATATAAAAAAACAAACGGAAATAATTGTAAAAATGAGTTTGATTTTTTTCCCCTAAAAACTTAAGATATTATGTTGATTTTGTAACCACCCAAAAAATTAGGATATTAGTTTTGGAAATTATCCTAAAATAAAATATTATGTTTTCTTTATGTAGAAAATAACTAAAAATATTAATATATGTAACTAAATTTTAGTTATATAGGGAAAACTCACGTTAAAGTTAAAAAAATAAATTTGATTTTAAATTTTAAATTTTAATCATATTTTTTTTATCTTGAATTTTTTAGTTTCAATTTTTATTTTAAATTATGATTTAGGATTTATTATTTTTATGTTTAAAAAGTTTTAGTTTTCAGTTTTAAAACTTTGGAATGTTAAATTTTAACTCTAAATTTTAAAGTCTTAATTTTTGGTTTAAAATTTTAATTTTTAATTTTAATTTTAATTTTTTTGTTTTCAGTTTTTAAATATTAGTTTTCAATGTTTTTAAAAATTTTATTTAAAATTTAAATTTAAATTTTTACTTTTTTTTGTTGAAATATGAAATTTATTTATCAACAAAAAAAGAAAAGGTTACAAATTTGGTTTAGCGGGTTTCGCTTAACCGGACATCCCAGTGTTTAGAGCTTGGCAAAATAAGAGCTAAACCAAAAAGGTCAAAAATAAATACAAACAAATTTTCAAGGAGATGGACTTTGAAGTGTGATTCATCCATCTGCCATTGCGTTAGTACCATCTGCGTTTCCTGCTTGAATAGCGAGAAGCCTGATATGAAGTTCTGTGCTGATCATGTGAGTAATTGTTGCAAGAGGAGTGCAGATTTGTCGATGTTTTACTTTTTTTTTTTTAGTTTTTAATTTTAGTTTTTTAGTTTTTTTTTATTTTTAGTTTTTAGTTTTTACTTTATAATTTATAGTTTATATTTTTACCTTTTTAATTTTCAATTTGTTTTTTATTGTTATTTATTTTGTTATTTATTTTGTTTTTTATTTAAATAAAATAATGGCATGAAAAATTTGACAACACAATGATGTCAAATGGATTCAATATAAATGAATGTAATAAATGCATCTACATAAAGAATACACTAAGCGGGTATATTTTATTGTGCTTATATGTAGATGACATGTTGATTATTGGCAGCAATAAAGACATGATCCACCAAACTAAGAACATGCTTAATGGAAATTTTGACTTGAAAGACATGGGTCTAGTAGATGTCATTCTAGGAATAAAAATCACAAGAACTTCAGACGGAATCATTTTGTCTCAAGATCACTATGCTGAAAAGATACTTGAGCGATTCAAAAACTACTCAAATGGCACGACAATAACTCAAGTTGGTTCTCAACTTCACTTGACCAAAAATTCAGGTGAAGCTGTGTCAGAAGTAGAGTATGCACGAGTTATTGGGAGTCTTATGTACTTAACCAACTGTACTAGACCAGATTTGGCACATGTGGTAAACGTACTAAGTCGCTACACAAGTAATCCAGGTCACAAACACTGGAAAGCCATAAAACGAGTATTAAATTACTTAAGATATACAAAAAGTTATGGTCTCCACTATGGTAGAGAACCCGCAATTTTGGAAGGATACAGTGACACAAACTGGATATTTGATTCCACAATTTCGAAATCTACAAGTGGATATGTCTTTACCCTAGTAGGTGGAGTAGTACCATGGAAATCTTCCAAACAAACTCTACTGGCTAGATTCTTCTCCTATATATTCGAAACTTCATTATACTCGAAATATCAATTTGAAAATCCTTTTCGGAAAAACTTTTCACTATTCGAAAACCAGCAATCTGTATGTCTTTTTTCTTCTATCAAGCATAAGTCTGAGAGTATTCGTATAATTACAGTTCGCAGATTACTTGATCGAGTGTCACGATCTTAGTCTCACGATCTTAGTCTCATAGCAGTTGTATCATGGGATTCATTATCTCATCAAACCGTTACACTGCGGTAGATATTTTGAATTAAGGAAAGAGATCATCTCGCCTCCGCTAAATCGTTTTCGTCAATCGTTTTACATCGGTTTTATCAAAAAAAATTTGCTTCCGAATTTCAGCAACCTACAGTCTTAATTCCAAATAAATCTGCTTTATTCTTATCACTTGAATCGGATTCAGAAACTGTACAAAACCTTTTTTATACGATTCTACAAAACGTTTTCAAACACTGTTCGGCGAACGCTATACGCGATTCTGCTGATCGTTTGTTCAACAAAAACGATTTCTAACAGATTCGATAGACGATTTCCGCGAAAGCCTTTTGGCAAGTTTGCGAAACGTTATATCATACGATCTATATGATCAATAAGCGATCAATCGCTATTACAAGTCTGTTCAAAAAACTGACTTTAGTCTTCTTTTTTTGTGTGTGAACAGATGTCTCTTACCTGTGAAAACAACGTGATCCCACCTGGTAACCAAGAGAATGATGCGACCAATGAGTCGACACCCAACACACATGGGAATGGTCTACCACTCGCTTTCCCAACGCCAACGGTGCCTACTGTACTGATCGCTCCAGACAAGTTTGATGGTTCTGACTTCAAAAAATGGCAATCAAGGATGCATTTCTTCCTGAGCACCATGAATCTGGACAAGTATTTCACGGAGGTCAAACCAGTTTTGCCAGATGGTAATACTGATAAGCGTGCCCTATTAAGTGTTGAGGCGTGGATCCATGGGAATTTTCTGTGCAAAGGCTACATACAAAGCCCCCTGGTGAACGACTTGTACAAGGTCTACAACGAGATCAAAACTTCAAAGGATCTTTGGAAAACTTTGGAAAAGAAGTACAAATCGTATAACATATGCTCCGGAAAATTTGCTACTTAAAGATTTCTCCGATTCAACATGGTGGATGAAAAACCCATCATGGAGCAAGTGCATAAACTTCAGATGATTTGCCAAGAAATAGCAGATGAAGGAATGAAGATCTGTGAAACATTAACAGTGAATTGTTTCGTCTAGAAGCTTCCCCCAGTTGGAAAGAATTCAAAAACTATCTTGATCACAAGCAGAAATCGCTGACTTTGGCAAATCTGATTTCCAGGTTGCAAAATGAGTCTTTGAAGCGCAAGGGCAAGAGAGAAATGTCCGCCAAGGCTGAAATATCTCCTTCCCATAACGCCAACATGGCTGAGTACAAAGGAAAAGGCAAGGGCAAAGGGAAAATCATTCCGACCAAATGTGCACCTAATAAGATGGCTTCTCAGTCATCCACTTCTTTTAAGAAGGAAGGTCCCTCAGGAAAATTTGTTGGGAAATGCACCTACTGCAACAAAAGAGACACAAAGCTGCAGAATATCGCCGCAAAGCAAAGGATTTCAAAGCTCAAGTCAACTTGACTGAAGAAGACCTATATGCGGTGGTCACTGAAGAAAACGTGGCTGAAGAAAATGCGGATAATCCCAAAACGTGGTGGTATGACACCGGTGCCACTACACACATCTGCATTGAGAGGGGTATGTTTTCCACCTACCAGAAGAGCAAGACTGAAGCTCACCTTCTGATGGGAAATGTATCACACTCCAAGATTGAAGGCTCTGGCAAGGTGGTCTTGAAGATGACTTTGGGAAAGGAAGTCACTCTAACCAACGTGAAGCTTGTGCCAGACATGAGGAAGAACTTGATATCTGGAACTCTGCTCAACAAACATGGATTCGCCATCAACTTTGAGTCTGACCAGCTGATAATAAGGAAGAATGGGGTGTTTATTGGGAATCGGTTTGTTAAGGATGGGCTTGTCAAAATGTGTGTAATGACAGTTCTCAAAAATGATGTAACCACTTCCAATGCAATTAATAAGAATCCAGTTTCTTACTTGGTTGAGTCTTTTAATATTTGGCATGAAAGATTAGGACATGTGAATTATAAATCTGTCCAAATATTGATGAATTCGAATCTAATCCCAAAATGCAAAATAAACAAAGAAAAATGTGAGACATGTGTACAAGCAAAATTCATGAAAACACCATCCCCTCGTGTTGAAAGAACAACCGAACCTCTCGGCTTAATACACAAAGATTTGTGCGACTTAAAGTTGGTACAAACTAGAGGAGGTAAAAATTATTTCGTTACATTCATAGATGATTGTACAAAATACTGCTACATATACTTGCTGCGTAGTAAAGATGAAGTCTTGGAGAATTTCAAAGAATATAAACTCGAAGTTCAAAATGAAATCGGAAAAACTATCAAAATAGTTAGAAGTGATGGAGGAGGTGAATATGATGGACCATTTAATGCGTTTTGTCAAGAAAAGGGCATTATACATCAAACTACCGCTTCCTACTCACCAGAATCTAACGGAGTTGCGGAACGAAAGAACCGAACTCTAAAAGAAATGATGAATGCAATGTTGTAGGAATCTGGGTTACCCCAGAACCTGTGGGGGGGGGGGGAGCGCTCCTTACCACAAACTATATCCTCAACAAAATACCGCACAAAGTAACTGGCAAAATGCCATATGAACTTTGGAAAGGTAAAGTACATTCGTACAAATACATGAAAGTGTGGGGGCGCCTAGCAAAAGTCGCAATACCACCTCCGAAAAAGGTCTCAGTCGACCTAAGACAGTTGATTGTATCTTCATTGGATATGCACACAATAGTAGTGCTAATCGGTTTCTGGTTCACAAATCAGATATACCAGATATCCAAGTAAATACAATAATGGAATCAAGGAATGCATCTTTCTTTGAACATATCTTTCCATGTAAGGATAAAAAACGAAATCGTGAAGAGAAAGACACTAGCACCTCTACAAATGAGGCTAGTACTTATGGTGGTCCATTAAATGAAGTGGACGAAGAAGAAGAACCTAGACAAAGCAAAAGAGCTCTTAAAGAAAAATCTTTCGGTCCTGACTTCATGATGGTCTTTCTCCTAGAGAATGAACCAAGAATGTACACTGAAGCCATGTCTACACCTGAAGCACCTTCTTGGAAAGAAGCTGTCAATAGTGAGATCGACTCCATTATGCAAAACCATACATGGGAAATAACCGATCTACCTGAAAGGTTTAAAGCACTAGGGTGTAAATGGATCTTCAAGACAAAGTTGAAAATAGATGGATCAATTGATAAGTACAAGGCTACACTTGTGGTACAAGGATTCCGACAGAAAGAAGGTCTGGACTTCTTTGGCACATATTCTCCTGTAACGAGAATAACTTCAATCAGAATGCTGATTGGAATCGAAGCCTTAAGAAATCTGGAAATACATCAAATGGATGTTAAAACTGCTTTTCTAAATGGTGATTTAGAAGAGGAAACATATATGAAACAATCCGAAGGATTTGTTGTCCCGGGAAACGAACACAAAGTTTGTAAACTTGTGTAGTCATTATATGGACTTAAGCAAGCTCCGAAACAATGTCATAAAAAATTGGACAACAAAATGATGTCAAATGGATTCAGTATAAATGAATGTAATAAATGCATCTACATAAAGAATACACCAAGCGGGTATATTTTATTGGGCTTATATGTAAATGACATGTTGATTATTGGCAGCAATAAAGACATGATCCACCAAACTAAGAACATGCTTAGTGGAAATTTTGACTTGAAAGACATGGGTCTAGCAGACGTCATTCTAGTAATAAAAATCACAAGAACTTCAGACGGAATCATTCTGTCTCAAGATCACTATGCTGAAAAGATACTTGAGCGATTCAAAAACTACTCAAATGGCACGGCAATAACTCAAGTTGATTCTCAACTTCACTTGACCAAAAATTCAGGTGAAGCTGTGTCACAGGTAGAGTATGCACGAGTTATTGAGAGTCTTATGTACTTAACCAACTGTACTAGACCAGATTTGGCACATGTGGTAAACGTACTAAGTCGATATACAAGTAATCCAGGTCACAAACACTGGAAAGCCATAAAACGAGTATTAAATTACTTAAGATATATAAAAAGTTATGGTCTCCACTATGGTAGAGAATCCGCAATTTTGGAAGGATACAGTGACGCAAACTGGATATCTGATTCCAAAATTTCGAAATCCACAAGTGGATATGTCTTTACCCTAGTAGGTGGAGTAGTATCATGAAAATCTTCCAAACAAACTCTACTGGCTAGATTCTTCTCCTATATATCTGAAACTCCATTATACTCGAAATATCAGTCTGAAAATCCTTTTCGGAAAAACTTTTCACAACTCGAAAACCAGCAATCTCTCTGTCTTCTTTCTTCTATCAAGCGTAAGTCTGAGAGTATTCGTAGAATTACAATTCGCAGATTCTTTGATCGAGTGTCACGATCTTAGTCTCATAGCAGTTGTAACATGTGATTCATTATCTTATCAAACCGTTACACTGCGGGAGATATTTTGAATTAAGGAAAGAGACCATCTCTCTTCCGCTAAATCGTTTTCCTCATTCGTTTTACATCGGTTTTATCGAAGAGTTTTTGCTTCCGAATTTCAGCAACCTCCATGATTATCCCAGAGTTGTTACAACATTTTTTGATGTTCTTTTGTCAACACTAACAACAAATTGTTAGTTTTGTGGTTGTGTACAAGTGTAATCCCAATATTTGGTGGATATTTGGAGATTAAAACAAATCTTGTTAGATTTGTTATGGATACATCATCCCGCACCGAAACCTTCATGGAGATTACAGATTTTTAGTGTCAATAATTATATTTTGACATATCGGATTTCAATATGTGGAGATATGGAATCTTATTAGATTTAAGCTTTATCCGGAGATAAAATTATTCATAAAAACTTTATTACCAAATTTGTTGGTATCAATGTGTCTACTTTTCATAACTATATTTTACACTATCGGATTTCAATATGTGATTTATAAAAAAAAATTCAATTAAAAGATATTGAATACAAATCACTAAATATGAAAGTGGAAAATAACTAATATTCCAATTAGTTAGCGAATAAAACTAGTCTTATGGAAACATTATTAAAAAAATTTTCTGTTGTATTTTCTCTCGGTATATGTCATATACATATATGTATATATAATAATTATATTGTTTTAATTCTATATAATATTTTTGATATTATAATCAAATAATATATTTATTAATTGATGAAGTTATAATCTGGTCGGAACCAAGAAAAACAAGTTTAAGATTTATACAAATGCTCAATATATTTCCAAATTTCATTGCAATGCCACACGACCTAAGAATAATTACCTACGATATAAACAAAAAAAAGTTAATTTTCCAATCAAGGTGATGAGACGAGCATGACATAATTTCCGGTGGATAATTAATCAGTCTTCTTTAGAATGACTCACAAAGTCAGTATGTAGTCAGTAGTCATTTTAATTATCTGAATTATCCTCGAATGTTTTTAAAAAATTAAAGAAGGTATATCCTTTGGTATAGTGGGTCACACGTTTCATTTCAGGCCACAAACTAAACCCTTTTTAAAACATTAATTTATATTGGACGTACCAGATAATTTTAATACTTAGTACGTACACGGGAATTGCTTATTTATAGATCACATACGGTTAAAGTAAAGATAACGCACTCATATAATTCTATAACATTGTTTTCCTCTTATCATTCTATAACATTTGTTATCTTTCTTGAGAAGAAAATTAATTAGGATCATGCGCGACCGTATAATTAATCTTTTGAACGGTATAATATTGAAAGGCCCCACATCTATATACTTATTCAGTTTGGGACCCTAATGTTTGACATCATTTGAAATGCAAACATTTTAAAAACCTTATAATTAATTTGAGAGTCTAAGTTTGGGCATGTTTTGTCTCTTCCGACTTCATCATTCATAAATAATAATGAAAATAGTTCTATCAAATGTTTTTCATAAATGCTGAAGTGAGCTAACGATTAGAAAATTATGGGTTGTTTGTCGGGAGTATGGCAAATGTATTCAAGTGTTTCATCGTACAATTGTTTTTGGGTTAACAATGAATACATCTGTTTATTCGGTTATTTAATTAAGCAACCAACATTGTGGGTTGCATTGCCCTACTTGAGATTTGAGTCTTTGTTTTGTTATTGTTAGATCGCTTTTATAGATGGTAAAACTGTTTGTAATGTTCCTTAACACAAAGAGTTAATTATGTTTTACTATGTACTCCCTCCGTTTCACAAAGATGCATGTTTTAGAAAAAAAATTTGTTTCACAAAGATATATTTTTTAGGTTTTCTATGCATACTTTATTAATTAATGATGATGTTTTGAAAACTTTAAGAAGATTAATTAAATTTATTGAACTACTATTGGTTTAGAGATATTAGAAATTGTAGAATAACAAAAATTGATATATTTATAATTAAGTATTAATTGTTTTCTTAATATATGTGAAAAATCTAAAAAATATATCTTTGTGAAACAGAGGGAGTATGTCTTTTTCTTCCTACAAACGATTTCATTAATATTGAATAAAGATTATAAAGTCAATAGACAAAACTTTCGAAAATAATCATTAAATAAATATTTCTATGCGCTACGTAATGAGAAATGATACCACATGACAAATGAACTTGACGATGTTTTTTGGGATAAAATCTTATTCGCTAACAAAAAATTAAATTTGTTATTTTCTGTTTTTGTATACGATTTTTCTCTAATGCTAATTGTGTATTTGCTTAGCATTTCTTGGCTAAAATTTGTAAAAACACACATCATGATAAACCCAATGCTTCCGTATAAAGTTATGTTTCTATAATTGGATATCAATACTTATGTATCCAAGACTTTTTTTCCGAGGGTTTAGAGCATGATTATCAAGAGTTTTTAGGACCCGGGTTCTTAACTATTCACGTGGGACCCACGTGAATAGTTAAGAACCCGGGTCCTAAAAATCCTTATTTAAGAACCGGTTCTTACACTGTTCATGACACGTGGCGGCTTATCATTCGTCTAATTTTTTTTTTTCGAATTTTATTTTTTTACACTTTTCCAAAAAAAAAAAAAAAAAAAATTTTTTTTTTAAGAACCCCCATAGGAGTTCATTGATGGTCATGCTCTTAGCTTTGACTTTATCTTCCTTGTACCAGAGATTTGACAGCGTTTACAATGATTGAATCTGATTTCTTTTTTTATTCCAGCAGTTTTGCATATCCATGCCCAATAATTTATGAGTTCCCTTTTCTTCCATAGTTGTTGCCCAGGTAAATATCTCCACCAACAAAAAACATTGAAGACTAACTCTGATAAATTGAAACCTTAGGCAGGCGTCAACAAAATATGGAATTTACGGTAACACGAACACTAAAAAACTGAAGATAATCTTCAAAACCAATCCAAGAAAATGGAGCCTAATTGCTGAAAGACCATCTTTTTCAGTAGGTATGCTGAAATAATATTTTTTTTTTGAATGATTGTTAAATTTATTCAATCAAAATCAGTGTTACATCAAGTGCTTCACTTGTTTATTGTTTGTATGGACTATAAATTCTAGAACGAATGAAAGAATGAGAGCAACATGAGCTGCTTCTGTTAGGAGGTTAGTTGCCTCCTAGACCCGAACCAAATTTGCATTCCATCTTTGAAGTCTTTGAAGCCTTGTTCTCTGATGGTTGTTATCTTGTTTCTCACTGCTTTGTCTATAAGAAGCAAAATAGCCTTCCTATCCACTGGTTTGTTTCCATGTCTTCGGGAATTCCGTTCTGTCCATATAGTATGGACTGCAGTTTGGAGCGTGTATCTGAGTATATAAAGAGATGTGCCGCAGAGGGTTTGACCAGATGCAATATTGATTATCTCGTCCTAGTCTGATGTATAGTGATGCCTTAGGAGAGCCTGCATCAAATCCTTCCAAATGCCGCATGTAAACTCGCAATCAAAGAAGAGGTGGCTGTGACATTGCATGTTACCCGTACATAGAACACATGAGGAGCCCGCGTTCGTGTTCCAAGCTATCATCCTATCTCCCATTGACAATCTATTGCGTACGGCTAACCAGAGCATGAATGAGTATTTTGGGGTACTGTGACAAAACCATACCGCAGCACTCCATGCGCATTAAGAGTGCACCTGTCGGATTTGTTGCCAAGTATCTTTAGGAGAGAATTTCCCCTTGTACTTGTCCAATCTCTGCTCCATCTCGCAGGACCTGCGGGTTTTGTTCAACGTCATTTAAGAGCTGAGACCTGGGATTCCTTCTTCGACGGTGACCAATGGCCTCAGCCACTGTAGCCGTCTCTGCTATCCCCAGGTCGATAATGCCACGAGCTCCCAACATTTCCTTCAGCCTCCCCATCTCACACCAATGGTCGTACCAAAAGATGTATCATGTCCACTTTATTTCAACTTTATGAAAAGTCTTCGCTATTTCCCATAATTTCAGAACCTTTCTCCACATCCAAGAGCCATTAGCGGTCTTCCCACTTTTGGACCAGAATCAACCCTTACGAATTAGGTAGGTTTTGATCCAGCTGACCCAAAGAGATGGTTGGTTTGAGATGAGCCTCTATTTTAAACCAGTGAACATATTCACATCCTTAAGAGACCGTACACCCAATCCCCCTTCTTGTTTTGGCTTACACAAATCTGTCCAGCTTACTTTAGCTTTCTTAGTATTCATATCAGGTCCTGACCATAGGAAAACAGAGCACAACTTTTCAATTTACTTTAGGCATCCTCCAGGTAATCTAAAAGCGGCAAGCCAGAACTTTGTTAGAGAATTTATTACCGAGTTGATTAATTGAAGTCTGCCCGCATAGGAAAGAAAGCGAGCAGTCCAAGAGCTCATGCGTTTTTCAATCCTCTTTACTAGTGGAAGGTAATCAACTATAGTTATTCGCTTAGTCATAAGAGGTAGACCGAGGTATCTAACCGGGATTGAGCTTCTAGATTCACCCCCGCCATAAACAACTTTGACTTCTCTAAACTGATTTTTAGTCCTGAAATTTGTTCAAATCTTTCAAACACTTCAAGAATTCCTTTCACTGACCTTTTTTCGACCATCAGAGAAGACCATCAAGTCATCAGCAAAGCAAAGGTGAGTCAGTCCGATGTTTTGACACTTGGGGGGATATCCAAACAGACGATCTGCTGCAGCCTTATCCAGTAACTTTGAAAGAACATTACACCACGAACATATATGGGGATAGGGCACAACCCTGTCTCAGCCTCTACTACTCTGAAAAAATCCGGCCAATTCTCCACTGACCTAGATGGAGAATGAAGCTGTAGAAATACACAATCTGATCCACACAATTTACTGAACCGGGAAGTCCATTGCTGTCAAAGTGTTTAGAAGAAAGCTCCACTGTACTGAGTCAAATGCTTTGGAGATGTCTATTTGCATAGCGCACCTCGAAGAGATATATTCCTTGTGGTAATCTTTTACTAATTATGTGGCCAGCAAAACATTTTCAACCAATAGTTTATCTTTGATGAAGGCAGTCTGATTCCAAGATATGAGTTTTGGGAGACTACTTTTGATTCGGTTAACTAGGATTTTGGATATTACTTTGTAGATGACATTACAACAGAAGATAGGCCTGTAATCCTTCATCTCCAAGGCATTATCCTTCTTCGGGATCAGGGCTAGAATGGTTGTATTCAGGCCCTTTGGAAGAAATCCCTTGATGAAGAAAGACTGTACTGATGTGACAAAATCCTTGCCGATGACTAGCCAAACCGATCGAAAGAACTCAATGGTGTAGGCGTATGGGCCTGGAGACTTATTGCTCGGCATACGGAACACATCTCGTATTTCCGTATCTGAGACTGATTTTACGAGCTTCTCTTTATCCTCCAAACTACAACGGAAGTCCAATATGTCTCTAAGGTCTTCAACTTCAATACTCTGAAATTCAGGGGGAATATAAGTAAGAAAGCTATGGAAGAAAGCTTCCGCTTCTTTCTTTATCCCCTCATCCATATTAACTATCTCGCATGTGCTGCATTTAACTTCCCTTATAGCATTTTTAACCTGCCTCAGCTTAACTGCGTTATGGAAAGCTTTGTTGTTCCGGTCTCCCACTTGTAACCAATAAAGTTTTGATCTTTGCCTCAGGAAACCCTCTTCTAAATCATTGATTCTCTGCCATTTAGTATAAGCTTCTGCCTCTCAATTTGAGCTAATGTCAGATGGGTCCCTTAACACTTCTTCCTGTCGTAAACATAAGCACTCATAGGCTTCCTTAGGCTTTTGTTGCAATCGTCCAAGCTTTGCCTTACTTAAAGATCTGATTTGGGGTTTGAGTACTTTGAGTTTCTTCGAGAAACGATAGAGAGCTGATGTCGAGTGAAAAAGCTCCTCAGTTTCATCCCAATAACTTTCAACCATTTTCTTAAATTCTGGTGTGGCTCCAATAACGTTTGTAAACTTGAATGGTCTCCTCTTTTTCTGGTTTTCCACTTCCAGATATAACCTGCAGCGCAAATGATCTGAACAACCTCCTCTTCAAAAACTGCATAAGCATGCGTATGATGGTGCAGCCACACATCATTAATTAAAATTCTATCTAACTTCTTGCAAATTATACCGTTAGAACACTTATTAAAACACGTTAAGCGAGGACCTTGAGCACTCATGTATGTTAATTACAATACTGAACCACATTTTCGAAATCCTTCATACCTACTAAGGGTATGGCAGCATTCCCAAAATCCGAGTGTTCATCTCCGCAAAGAATCTCATTAAAATCCCCCATTATGGCCCAAGGCTTCCCTTTAAACATTGGAGAATCTTGATGGATCTTAATATCCTACCATAGGTCTCTTCGTTCTTCTACAGAATTTGCAGCGTAAACAAAGGAGCAGAAAAACTCCTCCTCCTTGCCTTCCAGCTTAACCAAGATTGTTATGATTTGGTCTGGTTTGTACACCGTTGTCATTCGGACCAAGGGACTCCAAACCAACCATAGTCATCCTTTGTTACTAGATTCATAATTAGTCATATGACTCCAACCTTTTAAAACCGAGTTCAAGATACGTTCCGCCTTCCTCTCTTTCACGCGGGTTTCAAGTAGACAACCAAACTGAAGATTTTTTTTCTTTTATCCATTTCTGAATAACAGAATGCTTTGTTGATTTGTTGAAACCCCGTATATTCCAGAAAAATCCTGTCATTGAGAGGATTTTCTATAAATTTTCCGAGATGTTTGAGATGGCTTCTCATGGTTTCCTTACGGATGATCTCTAAGAACCTTATGATTAGCCTTTGAAACTCGTGGTAGAGTAGGACGTAGCTGTTCTCTGACCCTCCCCTCTTCTGCATTTCCTTCCAATTCATCGTTATTGTTTGGTACAGTTGGTTCCTCATCTTTTGACGATGTATCAGTTTGGCTCAAGAGCTGCCCATTTTCGCCTGAGTCATTTAAAGCAGCATACCTCGACGGTGAGAAAATCTTATCACTTCCATTTTCTGACCGTGTTGGCTGTACAAACTGCGGTCCTGTCTTTGTTGGCGAAATCCAACATCCCTCTACTTCACCTTCTTCCTTCTCCTCTACTTCCACAATATTCTAACATGTTTCCTCCAGTTTCTCATCATCCTTCTCTGTTTTCCTTCCCTTGTCATCCTCAGGTTTCCCTTCAGAAGCAACTTCTTTAGTCGTTATATCAGCTACATTATGGATTGGGTTTCCTGTTGTTTCCTTTCTTGGCTGAGCGTCAGCTCTGATTTCCTCTTCCCCTCTCAACAAGAGCTTCAGTGGGCTTGTGCTCTTCTTGTTTGCAATGCAGACTGAATCGAGATGACCCCACTTTTCACAAGTGTTGCAACGCTGTGGTAGCCATGAGTACGAGAATTCGACCACAAAGTAGTTACCAACATCATCTCGTGGCTGTGTATCAGAGGGACAAAGACTCAATAACACAACATGTCGTTGGAGAGGGAGATTTCAATGTCTTCTTAAAAAATCAACTTTAGGCTTCATATCCACCATTATTTCTGAGAAATTGTGTTGGGTTGGCCAATATCAATAAGATTCGGTAGTAATCTGAGTTTAATGTTCTGATTTCTCAGAAACTCTTCCGCCACACCAACTCTTAGTATGCCAGGATCTCAGATTTGAACGGTTACAAAGATGAACTGAAATAAAACTGTATAGAAGTATCTCTAGCGGAATGAAACTGACACAATCTCTTGCACAAACATTGGATTATGGTCAAAAGTAAACTCTCATGAAAAAGAGAGAGAAAAATAGAGATTTAGAAGATGAATCACCAAGGATTTTTCCTTAGATATCAACATTTTAGATTTTATTTGAAAGGTAAATCTTATAAAATTCAAATCAAAGAAAAACAAATGTACAGCCGACGCGTCAGCCAAAGATTGTGTCTGATAAAGCTTCTCTGAGTCTTGTTTCTTCTTTGGAGTCGGTTGGGGAGAGAAAGCGATTACCACTTTATTTTACTATGTATGTTTGAGAGAATTATTATAGCAAAATATATTTTTGGCAACAACAAATATAGTTAAACCAAAATTAGTTGTTTGATGGTATATTTTTATAAATATTTGGGTCCTTGTGTAAAAAAAAATCAATTTTGTTTTAGAAAAAGTTAAATATTTTTGAACCTTTTAAACTATTTCTTAAAACAAATTTGGACCATAATCTCATATAAAATTTGGTAAATTTTGTTGGATCCAAAGCATTTGCACTCTTAAGTGGCACTGTTTTAGAGTCGGACCTACCGTTAAAATTAGTTGAGTTTCGACCAAGATATCCGTAAATCAATCAAAGTATATAAAATAGTGCAAAATTGTTTTTTTTTTTATATTTTGGATTCATACTTTCGTACTATACCAAAAATTATTTTAAAACGGAAATTAAAAAAGTTGAATCATGATTTAACATAGATTATAATCCTAAAAACATAAATGATTTAGAAAAAATAAATAGAAAGTGCAGTTGTGCTAATGGCCACACATAAATCTGCAAAGCAAGCAAACAAGCCCAGTAATGTTTGAAATATTTGAAGAAGTCTAATAAAAGACCTCTTTTATCAAAGTCACCATGCAAGAAGGTATTATATGGACGTACGTTTATTTGATGCAACTTTAAATTTTGGCTGCAACAATATTAGATGAGACCATTTGAGGAATATGAAGACCGTTTTATTTATGTTAATCATTTAACAAACTTACAACGTTCTCTTTTATATGGACGAGGGAACCTGTTTTAGTGTAAACCATGAGTTGAGTTTATATTTTATCTAAACCGACTTAACCATATACTCTAATAATCCCTCTCAATATGGCATGTATAGAGATTATAATGCCATCTTGCCAATTAGAGAATGAAAATGTTTTGTATGTAGCAGTTTCGTGAAAACATCTGCGAGTTGGTTATCTATTCGAACATGTAAAGTCTCTATCAATCCATCATTTACCTTGTCTCGAATTTATGACAATCCATCTCTAAGTGTTTTGTTCTCTCATGGAAAACCAGATTATTGGAAATATGTATTACATATGTTGAATCCCAGAAGAAAGCTATTAAATTGTTTATGAGAATAATAACAAGCCATTGAACCTCCCTGACTGCAACACTTATTGCTCTATACTCAGATTCAATAGAGGAGTGTGAAACTGTATCATGTTTCTTTGATTTTCATGATATAAGTGAATCCCCTAATAACATACACTAGCCTAAGATAGATCTTCTTATGTCTCTATATGAACCCCAATCCACATCAGCGAATGTTTTGAGCTTAATATAAAGTGTGTAGAGTAGAAAAGACCAAGTCCGATTGTACCTTTCAGATAATGTAACACCTTATGAGCTGTTTGAAGATGTGATCCTTTTGGAGCTGATATAAATTGACAAAGCTTATTTACTGCATAAGTAGTGTCATGTCTTGTGATGGTCAAATACATCAATTTCCCAACAATCTTCAATACGCACCAGGATCATCAAGTAGCTTATCAGAACTATCACTGCATAATGTAATACTCGGCTCCATGGTTATACATGATGGTTTACAACCACTATCTAGACACTTGTTTTAGACCACATAATAACTTTCTCTATCTACAAAATGGATTAGGATGTAAAGTCTGACCTTACTCTGGCGTGTATCCCTGAGGTAGTGTCATGTATATCTTTTCTATAAGATCACCATTTAAAAGGTGTTGGATATGTCTAACTCAACTGTTTTACAGAAGCAACAACTAGCAGGGTCTTAACAATCATCATTTTTGCAACAAAGGAGAAGGTATCAACAAAATAATTTCCTTCCTGTTGAGTGTAACCTTTAGCTACAAGACATGCTTTAATTATTTCTAAGCTACCATCAGCATTAATTTTGACTTTGTAGACCCATCTACATCCAATTGTATGCTTCTCTGGAGGTAAAGAACATATTTCCCATAAAGCACAGAAGTTCTTCATTCATTGCTTTAATCCACTCATCAAATTTCTTGGCATGATTAAATGTTGTTGGCTCTGAAAACAATGTGATGGCACATATATGCCTTATATATGTCTGACAACTTCTCATAAGACATATAAGATACTAAATGATAATGTATATATGTTTCAGTCATATTACAATAGTAATCATGTAAATATGCTGGACTTTTAGAGACTTTTTAGATTCTGTCAAAGTGAGATTATCATTCGTAGTATCATTCACAACTGTAGGAGAAGATCTCACAACTACATGAATGTTACTAGAAGTAATGTCACTTGTAGGAACAAAATCACGCAATGAGAAGAAGTCTGAAGAGTTGTGAGACGTACCAAAACAAAAGGGAAATATGTCCTCATGAAAGGCGACATTTCTTGAAATACGTGTGTCATTTGTCTCCAAATCTAGAAATTTATAACCTTTGTATCCTGCAAGGTATCCAAGAAAAACGCATGGTCGTGATCTTGGTTGGAACTTGTGATGGTTATTTAAAGATGTTGAATTATACACAAGGCATCCAAATACCCTCAGTCCTCTGTAGTCAGGCATATGTGAAGTTAACATCTGGAATGGAGACTTATTATTCATATCCTTCTCAATATGATTGTAAGATGTATAAGAAAAATGATTTTGTTTTTCCAGAGGGTATATGGCACAATGAAATTGTCCTTTATTTCTTTGTTTGAAACTAAGTACATATGTGACTATGAAAATCTTTCTACAGATGGATGACCTAATCTATTATGCCATAATGTTGTATCAACAACAATATTAACATGATACTTCAGACTCTCAGCTGCTATTCATGTTATTGAAGCTGTGTCCAAGACATAGAGGTTTGAAATCTCTTCACCATGACCAATCGTTAATCCTCTGATAGGATCCTGTATCAAATAAGTGGATTGGTCAGGACTGACATGACAACCCACATCTTTTGTCAATTGACTGATACTGAGAAGATTCAAAGAAAATTCAGGAATGTATAAAACATTATTCAACACAAGCAACTCATTTAACCGGACTTTTCCAATGCCTTTTATCTTGACTCTTATTCTAGTTGGTAAAGTTACTGACTTATTCAGGGAGTCTAAAAGACTAATCAATTGACTTCTATCATGAGTAACATGATGTGTTTCACCACTATCAATGATCCAAGACTAAGATGTCAGGAAATTTATAGTAGCTCTCAATACTGCAACGAAACACAATGAAGAGGAAGTGAAATCCATACCAGGTAAGGTAGTTATTGTACATGTGATATCATTGTGATTTGTGGAGGTGGATGGAATAGAAGATGATCATGTCATACTCAGTTGGTTGTTAAATTAGGAAATGACGCATGTATCTGATCTTTTGAAAGAGTGTTGATCATCTCCGAAAAATTATCGATATAGTCTCATTTATCTGCATTGTAAGTTGAGAAATTACCAGTTTCATGTTCCCTGGAGATCGATCTTGTGTTTGAATCCTGGTGGATAGCCATGGGTTTTGTAACATTTATCCACAGTGTGACCATTATATCCACAGTGCGAACATATCGGTCTTGGCTGATTTTGAGTTGAGTATCCAGCATTGACAGTAACCTAATTGTTATCATAAGCACTCATTTGAAAAACAATAACATTACATATTAGAGTAATGATTGTCTTAGTCCTGATCCAATAGATTGTAGACTTCACCAAGATTAGGAACATTATTCTTCACAATAATTGACTTCGAGCATTAGAGTATGACTCATTTAAGCCAACCAAGAACTTGATTATCTTCGCATGTTCTGCTTTTATGGCCATAGCTTTGCAACAGTCAATTCTGACATGTCTTGACATAATCTGCTCCATCAAGATGATCCCATAATGTTTTCAGCTTTGTATAGTATGTATAAAGATTTTTAGAACCTTGTTGGAGTGACCAGATTTGTTGTGTCAACTGGTAAGATCTTGGTAGATTTGTGATGTGAAATCGCACCATCAAGTCTTCCATATCTCTGATGATCCTTGAAAGCGCAAGATACTTCCATATATTTGTTTCAATACAAAGGTCAATATCCATGATTTGACTATACTGTTGCACCTAGACCAATTTCATTAATGTGGATGCATTCCGATGGCCTAAGAAGACTATCATCAACAAAAACTAACTTTTTTTTTTTGCATCTAAGGCAATCACAATGGCAAGATTCCAAGTGTTATAGTTGGTGATATATCATGGTTTTTACCGGTTTTAGACCATGATATAAGTATGTTTTAGAGTCTTTTGGTGTTTCTTTAGAGTCTTTTACAGGTGTTATTAGGTATATGCACGTCTGGAGTGGATTTGGTGATTATGGCACTTTCTGGAGCATTTTGGAGCATTAACCCGAGAGATAGAGTTCACTGTCCAAAACAGAGATCTGTATCGATCGACACAACATGTGCATCGATCGACACACATGCGAGATGGGCTTTTCTCGGCGAGTTTAATAAAGATTTGGAAAATTGCACTTTTGCCCAGAAGTTTCCAATAATTACAAAGAAGCTCCAGCCGTGATTAGACTATTATATTAGGGTTTTTAAGCCATTGTTTAGGCTACGCATTGTTTTATATTGAGAGAGTTAGGGGGCTGATCTTGTACTCCAAAGAGAAGAGATTTCGAACCCCAATTCTTTATTCTATTATATGCTATTTGGTTTTCTATTCATGATGTCTTCTGTTTCGATGATCATGTCTGAGTAGTTTACCTGTTAGGTTTAGGGATTCTCACATGGGATTTCATGGAATTATAGGTTGATCAATCTGTAGGGATCCATATCTGTTAGTTCTTCATCTAGGGTTGTTCTTAATGCTTGATCTGAATTGGCCACTTAGATTATTGATGTTAGGTTGATTTCCGCAACGACAGTTGATTAATTAACTGGAAAGAACCTAGATGAGCAATTTGACTATTCACAAAGGAATTTGGCTTAGAAGAATTGTGAACGAAAGAACTTGAGATTAATGCTTGCTTAGAACTCTAGGATTCACAACAAAAGTTGGCTTGCTAGGTTGTTAGACATAGATAATATTCGCAACGAAAGTTGGTCTGTTATAATTATGTGATTCTAGTTCTAGAACAGTTCTTAATTAGATCCCGATTGATTGGTTGCCTATATTCCTTATTTCCTGAGAACTCCCTTGACCTGACGCCTTTGTTTGATTGCTTACATCCACCTCACTTGAGCTGTTTACTTGCTATTTTGTTTACTGCTTTACAATCTGCTTCTCTTAGCTTAATTCGATTACTCATAATCTATCGTGTGACCGTGAGTCCTTGTGGATTCGATACCCTAAATACTACAATAGCATAACTGTGCACTTGCAGTAGAATAAGATTAAAACTTAGACCTATCAAGTTTTCGGCGCCGTTGCCGGGGACTCTTTGAGTTCGCCGATAGATTCAGTATTAGGATTTAGACTAAGCATTTTTCTTATTTTTCTAAGTTTACTCACGTTTTTATTTCTTGGGTATTGCAGGAATCGCATTACATCGACCGACACCATATGTGCATCGATCAGCACTTTTTTGCATTGGATCGATCGACGCTATTTCTGAATCGATCGACACAAAGCGAAACCCGAGATACCGAGAGCGTGAGCATTTAGCAGGATTCTCTCTATGGAACCTGTGATTCTGATTCGCGGTGAGGACGGCATTTTACGAGACCACGAGGGTAATATACGCAACGCGAAGGGTCAGAAACTAGATGGGGAAGGAAACCCCATCGTACCAGATGTTGCCGTGGGCGCGGAACATCCACGAGAGGAAGATGGTCGCGAGAAAACACTTGCTGATTACAACAGACCAGATTTATTCTATACTAATCGGTCTGCGATTCGACCACCTCCGTTCACTAGAGCTGAATTCAGGCTGAAGCCAGGGTACTATGCATTGGTTGGGCAGCATCAGTTCCATGGTCTTTCTAGCGAACATCCTATGGACCACATAGACACATTTGAGGAATTGGCTAGCAGTATCAAGGCTGAGGGAGTATCTTCTGATTTTCTTTTCTGTAAGCTTTTCCCATTCTCTCTCAATGGAGAAGCAGCTTACTGGTTGAAACAGCTATCGCCAGGATCTTTGACCACTTGGGATGCAGTCAAGAAAGAGTTCCTTAGACACTTTTATGACGATGCTAGATCTGAACAGCTTAGACATGACCTCTTGACATTCAAGCAGGAACCTATAGAGTCTTTTAAGGCAGCTTGGATGAGATTCAAAAGGTATCAAAGAGATTGTCCACACCTTGGTTTCTCTGAGGTGCAGCTTTTATGTGCCTTTTTCAGAGGTTTGGATTTTTGGTATCAGAAAGCTATGGACGCAGCAAGTGATGGGAACTTCTATACCAAGACTCCAGAGAAAGCTAAAGAGCTTATTGAGAACTTGATAACTAGCAATAGTGTCAAGAATGCTGAAAAGGAGAGGCAGAGATCTGGTGGCAGAGATGGTAGCTTGCAGATAGCTGATATAAGGGACAAAGTAAATTATGTCCATAACATCCTGGTTAGGAAGAGGCAAATCCGATCTGATGCAGTAGCTGAAAAACTTGCAGAGGTGAATTATATAGATGGAGCTGATTTTCATGGACATACATATATAAATCAACATTGACAAGCTCCGAGATCGAATGATAATGGCTATTTATCTCACCAAGTTCATCCCACTAATGAACAAACAAAGATTGAGTCTATGCTTGAGCAGCTACTTCTTGGACAGAATAAGATGACACAAGATCTGAATGGAAAGATGGACTTCATGTATCAGGATCTGAGTGGAAAATTGGAGACTTTGACAAGCAGAGTTGATAATCTGGATGTTAGGATAACGCAAGTGGAAGCCAGTATACAGACAGAACATGTTAAGACAGCTTTGGCAGAAGATGGAGCTGAGCAGAATCAAGATACTAAGGCTTCTGAGCTGAAAAATCCGAGACATTCTCGAGATGAAGATCTTGCATCGATCGATACAGATCTGCAACGGTCGACACAACTCTCGAATCGTGTCAGCATCGATCGACACCACTTTAGTGTCGATCGATACCATGGGCGTGAGCAGCCAGTTTGTTCAGAGAAACCGATTGCAGCTGAAGAAAGAGTCTACAAACCGAAGATTCCTTTCCCCAGGAAGTCTAATCAAGAGATTCAGCTAGAAAAGTACATGAAGATGATGAGAGATAAGCTAACTGAAGCCCAATTGATTGATGCTGTTAAGAATATTCCTATGGTGAGGAGATGTGTTACAGACCTAATTTTGGAGTAACATGACTGAAGAAGAAAGTGTCTTGATGGTCTCTGAAGTATGCAATGCTGTTATTCATGGTAGGATTCCTGAGAAGCTAAAGGATCCAGGGGTTTTTTATGTTAGACTGTTCTATCTACAAAGACAGATTCAAGAGATCTTTGTGTGATCTTGGCTCAAGTATAAACCTCATGCCATACTCTGTGGCTGTGAGGTTGGGACTGATGGATTTCCAGCCCACTAGGATCGCTCTTGTCCTAGCCGATCGATCAAAGAGATATCCAGATGGAGTTCTTGAGAACATCCCTCTCAGAGTTGGGAATCACTTTATTCCAACAGACTTTATGGTGCTGAAGTATGAGATTGAGCCAGATGATCCCATTCTGCTTGGAAGATCATTCCTAGCTACTGCTGGAGCTGTAATTAATGTGAGACAAAGTTTGATTGCTCTCCACTTGGGAGATCAACTTTTGGAGTTTAAGATGGACAGATTGCAGAGATCCACCGTTGATGGACAAATTTTCAGTGTTGAGATAGAACAAGAAGATTGGAGAGGAGAAGATGGCAGTTCACACTGAACTTGCTCTAACATCTTCAAAGGTTGTACCTGCTCTTCAACAGAAAGCTCTGAACATAACACCTAATCCGCAGTTCACCAAGCTAAGAGTCAGAAAACGTAATGTTCCACCTGACCTTGCTGTTGTTCCCCAGTTCCTCGGCAAGTTTCATGCAAGCAACACATATACGCCACCATGGATGAGAAGAGTTTCAGAAAGGCATGCTCTGCCTTTGGCGAAACCACCTGACATCTGACCATGTGCCACAATCAAGCTAACGACTTAAAATAAGCGCTGAGTGGGAGGCAACCCACTGTTAGGTTTGTACATATTCTTTTTGGTGTTTTTCCTATGATTTTATGTTTTGTTTTTGGTGTGTTTTCTCTGCAGAATTCGAGTCTGAAGACTTGCGTCGATCGTTGCACCTAGTGTGACGATCGATGCAAGGAGATTTGACGAAGAGGTAAATCTCTTTGTGACGGTCGTTGCGGTCGTGTGCAGCGATCGTCGCATGAGAAATGGTATGAGAGAATAAAGTCGCAGTGTGACGATCGTCACTGCCTTGTGCAGCGATCGACACACCCGTTTCAAATCAAAATCAAAGGTACGTGAGTTAACCGAAAATCAGATTGGTTTAACCAACCCCGATTAAGCATCTATCGTCACATACGATGCAACGATCGTCGCAAGCACGCGCGAGGTAATTACCCGAGAACCCTTTCTCTTTCTTTTCTTCTCCATTTCGCGATTCCTCGCTAAGAACTCTAAATCCCTTTTTGCTAAATCTCCCTCATTTCTCACTCGTTTTCAACGATTCAAGTGCCTAATCCACTCGATTTTCTCCCCTCTATCCATTTCTTTCATCCATTTCAACCGGTTTTGAGGTATGTGTCCCGAATCTCTCCATTTTCATTTCGGCCAAAGGTAAAAAAACTCGAACTTTATCATGATTTGTTGCTCCTGGAACGGAATTGATGCTTTGTTAGGCTTATTAGTGACGAATTGATACTACCTTAGTGCATGCATTGGCAGATTTAGAAAGGTTTTGGAGAATTGCTCAATTCAATGACAAGTCTTTCTGATGTCTGATTTAGGACAGATTGTATGACGAATTTGGGTACACTAGATATTTGTTTGACTGCTACTGATGGTTGATTGAGATAATATACGCTTATGTGCTTGAATTTGATGATCTTTGAGCCTTGGCTTAAATGCAAGTTTTGCCTTGTGTTTTTGATTTCAGATGACACCAAGGAAGAGACGGAATATGCTTGTTGATACTGAACCACCTGCTGACTGGTTCGTACGCACATCTCCTATGCCTGCCCCTTACACTGGCGAGATTGTCACAGTGCGTTTCCCTTGGCCTAAGGCAGAGCATGACAAGATTCCTGTGACTAGAGCATGGACGGACGATGCTAAGACAGTGACTGAGAGTGATGCGTGTTTGGAGAGGCCAGTTTCTGAGACTTGGGATGATTATGACACGCTGTTCTACAACGCGTGGCATGACATGACTCTCAAGCCTACGCGATTTGCAGACTACCAGACCTGTTGGATGCTTGGGATTGACAGCCAGGTGCTAGAGGTTACGAGATATATAGGGCTAGGGACTATGTCGATGAGGAGTCATGATCTCTATCCTGATTTGGTGCGACAGCTGTTGTCCACTTGTAGAGTCTACTACACGGATCCTGTTCTCAGGAAAGCTCGAGAAGGCACATTCACATTCATGTGCGACGGATACAGGTATCGGATTAGCATTCGTGATCTCTGCAGGATCTACGGCTTTGATGATCAGGCCACTCATTGCTCTCTGGTTAGAGAGTGGGACACTGAGAGTTGTCAGTTTTTCTAGGACCACATTGGCTGTGAGGTGTATAACTCACGTCATACGAAGCAGATACAGTTGCGCCATCCGGTCCTGCGATATGTTGGGCGCATTTTGGGTTATACTCTCCTCTGCAAGGCTGAGGTGAACAAGCAAAGGAAGCTGGAGTTGCAGTTGCTATACACTGGAGTTAGTGACTTGTTCGAGGAGACACCGTTGTAAAACCCAGCACATCAGCTGAACTTGGGAGCAGTTTTTGCAGACCATTTGTGCGAGCTGAAGACTAAGCCATTTTCTGGGAAGAAGAGTGAGTCCGTAGGGAGTTTACTTACTCCCATTTTCCAGCATTTCAGGATTCCTACAACTGGGAGAGAGTGCATCACCAAGAGGCAGTGGATGGATTATGGTCATTTGAAGAACACTACTTGGATGAAGGAAGAGAAGCTTTGGGTTTATCATGACACAGATGCAGATAAGTGGTGTGTGAAGCTTCCTGCTGCTGAGCTTACTAGAGTTGATTCCTTTGAGGCCTTACGCTTTGAGCCTCCTAGGAACTTGAGACGCGGCGTTCCTACGATGATTAACCCTCTGGGTGTTTCTTCTTCTTCTGCACTGGGACCATCTGCTCAGAGTTTTGCTTCTACGCCTGCACCCGAGGCTGCTGCTGCTGCTGCTACACATGACATTGGTCCTTATCCAGCTCCTTCGGTACCTTTGAGTGAGATGATTGAAGGCGAGTGGAGAGAGCGTCAGGATGGTATACTGCAGAGTATTTGGGATTTCATGCGTGGCTGCACTTGCAGGAGACAGCCACAAGTTCATCAGCCCGTTCCTGTTCGTCATCTTCGACAGCGATCTCCGACTCCCGTTCTCTCGAGCAGTAGTGATCCCTTGGATGGGAATGATGATGAGAGCGAGTGAGATTGATCTCCATTTTTAGACTATCGGTTCTGTTTTCACCTTTTCTTTTTCACTTTTCTTTTGATTTTTCTGGTTGATACTTATGTTTGGGATGATGTGCTTACTTTTAGACTATCTGTTGCTTTGATTTTCCTTGTCTGCGATGTTTTCCAGCTTTCAGGTTTGGGATTTGAGATTTTCTCACGGACTAACTTGCTAACTGCTGACTGATCTAACGAAATCACAGTGCGTCGATCGACACGGTCCTGTGTGTCGATCGTCACAACACGAAAATCACATTGCAGCGATCGTTGCGGTCCTGAGCAACAATCAACACAAAATCGCGATCGCCCTGCAACGATCGTCGCAGTTATGCGCATCGATCGATGCAGGAGCGAGACAGGTAAAAATCGATAGAACTTAACACATCCCTTAACATTTAATTTTCTTACCAATCTGATAGGTGTCGAGTTTTATCCTATATCTAACTGCAAGTGCACAGTTCAGTAGTCGTAGTATATATGTATCGAATCCACAGGGACTCCGTATTCAATAGCTCAAGAACAGGAAATTAAACTAGGAAGAAAGCAATGTGATTGAATTAAAAGCAATGCGAGAAAGTAAACAGAAAGCAGAGATTATTTGGTTGTGAAAGCAAGTTATTAAGAGCGCTAAGTCTAGGGCGTTCTCAGGAAATCAGACAAGCAAACAGTTCATTCAGCAAGGATCTAATTAAGCACAGTTCTAGAACTCAAAACACAGATATAGAATTAACCAAATTCCTTTGCGATAATTCTCTAAGTCTAAGTGCAGCAAACCAAACTTTCGTTTGCGAGAACTAACAGATTAAACTAGCATTAATTCCAAGTTTGATATGTTCACAATTATCCTAAACCAAACTTTCGTTTGCGAGAAGTTTAATTGCTCAACCTAATTAGTTCAGATTCCTAAACCCCACTTCAGTGACGTATTTAGCAACCTAAGATCTAGATTCTAATTGATCAGGTTAGAACTAGCTTTAAGCACAATTAGATTGAAGAACAGATATAGTTATGAATCCTTAACTGAATTAAACAAGTCTAGCAAGTCATGAAATCCTATGTGAGAAACCCTAAACCTAACAAGGAATCTACTCAGACATAGATAATGAAAACATAATCATATGATGAATAAATTGCATAGAAGATAAAGAATAAAAGGGGTTCGAAATCTTCTCCAAATACAGATGAAGTAAAGGTTCATATCAGCCCCCAAAAGCTCTAAAAATCCTCTGCTCTTAATTATGAAGGCGTAAGTAAATAAAACACCAAAAACTTAATTATATAGGTCTAATCTCGGCCAGGGGCTTCTTTGTAAATATCAGGAACTTCTGCATCAGAGTGCAATATCTTGACTCTTCATAAACCGCCGAGTTTTGGCCCATCTCGCTGGTGCAACGATCGATGCTAGTCTGCAACGATCGACGCATTCCTCTGTTTCGGACAGTGAACTCTATCTCTCGGCCAAACACTCCAAAAATCTCCAAAAAGTGCCATAATCACCAAATATGCTCCAAACCTGATTATACCTGTAAAAGACTCTAAAAGAACACAAAAAGACACTAAAACACACTTATATCATGGTCTAAAACTAGTAAAAACCATGATATATCAACTCCCCCACACTTAGCCTTTGCTTGCCCTCAAGCAAAACAGAGAACTAAAGCATGGTGAAGAGGTTTGAAAACTCTTCAGAAACTCATTTCATCCTAGAAGCTACAATACTCAGATTCCCCTTAGTAAACCACTGAAAGAATCAATCACAGGATATCAAGACCAACATGTACTTCCCCCACACTTAGCAATTGTCCTAAGTAAACTCCACAATCACATTCAAGTATTCAAATTCTCCCTACTGACTTCTGCAAGTATTTAAGTGCGGTCTCACCTAAGGAGTATCGATCAAAGGGCACATGGATTCTTACCTTATCAGCTCTAGACCACCATACTATCTTTCTCTAGTCCCTTTCTTCTCTTTCCCTTCTTTAACAACTGATATTTCCCACTGGGTATTATTTTATTTTTTTTATCAGTGTTGTTCCCGTTATGGGGTGTACTTTGGACACATTCCATGGATAGCACAGGAGATAATAGGGGTCTCTACCACTCCTGTGACCACTTCGGAGTTACTAACTCATCCTCAGTTTATTATCTTTTTTTTTTTTTTACTTTATAGAAGGGGAGAAGGGAACTAAATAGGATAGGTTGACAGGCTGTGTCAGAACTAACAGGGAATCCGACACAAAGTATACCAAGCCCTTAGGTGAGAAATCTAAGTCAGTATTAAATTGAAGTCAGTAAAAGGATCCTCTGATACCTGAAGTGATGTGGGTGTTCCCAGTAGGTTGATCTGTGATGGGGTTTTCTAATAGTCAGAGATAGATCCTGCAACTTCATCCCGATGGTTACTTAAGTTCCTGCAAGTCTTGTAAATCTTCTCAGAAAATCATAGTTTCTTACTTAAACAATTTTTACTCAATAAAACAAAATTTTTTGAAAAATGGACTGACTCTTAAGAAAACAGAAAGATAAACGTCAGTAGCACCTCCCCCACACTTAAAACACACTGTCCCCAGTAGTGTCAAGCGATGGATCGGTAAAAAGAAAGAAAAATTGTTAAAGTTCTGTTGAGTTCTGTCGGGTTTACCTCTGTCGCTCGAGCATCGATCATTGCACCAAGTACATCGACCGTTACTTGGTGATTTTCGTGTATGGTTGATCGTTGCTCAGAATTGCAACGATCGCTGCAATGCGATTCCGATCGTGTTGTGACGATCGACACAGAAGTGCGTCGATCGACGCACTGCGAATCTGTCCGAGTCCTGCAACCAGAAACTCACCAGAAACAAAAACAAACGTAAAATCCTAACAAAAACACCAAAAATTAAGTATAAAAACACCAGTACCTAATGGTGGGTTGCCTCCCACCCAGCGCTTGTTTAAGGTCAATAGCTTGACCGGACGGACAAGATTTTTCAGGCACCAGGAGATCCCAACAGAGACTTTTTTGGTCTCTGTCCAAGTCTCCTCATCCAAGGTGGCGAGTAGGCTGTTGCAGAATGCTCATGTCCAAGAAAAGATGGAGTAAAATGTGCTCCAGGATCTATAATCACAGTGTCATCAGGCTGCTCATCATCTGCATCCCTTATGGTGAATGTCTGCCCATCTATCAGTGGTCTTCGCAGCTTATCTATCTCATAACGCAGCGGCTCATCTCCCAGATGGAGGTCTATCAGGCTGTTCCTAACATCTATCACCGCTCCTGCTGTAGCTAAAAATGGTCTTCCAAGCAGCAATGCTTCATCCGGATCACAGTCGTATTTCAGCACTAAGAAATCTGTTGGAACTAAGTAGTTTCCAACTCTCATCGGGATGTCTACCAGGAGTCCTTCAGGAACTCGTATGGACTGATCAGCTAGGACAAGAGAGGTCCTAGTAGGAGTAAAATCTAGCATACCCAGCTTCTCTGCCATAGAGTATGGCATCAAACTTCCAGCAGCTCCTAAGTCACACAGAGAACGCCTGAAACTATCCTCAAAAATTGAACAATCAAGCACAAAAACTCCAGGATCAGGCAGCTTCTTCGGAATCTTGGTTAACAGAACATCACCAATATGCTGAGGAACTATAACCACCCAATCTCTCAGCTCTTCATCTAGAGGCAGCATCTTGTTCAAATACCTCTGCACACATGGATGATAAGGTGGATCATCAGAAGTTGGAATTTCTTCCAATTCTTCACCAATTTCCTCTAGCTTTTTAAGCTCTTCAATTTCCTGCCTAATCACTTCAGACACTGAGGAGTGTTGTCTAACAATCTGCGCATAAATCTCCTGTTGAGAGATCTCAGAGACTCCAGGGAATAAGCTATCAAGCTCCAAGTCTGCATCAATACCATCATCACTCAGCGAATCTGTCTGTTCCCGACGTGCATCGATCGACACTAGGTGTGTGTCGATCGTTGCATCTCTGCAATTTACACCCGAGAGTTTTTCACCAAAATCCGGGATTTCTCCTTCCTTCACCAATTCAGCTGTACTTAGCTCAAATTTTTCACCTAGGTGAGATCCATCATTAACGTACACAAACCAGGCCTTAATATGAGTGTCTTCTAGCCCTTTTCCCTTTATTGAGCTGGAAATCTGGTTTACCTGAGTATCCAACTGCTTCATGTGAGTGTTCAGGGACTCAAACTTCCCATTGAGGTCTTCATAGACAGCATCTAACTTCTTGTTGCAGTCCACAGAAATCTTGTTCTGACTCTCCATTAGTTGTTCCATCATAGCTTCCATTCTACTCTCATGAGCCGTAGGTGCAGGAGGAGTCTGATAAGATGAAGACCCATAGGTTCTCTGAGTACCTTGTCCAGAGGTCTTCTGAAAACCACTAGTCTGTCCAGAATTAGATGAGTTGCTGTTGAAAGCACTTTTCTGTCCTCCATTGAAGAATCTGTTTCCCTGTTGATTACCAAATCTATTACCTTGGAATCCAGAACCTCCTATGTAATTCACATCTTCCTGCTGAGTGTCCTCCTCAGTTTGAATTACCTCTACATCTTGGGCAAAGTGGACAGCTTTCTTACCTGCTAGGAGATTGCAAACTGTGTCCAGCCTAGATCTAATATCAGCTATGTCAGAATTCTCTACACTTCCACCAGATTTCTTCCTCCTCTCATCCATAG
Organism: Orychophragmus violaceus; assembly: GCA_030180135.1. NCBI lineage: Eukaryota > Viridiplantae > Streptophyta > Magnoliopsida > Brassicales > Brassicaceae > Orychophragmus > Orychophragmus violaceus. Next base: position 107,990,427 of record CM058239.1, read on the forward strand.
TCTTGCAGCTGTTGCAGCCTATTAGATTCTCAATCAATTGCTTAGCTTGCGTAGGAGTCCTGGTGTTGAAGTTAGCATTACTGGAATTGTCCAGCGCAGACTGATATGGAAGATCTATGCCTCTGAAGAAGATGCCAATCAACTGAACTTCAGTGAATCCATGGTGTGGGCAGTCACGCTGATACTGCTTAAATCTCATCCAGGCAGTCTTTAAAGGCTCCAAAGCTCCTTGTGAAAAGGTGAGTATGTCCTGTCTGGACTGGTCTGAGCGCGCATCATCATAGAAGTGACGCAAGAACTCACTCTTTAAGGCTGCCCAAGTAGTGTACTGAGCAGGTGCCAGCTGCTTTAGCCATGCACTAGCGTCTCCAGCAAGACTGTGCGGAAAGAGCTTAAGGAACAGATAGTCCGAGCACACTCCATCATACTTCATGCCAGTGACTACGTCCTCAAACGAATCAATGTGATCCATAGGCTGCTCCGTTGGGTAACCATGAAACGCATTCTGTCTCATCAGCGAGTAGTAGATGGTTTTGATCTCAAAATCATTCCTCTCAAAAGTAGGAAGCACTAAAGCTGACCGGTTTCTATGAAACTCATCCGGTCTGTTGTAGTCAGCTAAAGTCCTCTCATGGACAACCATCTGTCTACCTTGGGCCTGTCCTTGACCCTGGTTCTGCTCTAGTTGCTGTTGCTCAGGAGGATCAGGGATGACATTCCCTTCAGCATCAACCCTTTGCAAAGCAGCATTGTATGGGTTGTTATCTCGGTCCCTCAGGGTACCTTCAGCATCACGTACAAGAATCAGACGCTCTTGCACCATCCTTTCTCTTCTCTCTCTTCTGTTGGTTCTCTCTAAACGTCCAAGTTCTTCAAGATCGAGATTAACTAAGTCCAAGTTCGGATTACTTCTAGTTTTCTGCGTCTGCATAAACTGTCTGTAATCGTCCGGCAACGATCGATGCTATCAGTGCAACAATCGTTTCAATCTCTGAATCGCCTAGTGACGATCGATGCTAAGGGTGCAACGATCGACGCAATGCGATATTGGTACCTGCGACAGAGAGAAAACAGAGAAAATCAGTAACTAAAAAAAATAAAAAATAAAAACGAAAAGAAAACGAAAAATCCTAGTAAAACCCTAAGTTCTAAGCTATCGAAGACTCAAAGAGTCCCCGGCAACGGCGCCAAAAACTTGATAGGTGTCGAGTTTTATCCTATATCTAACTGCAAGTGCACAGTTCAGTAGTCGTAGTATATAGGTATTGAATTAAAAGCAATGCGAGAAAGTAAACATAAAGCAGAGATTATTTGGTTGTGAAAGCAAGTTATTAAGAGCGCTAAGTCTAGGGCGTTCTCAGGAAATCAGACAAGCAGATAGTTCATTCAGCAAGGATCTAATTAAGCACAGTTCTAGAACTCAAAACACAGATATAGAATTAACCAAATTCCTTTGCGATAATTCTCTAAGTCTAAGTGCAGCAAACCAAACTTTCGTTTGCGAGAACTAACAGATTAAACAAGCATTAATTCCAAGTTTGATATGTTCACAATTATCCTAAACCAAACTTTCGTTTGCGAGAAGTTTAATTGCTCAACCTAATTAGTTCAGATTCCTAAACCCCACTTCCGCAACGTATTTAGCAACCTAAGATCTAGATTCTAATTGATCAGGTTAGAACTAGCTTTAAGCACAATTAGATTGAAGAACAGATATAGTTATGAATCCTTAACTGAATTAAACAAGTCTAGCAAGTCAGGAAATCCTATGTGAGAAACCCTAAACCTAACAAGGAATCTACTCAAACATAGATAATGAAAACATAATCATATGATGAATAAATTGCATAGAAGATAAAGAATAAAAGGGGTTCGAAATCTTCTCCAAATACAGATGAAGTAAAGGTTCAGATCAGCCCCCAAAAGCTCTAAAAATCCTCTGCTCTTAATTATGAAGGCGTAAGTAAATAAAACACCAAAAACTTAATTATATAGGTCTAATCTCGGCCAGGGGCTTCTTTGTAAATATCAGGAACTTCTGGATCAGAGTGCAATATCTTGACTCTTCATAAACCGCCGAGTTTTGGCCCATCTCGCTGGTGCAACGATCGATGCTAGTCTGCAATGATCGACGCATTCCTCTGTTTCGGACAGTGAACTCTATCTCTCGGCCAAACACTCCAAAAATCTCCAAAAAGTGCCATAATCACCAAATATGCTCCAAACCTGATTATACCTGTAAAAGACTCTAAAAGAACACAAAAAGACACTAAAACACACTTATATCATGGTCTAAAACTAGTAAAAACCATGATATATCACAATCCTAGGCTTGACACTACTAGGGACAGTGTGTTTCAAGTGTGGGGGAGGTAGCTACTGACGCACGCTTCTATTTTCTTAGAGTCAGTCTAAAAATTTGTTTTATTGAGTCAAAACAGTTTAAGTAGGAAACAATGAATTTTTGAGAAGTTAACAGCACTTGCAGGAACTTAAGTGACCATTGGGATGAAGTTGCAGGATCAATCTATGACTATTAGAAAACCGGATTAAACCGAAATCGAATTGACTAAACCGGAATCGAATTGGGAATTGGGAATTGAACCGAACCGGACCAACCAAACCGGACCGGTGGTCAACGGCGGCTCTGGCAACTTCTCCGGCGGCGGCGGCGGCTCCGGCGGCAGACAGAGGCGGCACTCAGGCGGCGGCGGCGTGTGGCGGCGGTGGTCGGCGCGTGGTTCCGGCGCGTGGGACTCCTCCGGCGCGCGTGGATCTCACGCGCCCGGCTCTTCTCTGGCGCATGCGGCGGTGCGTCGTGGTCGGCTCGGTGGCTCCAGCTATTTCTCGTTGAGGCGGTCACGATGGTATGCTCGGTTTCTCGGGATTCGGGGTAGTTTTTAAAAACTGAATGGAATAAAATGTTTTAGGTTTGAAAAGCCTAGATCTACTGGTTCAGGAATTACCTGGATCAAGGGAGAAGCTCGAGAAACGTGAACAGTGACTCATAGGGCTTCGAATAGCTCCACACTCCGACAGGTTCGCAGCCGAACGAAAGATAGGTTTAAGGAGGAGAAAGGGTCTTGTATTTATAGGGGATATCTAGGGTTTCCAAGAAAAAGAGAGTGTTCTTGGTGGGCTTGGGCTTTGGGCTTGCTCTTTTCTTCAGAAATTTTTGGGTATGGTTTTTGTGCCATTACAATTCTCCCCCTTGAAAAGAATTCGTCCCGAATTCTGAAGGACTCGGTTCCCCGGTCGCTTCTGAACTCAAAGGCACTTATCAATACAAGATGCGGGAATGGCTATGGAACGTCCAAACGGAAAGGCACGACGGAATAAAATAATGAATAGAATAAATCAACGGCGCAGGGCTACAAAGTTCAAATGAACGGAAGGGAAGAAAAACCAACTACGCGAGAACCGCGGAAAAAACAAAATAAAACTCTAACACCAAATAACTAAGCCCTACTCCTAACACCACCCTAAGTCTCCCGATCCTAGCCACTCTACGATCCTGGAGTCCGGTACCCAAGGTCCTGGTCGCCACGGTACAACTGATCCTCCTCGCTCCCACACTCCTCTGGATCTGACTCTGTATCTGAAAGGGTGATCACTGGGGGTACAACTGCTCTGTCCTACCTCTGTGCAGCCTGCTGCAGCTGCCTTTGCTCTCGCCCCTGCTCCCAAGCAGCCTTCTCCTCTGCCCACTCTGCTCGCTGCTGATCCAACCGCTCCTTTATCCGCTCCCTAGTGAACCTCTGCTCTTCCAGCCAGGCATAATCCACAATCTCCTGCTCTCTCCTCAAGCGCAGCTCTTCGTCCCAAGCGGCCTGCTCAGCCATCACCTGCCGTCGAATGTCCTCCTCTCCCCGGCGCCTCTCTCTCATCTGCTGTCGATATGTGAAGTCTCTCTGGTTCCTTTTTATGGACTCTGCATAACGGGCTGCCATTACTACTAGCCCATACTCTCCATACTCGCTCCCATCTGTCATCCCCTTGCGGATCTCCGGTAGCAGCCCACCCATGAACATGGTCATCATATGGATCGGGGATCTGGGATAAGTACCACCATCTCTAAAAATGAACGCCTCCATATAGTCTTGTACGCTCATTCCTGCTATCTGGAATGGTCGGGGGACATCCCGGGGAGGTGTCTGCGCCTATGGCCTCGCGGTCGACGCTACCGGGGTGTCGTCTGCCTGTGGTATTGCCTCTGGTCCAAGGTTCGGGAAGGTCGGGTCACGCTAGGCTGGAGGTTTCACAGTCATGAAGCACACCTGGGCTGGTGGGTCGGGGTGACTCTCCTCCACTACATGCTCCTTTCCTGGCCTCTTCGTACTGGGTGTCTCTACTGAGTCTACTGGTGTTGTCTGGACAACTATGGGTGTCTTCTGTGGTCGGCCTCTACCTCTCACTGGTCTCGTAAATACCCCAACTGATGGAAACATAAGTCTACCTCTAGGGTGCGGGGTGGGTGGCGGAACGGATCTCGAGGTCACGGCTGGGGTCTCAATGGTGAGACGTCTCCTCTGGCGCAGTGGTGCACTCCTCCTGGTCGAAGCACGGGTGCGTAGAATACTGGTGGTGCTAGGTGCGTACTCGGACCCAGAATCGGAGCTCGAATCAGAAGACATCCTGCATAAAAAGATACAACAAGAAGTCACAACAGGAGATAATCAGCGATATAGTGGTGTTTGAAAAGTCTTTCGTAAAGTAACCATTTTTATAAAACTTTCGCAAACGCTTTTGAAAAAGATTTGAAAACAGGGTTTTTGGGTAAACAACGAAAGCTGATCTCCCAGGGCGGAACTGGGAGATCTTAACCTAGGCTCTGATATCAAATTGTAACACCCGCCTCCCGGTTAACTCGGAGAGGCGGCATTAGGATGTCCGATGAACCGGATTCGGTCCAACCGGAATGCCATCTCAACTGGTCCCAGGAACCCGGCGCTCTCTTCATATTGAAATCCACCAATGATGTCACACGATCGAATCAATCCCGCATCCGGACCTGCAAGAAAACGGGGACAGGGAAGGGAAAGAGGACTGAGGAATTATTTCAAACACAATTACCCAGTGAGGGCAGATTAAAGGAACCCGCGATCCCGGCTTACGCCACACAACTACGAATCACAAGTCCTACGCTAATAGCATTTTACAAACATCACCCGAAGGCTTTCACCACCCAACCTACGTCCCGAAGGACTACTACTCCGCACGAAGCACAAACAATTCCCAGGGAAACCGAAGCCCGCCATTGGCTCCGGCACCCAAATTTTATTCCACTTGGTGGGGCTCGCCAAACCCCTTCCAACGATACAAGGGTCAAGTACCTTTCAACCAAAATCCCTCGGTACGCGAGCTGCCACACAACACCCTTGCGGGGGCCTTACCACAGTTCTAAGTAAAACAAGTCCATCACGCACAATCAACATTTTCAGTTTAAGCGATACCCTAGCATTCTACGTTCTGCAATCAATCACATTATGATCGAAAGAAGTTTCATGGTTCAAATCCTAAATCGAATCAAATCGAATTTGGAAATTGGTTTGAGCTAAACCGGAAATTGAAATCAATTTGGGAAAACCATCTAAACCAAACCGAATTGAAATTGGACCAAAAGAGAACCGGATTCGAATTGATTTTAGAAAACCGGATTAAACCGCAATCGAATTGACTAAACCGAAATTGATTTGGGAATTGGGAATCGATCCGACCCGGACCAACCAAACCGGACCGGCGGTCAACGACAGCTCCGGCGACTTCTCCGGCTGCGGCGGCGGCGCTCCGGTGAGTCTCTGGCAGCGGATGGCGGCTCCGGTCGGCGGCGGTGGTCGGCGCGTGGCTCCGGCGCGTGGCTCCGGCGCGTGGGGCTCCTCCGACGCGTGTGGATCTCACGCGCCAGGCTCTTCTCCGGCGTGTGCGGGCGCGTGCGGCGGCGCGTCGTGGTCGGCTCGGCGGCTCCGGCTTTGTCTCGTCGAGGCGGTCACGATGGTGTGCTCGGTTTCTCGGGATTCGGGGTAGTTTTTAAAAACCGAAAGGCATAAAACATTTTAGGTTTGAAAAGCTTAGATCTACTGGTTCGGGAATTACCTGGATCAAGGGAGAAGTTCGAAAAACGTGAACAGTGACTCTTAGGGCTTCGAATAACCTCACACTCCGAAAAGGCTTTACAGTAGAACGAAAAGATAGGTTTAAGGAGGAGAAAGAGACTTGTATTTATAGGGGATATTTAAGGTTTCCAAGAAAAAGAAAGTGGCCTTGGTGGACTTTGGTTTTGGGCTTGCTCTTTTCTTCAAAAAATTTTGGATATGGTTTTTGGGTCATTACAGTTTAACATACTAACAACGTTCTCTTTTATATGGATAAGAGAACCTGATTTAATGTAAACCATGAACTGAATTTACATTTTATCTAAACAGACTTAACCATATACTCTAATTATTGACAAAAAAAAATTATGCACGGTCCACATGTTAATCACCTGTGTGCACGTATCATTGTAGTGGAAAGTTTTGACTTGTTTGCTACCAAGATACACCACTTATCTCAACAATTGCTCGTTTCCCTAGTAAAAATGATTCCAAAGACCACGTAGTGTTCTTTTAAAAAGCAGAAATCTCTTCACTTATTGTGGACCGCCACCATGCATGCATCCTATTTAGAGAAAGGTACTGTGGCAACGAACTTGTGCCGTGAAACTAATGACATTATTAACACTGTGTCACACGCGGAACCATAGAGAATGCTTGATTGAAATCACACGATCGACAACAAGGAAATCTGAAGAGACCCAGACCGGCTTGCTATCACGTTTGTAACTGAGCTAGCCATGCTCGAAAATCATACATGCATGCAGTGGCGGAACTGAGTAAAGACATTTGAGGCATTTGTCTAGGGCTCCCGTTTTTCAAAAGGATAATGTTTGCTGTTTTAGTATAGATAAAAGCAAATAGATAAGCTCAGAAACAGAGCACAACCAACTTAAAAACAGAGCTGAATGGGTAAAAAGTTTGATTATCAAAACTTGATTAATGATTTTGTAGTTTTACTATCAATTTTTTGGGGTTTTATTTTAGAGAAGTTATTTTCATGATATTTTAAATATTTTAAATCATTTGAATTAAAAAAAAAATTATTATGTTTTACAATGAAGACCCCCGTTTTTTTCTGCCTACAACCTCCGTTACGCCAGCTTCGCCCCTGCATGCATGCACCCACTAGCTACACTTGCGGCCTCCATACGTACACGCATCGATCTCTTTTTCATAATTGGCAAGATCATCCCACATTCATTTTAGCTTTCGGTAGTAATAAGTCGCTCCGTTCATGTTCCCCTGTCGACAGTTGTAGAGTTCTCACTTCAATTATTGAATTTGCATCCCAATGATGACACAAAACTGCTATCAACTATATTTCCAAAAGTCTTTTGCAACATCAAAGCGAGATATATCACAAAGTAAACTTTGATTAATTGTGTTGCGAATCCAAGAGACCAAGACAGACTAATTTTTTCATTCAACAATGATCAAAATGTCGTTTCTTTCGGACATCAAATTGTCCCATCGACAAAACGAAAAGTTCTCGTTCGAAGATTGTCACCATAGTTACCATTCCTTAACAACACAGCAGAGATAAAGGTTCCCTGATTATCACTAGACGTTAAACATATCAACTCTTTTATGAACTTTAAAAACGTCCTCCTAGATTAGTGATTTGTGTTAGTGCCATATGTTGGGTTATATTATAGATTCAAATATTCATAATAGATGTTCTTAATGATAAAATAAAATAAAACATATAAAGCCATATCGATATTTTTATAAAAGTATGTACATTATATTGAGGATCATGCACGACATTATGATAAAATTGAAATTAGATAAATGTCCAACAGTTTTGCACGTATTCATTTTGGGACCTCTATGTTTTACATCATTGTGAAAAAGATACTTTTTGAAGCTTTTTATCAATTAAACTGAATTCCAAGTTTGTGCATGTTTTGTTTCTTCCGACTCTATCATCATAATGATCTAAATAGCTTTATACTTCGTTCTTAGAATCTAAAGTGATCTGAAGAATAACAGACATCCTTTTGATAAATAATACTCCCTCCTTTTTCTTTTATTTGTCGTTTTAGGTTTAGACACACATATTAAAAAAAACATTTAATTTTTTTATATTTCTTAAACAAAAATATCATTAATTGTCTACATAAACACAATTCAACCAATAACAAAATTAATTTAGAATATAAATAGTCACAAAACATAAAAATATAATTAATTTTACAACAAAAATTAAGAACGTCAACTAATTTAAAACAAAATAAAATCTCTAAAACATCAATCAACTATTAAAAACGGAGGGAATATACATTTTCTTATTCGGGAATATAATGATATTTAACTATTTCTTTTTGGGTAATAATGATTATCTTATAAGTTAATACAAATTTATGATAAAATCTATTAAATATTATTATATATATGTGAAAATAGGCATCGTAATCACTATTACCTAATTAAAATATATCGCAAATATATCTCTTTTGATATCAATTATACATCTAGCTATGTAAGATTTGAACGTGTGCTTTGGTAAATTAATAAAATTCAGTGATAAAGAACCTGCGATATCGATTGTAAAAAAATTGTTCAAGAATATTCGAAGCCAAAACTATATGTTTCTATAATTTTGTGTATATTATTGGCGATAAGGACTCAAGATTGAGATATATTCAAGATATATCCATCGAGAATAAAGATATAGTTAACTAGGAGATTTACCTTTATCTAAATCAATATAGTCCTTATCTCTATTAGGTTTCTTATAGAGAAAGCAATCTCATAACTTGTATAAATCGAGCAAAAGCTCAATGGAATAAGGCAAGTCTTTAGATCAACTAAGTTCTACATGGTATATTAGAGCATTGATCTAAAAAAAAAACACATCAGAAATAAAAAAAACCCGATTATCAAAATAGTTGAGATCGAGAATGTCTTCTATTGAAAATGGCAAAACCGAAGTTGTTTCTTCAACGTCACCATGCGTATTGTATGCTTCGGATAATCCAGGAGCTGCAATAACATCAGTTCGTTTTAATGGCGAAAATTATAACGAATGGTCTTTGGAGATGCTAAATGCTCTCCGAGCCAAAAGAAAAACAGGATTCTTCGATGGCACACTAAAGAAACCCGCTGTAGATGACTTAGAGAATTGTCTTACCGTCAATTCAATGGTGGTGGGTTGGATTCGAACCGCAATAGAACCGAAGGTGAGGTCCACAATAACCTATATCTCGGATGCACATCCACTTTGGGTAAACCTAAAGGAACAATTTGCAGTAGGCAATACCGTATGAATCCACCAAGTCAAAACTCAGATTGTCTCTTGTAGACAAGATGGTCAAACCGTCTTGGAATACTTCGGAAGGCTGTCGTCTATGTGGGAAGAGTTACAGATGTATCAGCCGATACATTCTTGTACCTGTGGAGCGCCAGAAGCAATCACAAAAGAGAGAGAAGCTGAGAAAGTACACCAGTTTGTGATGGGACTAGACGAGTCACGCTTTGGTAATGTATGCTCGACCATCATTGGGATCGACCCACTTCCATCGATCGGAGAAGTGTACAACAGAGTGGTACGAGAAGAGCAACGTGCAACATCAAACCGATCGCATGAACAAAAAGATGCAGTCGGATTCTTGGCCGTTCGTGAAAAAATACAACGGATGAATCAAGTTCCCAACAAACAAAGGATTCGAAAGATCAAACAGGAGACAACACGATTATTCGAAGCAGAATGCTCAGTTCCCATTGCGGTAAAACATGGCACCTTTAGAAGGATTATTGGGAAATCAATGACTACCCATAATGGTACACTGAACGAGGACAGGGTCGTGGAAATAAGACTACAAGAGGAAGAGGTGGTCGAGGAGCAGGTCGTGGTCGTGCACAAGCAACCGTAGCACATGCTACAAGCTCAAATGCTTCGGAATTTCCGGAGTTCACCACTGAGCAAATACGAGTCCTGACACAATTGCTTCAAGAAAAATCAGGTTCTTCGACATCGGATCGCTTGTCTGGTAAGAATAATTTAGGTGATGTAATAGTGGACACCGGTGCCTTGCACCACATGACAGGGACGTTATCATTACTAACTGACGTTCACAACATCACACCTTGCTCAGTCGCTTTTGCGGATGGAGGAAACACGCTTGCAACAAGCAAAGGGCTGTTTCCATTATCAGCAAAGATGATGCTATCTGATGTCCTTTATGTGCCGGATTTGAATTGTACTTTAATATCTGTTGCAAAGCTGTTAAAACAAAGTAACTATTTTGCGCTGTTCGTTGACACAATTTGTGTATTGCAGGACCGTTTTTCGAGGACGCTGATTGGCGCCGGTAAAGAACGTGATGGTGTGTACTATTTAACGGATTTAGTCTCTGCGAAAGGTTATCAGGCTGCGAAAATAAGTAATCACAGTTTGTGGCATCAACGTTTAGGACATCCTTCTTCTTCCGTAATTTCTAGCTTACCGTTTTCTACAAATTCAGCTAGCTCTAGTCCATGTGACACTTGTTATAGAGCTAAGCAAACTCGTGAAGTTTGTTATGATAGTTTTAATAAAACAACGGAGTGTTTTCAGTTAATACACGTTGATGTATGGGGGCCTTATCGTGTTCCTTCTTCATGCGGTGCTAGCTATTTCTTGACCATCGTTGATGCCTATTCTAGAGCAGCTTGGACTTTTATTTTACTTGAGAAATCTGAGGTACAAGCTAGTATGAAACGATTCTTGGTGTATGTAGAAAGACAGTTCGGAAAGCTTGTCAAAATAGTTCGTAGTGACAATGGAACAGAATTCATGGTCATGACATCTTTCTTCAAGGATCTCGGGATTGCTCATCAGACTTCCTGTGTCGTAACACCACAACAAAACGGAAGGGTAGAAAGGAAGCACCGACACATTCTCAATGTAGCTCGGGCAATCCTGTTTCAAGCAAGTTTGCCTATTAAGTTTTGGGGAGAAGCAATACTAACAGCAGCTTACTTGATTAATAGGACTCCTACGCCTATTCTTCATCACAAATCACCATACAAAGTACTGCATGGCGTTGCCCTGGACTACAATTCGTTGCGCCTATTCGGCTTGTCGTGTTACACACACAACATGGACTGAAGTAAAGATAAGTTTGGACCAAGAAGTAGGTTATGTGTCTTCATGGGATATCCTATGGGAAAGAAAGGCTGGAGAGTCTATGAAATTGAGAAGAATGCATTTCTTATCTCTCGAGATGTTATTTTTAAGGAGAATGTGTTTCCGTTTGCAAAAGAATCAACACCGATGCTTCCTTCACCATCATTATCTACGGGTCTTGTTGAGGATTGGTTCGTCTTACCTGACGCAAGGGGGAGCAATGAACTATCGGATCAAGCTTCACCAGTTTCACCCGATACAACTCATGTCTCGGATCCAACATTACGTGCGGATGAAGACTTGTCTTCGTCAACTGTTTCAACGTCTGCAACAGAACCGGTAGTTGATTCAGCTCATGATACTGAACTAAATATTGATGAAGAACAACTTGGACGTGGTCTTCGTGATAAAAGACAGCCGGCTGCGTTACAAGACTATCTCCTCTACCACACCGTTACTAGTACACATCACGTTCCCTCCGGTGCTGCATCTTCGTCCCCGTCTAATGATCCTTGTAAGTATCGATAACCTCTGTCTTAATATGTCACTGATGATAAGTTTTCTTCAGGGCATAAGGCCTACTTGGCGGCTATAGTCTCCAACAAAGAACCCAAACATTTCAAAGAGGCTATACAACATAATGTATGGAAAGATGCAATGACCAAAGAGGTTACTGCACTCGAAGACAAACAAACATGGGACATCGAGACACTTCCACCAGGAAAATTTGCTATCGGAAGTCAATGGGTTTACAAAACCAAATACAAAGCCGATGGAACTCTGGAAAGATATAAAGCAAGGCTGGTTATTCAAGGAAATAAGCAAATCGAAGGTGAAGATTATGGAGAAACCTTCGCACCAGTAGTCAAGATGACCACCGTAAGAACACTTCTACGGCTAGTCGCGGCAAACAATTGGGAAGCATATCAAATGGACGTCGAAAATGCTTTTTTCACGAGGATCTTGAAGAAGAAATATATATGAAGCTTCCTCCAGGCTTTAGACACACACACATCCGGACAAAGTGTGTCGTCTACGGAAATCACTTTATGGTTTAAAACAAGCTCTGCGATGTTGGTTCAAGAAGTTATCGGATGCTCTTCTTAAATTCGGTTTTGCTCAATCCTATGAAGATTACTCTCTCTTTTCCTACTCACACAAGGGACTTGAGTTGCGAGTTTTAGTTTACTTTGATGATCTCCTGATATGCGGTAACGATGCGTACATGGTGGCAAAATTCAAGGATTATTTGTTTCGTTGCTTTGCCATGAAAGATCTTGGACGTCTCAAATATTTTCTCGGCATAGAGGTAAGTAGAGGTACGAATGGCTTCTTCTTGTCGCAACGAAAATACGCTTTAGATATCATCGCAGATACGGGAAATCTTGGAGCAAAACCAGCAGTGACACCTTTTGAACAGAATCATCAGCTCGCCACGGTTAAGAGCCCTCTTCTTAAGGATCCAAAGAGATATAGACGGTTGATCGGTTTGTCTGATTTATCTTCTCAACACTCGTCCTGACTTATGCTACTCCGTACACATCCTGTCGCAATTCATGAAGTCACCAAATGAAGCTCAGTGGCTCGCGGCATTAAGGGTGGTTCGGTTCCTCAAGAACGCACCAGGTCAGGGAATTGTCCTAAGCTCTGACAAAGACTTAACACTCTCTATATATTGCGACTCTGATTGGTCGGCCTGTCCTCTCTCTCGTCGTTCTCTCAGCGCGTTTGTCGTCATGTTCGGTGGCTCTCCGGTAGCATGGAAGACAAAGAAACAGAAGACGGTTTCTCACTCCTCTGCAGAAGCTGAATATAGATGTATAGCAGCTGCTTTGCGGGAAATAAAATGGATGTGGAACTTGGTGAAAGAACTTAGAGTTGATCAAAGCAAGAAACCAACTCGTTTCTTTGTGACAGTAAACCCGCACTTTATATAGATGCTAATCCAGTCTTCCATGAACGTACAAAACATATTGAAAATGATTGTCATGCGGTTCGAGATGCGATTCAAGAAGGGATCATCGTCACAAAGCACATTCCAACCGGATCGAAAATCGCAGACATACTAACAAAATCGCTTGGACGGATCACATTTCAGAATCTAGTATCCAAGTTGGGCATTCTTGATCTTTATGCTCCAACTTGAGGGGGAGTATTGGCGATAAGGACTCAAGATTGAGATATATTCAAGATATATCCATCGAGAATAAAAATATAGTTAACTAGGAGATTTACCTTTATCTAAATCAATGTTGTCCTTATCTCTATTAGGTTTCTTGTAGAGAAAGCAATTTCATAAACTTGTATAAATAGAGCACAAGCTCAATGGAATAAGGCAAGTCTTTTGATCAACTAAGTTCTACATATATGCATGCTGGATTTAAACCAAAAGTTTATAAGTAAGCAATTAGTTTTAAAACACATTGGGAGAACAACACAGAAGGCAAACACCATCTCCAGTTTCCACTTCCAAGGTGTTTAGATGTTCATCTGGAGAAATCTCGGGAACGTTGTCGGAACCTTAGTGATATAATAATGACACACTTAATAACCCTATCGATTTGAGGTTTTTTTTTAATGTGTATTTGAATACTATATACTTGAAGATAGATTGCCTATGGAAAATAAAGATAGACAAATGTTGAATCTAAACTTCACTCAGTTCAATAAAATGATTAATTTAAATTGATTTGTATATTTTGACTTAACGGATTTAGAGGCAATAACAAAAAGACTAAAAAACGTAGTCGTTTTATTAGTTTTATTACTCAGAATTCGAAAATCAGGAATACTTTCACTACTCTAAAATTAGAGTTTTAGTACAATAATTTAAGATTGATCTTTTCCGTACAAGGGAAGTATATTTATATAAAAAATTATAGTTTATTTTCTGTATTTTATTTAATACAATAAAGTTAAATCCGGACAATCTTAAATTTTCTTTCATTTTTGAAAATTAATGTCTATCTTCTTCCTTTTATAAACATATTAATTTTATATAAATTATATTTTAGTTCTTTTGATGCAGGCTGGCATCTTTTTCATCGAAATCTTCCAAAATGAGGCATTTTTTATTTGGTTTTTATCGTTAATAGGTTGATCTAACTATTAGACCGGATTAAAGAGGAGTGCTAAACTCAACTCAAACAACAGCTTATCTTTTTGGTTCCGAGGGACCTATAAATAACCATATGTATTTTTATATATATATATGTACATTTTCTTCGAGAAATCAGATTTATATGTAACGTCAAATTGTAATAAATTTAATTAATACCTTACATATATACATACGTATCTTTTTCGTTAAATAAAATAATTTCCTCCAAAGACAAGAATAGCCACAAGGTTATACCATATAGAATATATATTAACTTTTCAAGGTTTATTTGTCAGTGATCCATACACTAAATATTACCTGAACAGAGCCGTAATTTGAACTGTTACCAAAGTTGAAAATATAGAACGTTATGTTCGTCGATATTCCATCAATAATCCATATATACTTTTTCTATAAGTATTATTTTGTCTCATTCTTCACACTTCCAAAAATTTCCACTCTAAGCTCAATTCATACAAAAAATGTATTCTTCAAAATAGTTTAGATCGCGGATGGATACACTGTTGATGGATCCATAGTCGAACTTATTGGTTATGCACGAGGTGTAGAAGAGTTCATGGAGTTAGCATGTAGTTGACTAGAAACGAGGAAAACCTGTAAGTTAAATGTTCATATTCTCATTTTGGAATGCTCATAATATTAGGATTGATATAGTATGAAACTACTTGTATTGCAATGGGTTTATGTTGGGTTATAAGACATGATATCTCCATGGGTAAAGCTCGGATTATGGTGAAGTAGTAGTAGAAGTAGTTTTGTATGTTTGTTAAGGTCATGATTACAAGATAGAGGAACCTAATTTAGAAGCGCAGAGAATTTTTATATGTTAGACGCACCTAGGCAGCAATTGTACGTAGGTTATAAAGAGATTCATTCGCTATTATCATTTGCTAGTAGATTATTGACTATAATGATTGACTTGAATTAAGCGGAGGATTGTGTGAATGCGATTGCGGAATTTGTGAAAGATATTCTCTTTGAAGATAATATTTCACATGTTTGATACTACAAGGTACATAAACTTGCTATTGGTCTTGGATTGCCATATCAGATGATACATTTGTGCATCACCAAATGTATGATATTTTAGGAAAAGACAACAAAGTCTGAGATATATTTTATTGGAAGCCGCGCCATCAGGACACAAGTGGCATTATTAAAGTTTCATTCAAACGGATGTAATATTTATTATCAATTGATAGGTTAAAGCGCAATATGAGCTCATTGTGGGGTCAATTAGATGTCATACTGAGTTTATATAAAAAAGAAGAGATTCCACATCCTTTCATATGCTGAGGCGTGGCAATATTTCCAGCCAATATATCCAAGTTTTACTCATGAGCCACATAATGTGTACCTAAGATTATGTATTGATGGTTTCAACCCATTTGCAAAGAATGGAAGGCAATATCACTGTGGCCAGTGATTGTGACCTCTTATAATTTACAGCCATCTTTGTGAATACGTCGAGGATTATTTACCTCTCTATACTCGTTTCTTGACTAGAACATCGAAAAAGATCACTTGATGTATTCTTGCATCTATTGATATATGAGTTTTAAATGCTACGGGTCCATGTTGTTGAAGAATATGAAGTATTGTGCAAATAAAAATTTTAGATGCGCGGTGTACTAGTGTGGACCAGATTTTCCCGCTTTTGGTATAACTGGATGGACAATACATGGAAGGTTAGGATGTCTATTTTTCAAGGTAACATTGATGCATTCCAATTGAAGAAAAGGCTTACCATGTTGGTTTGATTGTCATAGAAGATTTGTACTTCGGATCACCCATATCAAAAGAAACACCACACTCTTGAGAAATAAGATAAGTGTTTGATGATCCATCTGCAAATGTAAATGGGATGTAGATTTTGAGACAATTTTGTGATTTTAGTGCCAAAATGACTCTTGATTGTGGTGGTAGTGGGCATATTAATGTTGATGGATGTAGTATAAACCTTAACTAGAAAAAGAAAAGCATTTTTGGATTTGCCATATTGGAAGCGTCATATACCAATGCATAATTTGTATGTCATCCACATTAAAAATATTATTTTTATAACATTTGAAGACAATTTTAAATGTGAAAGAGAAGATAAAAGACAATTTGAAGTCTATACTTGATTTATAAGATATATGTTCATGTAGTGAACTTCATGTTACAGGGAACATGAAATGTCCAATTCAGTGTACAATTTAGAGTAGACGAACATTCAAAGCAAGAATTCTTTGAATGGATTATGCGAATTTTTAAATTTTCTGATGGTTACGCATCAAACTTGCGTAATTGTGTTGAAACTAGGGAAGATATATTTATTAGAATGAAAAGTTATGATTATCATGTTGTGATGCACCGTCTATTTCATATGCATTTATTCGTCTTCCAAAAAACGTCTATAAAGCAGTCGCATGGGTTAGTGCTTTCTGTTATCCATATGATTCTATGCAATCTAGAGAAGATATGTATATTGTTTTTTTTCAATGTTATGGAACATCTTCCTATTTATCTCCCGTCTTTCACCATCTTAGCGGCTGAAACGATCAACAAAATCGTTCTCAAGGTAAAGAAAACATTTTTTAATTGTAGAATTTAAAAAATATAAATGATTTTCTAACATTTAGTTTTTGTTTTTATATAGAAACCCCAAAGGGTAAGATACATTTTTATTTAGGAAACGTCGACCAAAATTTGAAGTTGGCAATGCCTACTCTGTTTACTTCCGATTTAGACGTAATAACCAAGACGTTCAAAGAGAAGATGAAGAAATAGCAACTTTGAAAGCCATTCAAGCATAACTCGCCACTATGATGTCGAGTACGAAATTCAATCTAGATCAACTCGAGACTTGGAGTCCGGATTCAAGATCGGGGGTCGGGTTCTAGTAGATCTTCAGAAAATACGTTTTAATAAAAAAATAATGTTTTATTAAATATTAAAATATTTTAATTTATTTTTTTTCATTTTGATTGTTTTTAAATTTAATTTAATAAAAAATAAATTATTATAATTAAAATGTTACTAGTCATTCATTTAATATTTGTTGATAGCATCCGTCGATTTTTCGTCGATTAAAGCCATCAATAATTGATTTGTTATAAATATGTACGAAAATTGTCTGCAAAAGTCTGTTGGTAAATACTAGGTTCTTCTTCAAATAGTTCCTTGTAACTCGTCAGTTATTCGTTAGTTTTCAGTATATCGGTAAGTCATAGGTAATTTACAGATAGATTCCCTACAATCTTTTATCAACAAAATATCGATGATTTTTTTACACTATTTATCCATCGGTAGTTTATTAGTTTTTATGTGTTGATAATATATTGATAATATAACAATGAAATATCGACACGTTTCAATTACCGATGAAGTAGAATCAACATATTTTTTAATCTGTAAGAGATTTTACCGATGGGGTATCGACGAATATATTTGTTGGTTATGGTATGTTTTGTAGTGAATAGCATGCAAAATGTCCATTAGAAGTGGTATTTGAACAGTGAAAAAATCATATATATTTATATATCCCAAAATAATTGAATTACGAAATATTAGAACTTACTGTGCACCTAATTTAACTACATAAGAACATTTCATTTGGATAAGAATATATCTAACCACATAAAAACATTTCATTTGGATAAGAATATATCTGTAAGCTATCACAAGTGAAAATAAGAACTGTGAAAACAGTATTTGAATTTCATATCGAAAGTTTAAACCTCTTAAAAAGAAGATTATTGTAGCTTAAAAGTATTAAATATCTTTTGCATATAGTTTGCATAATTGATATAGATAGGTATTTTTTTGTCTTGTAAGTTATAACCTAGATATTTTTTCCGACAAACTTGAAAGTTTTGTTAAGAAAGAAGGATACAATTTTGTTTACATATATCATGATAAAGAATGAACAATTATAAAATGGTATGTGCAAGAGTACGAGCCTCAAAATTATGTTGCCGACAGACATAAACTAAAGTTGCAGAAATGAATTGAGAAGACCACCACTCCTGAGAGATATTGAGTATGGACCAGTCCAAAAATTCGTTGTTGAGCATTCTGACTAGATTTTGTGAGTCACTTTCAAAATAATAGACGAGTAGCCTTTGTTAAGACAATCTTTCAAAGCTGGTAGAAATATGAGAGATTATACTTGAAGAGGTGATAAGGCGTGACCCAGGTTCAAATTATAGGATGAAATTATAAAACCTGCATGATCACTGACAATCCACCCTGCTCTTACAGAAGTAGAAATAGGACAAAATGCGGTATCATAGTTACATTTAAGGAAGCCTAAAAGTGGTGGTTGCCACGGCCCAGAGCAAAGGACAACTGTTATTGTTATGATTTTGAATAGGTTGTACTACTTCTTGACTTTCAACCAGTCGTTTACCTCAGATATGGCATAGATATTTCACGATCTGGTTGTACTAACTTTCTAGAGAAAATAGGTCATTTCATGATTTCCAAATTCTCCAGAGCACCCATGAAAGGAGTAATTGATAAACTATAGTAATTGTGCATGAGTTTTATAACACTAGAAATTTGTGAAAATTCCATTATTTTCCCAGAACTGCCAATAGAAGAGGATCCAAAGATGGAATTGCCGCAAGTTACAAAACTAGATAGACGTTACTGATAAGTAAGTTTTTTGGATCTTGCTATCAATCCTTCAAAATAAAAATTTGTCATTGTAGTACTTGAGGTTGTCAATCCAAATGGGTAAGAGTCTAGCCAAAAGGAATACATAAAACTAAATGAGCTAAGCCAATTAAAATTGATTTTAAGCTAACAACCTAAGTGAAAAAGAAAGCAAACAAGTAAGCAAATGAAACAAAAGATTAAGCAATAGATAAGAGAAAATGGTCTAAGATAAGGTCAAGGAGTTAGGTCTATCAAGGGATGATCTTATCTAGGTGTTTATCAATCAATCAAGCTCAAGAAGATGATTAAATAAACTATCAAGTAGCTAATCATATTCCCATACAACTAACTCTATGCTAATCAAGCATGGATCCATTTCTCAATATCACATCCAATATAGCATGCATTCAACATCAATCATTTAACCATTCAAGCAAGCTTTAATCCTAGTCTAGAACTCAAAACATTAGATCAATCACATCTCTAAGCAAAGATCCCTTTAATCAATTCCTAATCAAGAACAATCTATCAATTGTGATCAAGAATCAATTAAGCATGAAAAACAAGTTCATTTGACTATTAAACACCTTAGACATCAATTCACATTGGCTAAGCATGCAAAATATCTAATTAGGTTCTAACAAGCATTTCATCAAACACCTTGTGGGCAAGGAAAAACTTAATGTCTAGATTCAACAATTTCTTGCAACCTAGCATAGAGAACAACCTAATAGAGAAGGATTTTAATAAAAATTAAGCACTAAACACCCTTAGATCATCCCAAATCAAGTCCTAGTCTACCTCATCTCAAAACCCAAAAAAACTACTCACTAATCATATTGATTCCATCAAAATCCATATGGAAAATAATGGAAATCATGATTAGAGAAAATAAATTGAAAAGATAAAAATATTTGACTAAGACTTAAAATAAAAATTTATAAAGTGTTTTAGATTCAAAAGGGGTGAAAGAAATTCATGAGATACAAGATAGTTCTCTCAAAATAAGTCAAAACAAATATATAGTGTTTTTGGCCCGTAGTGGCATTTTTGTAATAAAAAGGAAATTGGTTTGGCCTTGTATCGGCATCATTCCGCCGATGGATGAAGTCGATATATTTCCTGTGTAAAATCTTGGTTTCAGCTTGTGGTTATATCGGGAGCATCATGCCGATACACACTACCGATGAAATCTCTGCTCGCTTATCTTCGTAAATTGCATGGCTTGGCTGTTTTGTCTCGTAGTGGGCTAGTATGATGAGCTTGGACACTGATGGGCCTCGTCTGGGAGTGATATGAGCTCATGTCGCTTAAGTTAACACCAACATATATTTGTATATGTTTTCTCTTCATCACTTAAGCTTTATTTGCCATTTTCTTCTCAAACTTCCAATACCTACAAAGAACAAGAAAAATACTTCCAAGAAATACTAAAATATGCAACTCTTACCTCTAATGTATATAAGCTTTCTATATGCAAAATGTCTAAGAAATTAACATGATATGATGCAAATATTGCTAAACTATGTACAAAATATTATGTTAACAACCTCTAAATTATGCACCTATCAATTCCCCCAAACTTGTCTTTTGCTTGTCCACAAACAAACAATCAAAGACATAAGAAGAAAGGTTTGAAAGTGAGAGCTCAAAGCTTCCAAAAGAAATTGTCAAGAAAAAGTGGAAACCATGTTTAGACAAACAATTAAGAGCTACACTCAAGCTTACTCTACTTCAAAATTGTTAGCCATTCCCAACAACACAAGCATCAAGTTCAAGTCCCAACCTACACATAAATTCCTATCCTCACCCCCTTTAACATTCATTAAACAATGGTGGATCATGATTGTGCAATCAAATGAACACATTTGGCTATAAAGGGTTAATTAATGTCTTGAGATAAAAGTGATCTCAAATGAAGTGTGAGTTTCAAAAACAAAGGATCTCTCAAGAAAAGAATGAACTATAGCAAAATGCTAATAGTAAGAAACAACTCATGCATACAAGGATAAATTCTCATTCTACCCAAATCCCTATAATGATCTTAACTCTTCTTCTAAACTCAAGATTCCCTTCCTAAGCTACCCTTTCCTTAAGACATTTTTGCCTTCTTACCACACATTTGATCACTTCTTTCTTCTTTAAACACTTAGAGGATTTATTTTCTTTACTTAGCTCTTTCTTATCTTTTCACTAGTCTCTTTTCTTTTTCTTTTCTTTTAATGCTTGAGCCAACTTTGGCTTCTTTTCTTTCTTTAACACTTGAGACTTATCTTTCATAAACACTTGGAGCTATCAACTTTTATTTTTCTTTTCCAATCCTCTCTTTCTTTTCTCAATCTTTTCCTCATTCCCTTTTTCCTTTCTTCCCAATTCCCCAAACTTCTTTCCTATCCTATGCATAGCCTAATGATGTAAAGCTAGCTCTACAATGAAAACCTATCCTTGTCGTTCCAAACTCAACACTTTTTGCCTAGTTGATTCAAGAAAAAGGCCTCTCATCTCTCACTAGAGTGTTTAGGCTTGAAGAAAAGTTTGGTTCAAGGTGGGGAAATCTACTTGGACTAACAAGAGAGTGGTAGAAAGGGAGAAGATAGTCAAAGTATGTATAAAGTATCCATAAGTTCACCTTTCATTGCACAACATGATAATTCAAGTCAATATAAAGAGTTCTAATAGATAGGGAATGATTCAAATCACAACATGTTTCAACCAAGAAGTGAACATGCATGAGATCCAAGAAGGGTTCTTCCTTAATTTCAAGTTCACAAGATGCATCACATAACCACATGCTCAAACATTTTTTATAAAGAACACAAGCTTTAGCTCTCAAACATTTATGAATGCAATCCTAAATGACTTCTAGACTCAATCTTCAGCATGTCAATGCAACTATATGCTTTCTTTTTGTGAGAATTTTTGAAATTTTTCAAATTTTTATGGTTTTCTATGCCTTAGATGCATGAAATGAGACTCAAGATGCAAGAAAGGAAGATAAGAGCACAAAACACATCATTAGCAACTAGTCTCCTCCCTCAAACTTAAATCACACTGTCCCTTGTGTGAAAGAAGCAAGGAAAAGAGACCAAAGAAAAAGGTAAAAATGCAAAATGAAACAAAGAGGTGAAAAAGTAATTGGAGTGAGTTACTTGGAGCTTTAAGTGGAGTGGAATGAGATGGAGCAATGGGAGGTGGAGGCTACAGAGTTCCCCCAAACTTGGTTCAAGACCCGATCCTTCTTTGATTTCGCCATGAACTTTCCTCTTTCTTTCTTCTAATGCCTTGACCATGTGGCCTAATACCTGTGGAGACCTAATATAGAGATCAACATTGACTAGGAAACTTAAAACTTAAAGCAATATATACAAGATATAGACATGGGACTTCCTCCCAAGTGAGCTTGTTTTAAGTCACTAAGCTTGACTACCTTCTCTTTTAATGGAGCGGTGGAGGAGTCTTGACCTTTTGGGTGATGATCAAGACCTTAGAGAGATGCTCTTGGAGCTTGATAGGGTCTCCTTGTAGTTCATGGCTTAGTATTGTCTTTGCACTTGAGAAAGGCTTGAATCTTCCTTTGCATTTGACTTTATACTCAATCAGACCATCCTCATATTTCCAAGGTGTGAGAGTCATGGTATGAGCCACATTATAATTGTATGGTTCATTGGCCTTAGTGCCTCTACTCTTCTTGTCTCCCTTAATACTCCTACTCACTTGCTCAATTGGGGTAGAGAAAAGAGCTTCTAAAGAAACTCCATCCAAAGCTAAAGGTTATTCAACATTACCATAACCCAAAGCTTCTTCCTTATGAGACTTCTTCTTTCTTTCACAAGCTTTTGGAGGTGAAGACTTATCCACTATCTCACAACTTTCCACATACTTCACTTCCTTAGCATGATCTCCATCATTCTCATCAAGCAAGTTAACCTCTCTTGAGAAGATTGCACTATAACACTCCTTGGGACTTGATTCAACATCACCCTCTATTTCATCCATGGATATTCTAATGAGATCACTCTCTAGAGAAACTTGATTCTCTAAGTGGTTGAGCCTAGAAGATAGGTTTTCAAGTCTTGTGTAGAGATCATGTTGAGAAGATGTCACCTTAGTGTGAATGTTTTTGTTCCTCTCATTGACTTCACAAGCTTGTCCCTCTAATAGTTGTTGGAGCATCCTTTCGATGTCCAAATTGTGACTTGTAGTTGTGTCACCATGAATTGTTGGTTCAAGGACTTGTTGGTGGATGATGTAGCCTTTACTCTCTTCCCTTACAATGGTAGATGACTCTTGGGTAGCTTGTAAGACTTCATCTAAAAGAGCATTAAGAACTTCCAAATCCTTACCCACTTTATCCTAAATGTCTCCATTATCCATTGAAACCTTCTCAAACCCATCAACATAGTTCTCCTCACTTTGGACTAGATTCTCAACAAGTAGCTCCCCTTGATCAATTGTGAGAATCAAAAACTTTCCTTTTCTAGATACATCTAAAGTCCATTGGTGCTCATTAATCTCTCCATGATATAAGGTACTAAGGATAACTTCTTCGTTGAACCCATGGTGGGGACAATCATGAGTGTAGCCCTTGAGTCTCTCCCATGCTTCATGAGAAGTCTCATGGTAGTCTTGTTTAAAGCTCAAGATGTCTTTTCTAGCTTGGGATGTTCTTTGTGGAGGGTAGAACTTTAGAAGAAATATCCTCTTGCAATCATCCCAAGAATTCACCAAGTGAGATGGCAATGATCTCTCCCATTGGCTAGCTTTATCTCCAAGTGAGAATGAGAATAAAAGTAGCTTGACACTATCCTCATCCACATCTTCAATACTAAATGTGTTGCACAACTTCTCAAAGTAGTACAAGTGATTATAAGGATTCTCCATTCTTGTCCCTAAGAACCTTAAGTCTTGAATCAATCTAATCAAACTTGGCTCGTCGTGTAAGTATTGGCTTTGATAGGAGGAGGATGGATCCCATAGCTCATGCAACATTGAGGAGTGTCAAAACTTCCAATTGTTGGCCTTTTCTCTTGGATTGGAGTGGGTATTAATGGGAGTGTCAAGGAGGCTTTTTTTGGTTGAGGTTGTGGTGAAGTTGCTTGAGGTTGTGGAGCTTTAGTAATGCTTTTTTGATTGTCAATCTCCAACACCTCAAGTGAACTTGGTTTGTCATGTCTCTTCCTTTTGGTTGGGTACCTTTGAAAGCACAAGATAATCAAGGAAACCAAGTTAGTAACAACAAATGAAAGAAAGTTTATCATCTTAACTTGGGATGAATGAACCAAAGCAAAGATAAAGAAAAGCTTAGTCTCAAAAAGAAGTAAAATCCTAATGACTAAAGCGAAACCCAATTGGCAACGGCGCCAAACTGATAAGTAAGTTTTTAGGATCTTGATATCAATCCCTCAAAATACAAATGTGTCATTGTAGTACTTGAGGTTGTCAATCCAAATGGGTAAGAGTCTAGCCAAAAAGAATACATAAAACTAAATGAGCTAAGGCAATTAAAATTGATTTTAAGCTAACAACCTAAGTGAAAAAAGAAAGCAAACAAGTAAGCAAATGAAACAAAAGATTAAGCAATAGATAAGAGAAAAGTTTCTAATATGAGGTCAAGGAGTTAGGTCTATCAAGGGATGATCTTATCTAGGTTTTTATCAATCAATCAAGCTCAAGAAGATGATTAAATGAACTATCAAGTAGCTAATCATATTCCCATACAACTAACTCTATGCTAATCAAGAATGAATCCATTTCTCAATATCACATCCAATATAGCATGCATTCATTATCAATCATTTAACCATTCAAGCAAGCTTTAATCCTAGTCTAGAACTCAAAACATTAGATCAATCACATCTCTAAGCAAAGATCCCTTTAATCAATTCCTAATCAAGAAAAATCTATCAATTGTGATCAAGAATCAATTAAGCATGAAAAACAAGTTCATTTGACTATTAAACACCTTAGACATCAATTCTCATTGGCTAAGCATGCAAAATATCTAATTAGGTTCTAACAAGCATTTCATCAAACACCTTGTGGGCAAGAAAAAGCCTAATGTCTAGATTCAACAATTTCTTGCAACCTAGCATAGAGAACAACCTAATAGAGAAGGATTAATAAAAATTAAGCACTAAATACCCTTAGATCATCCCTAATCAAGTCCTAGTCTACCTCATCTCAAAACCCAAAAGACTACTCACTAATCATATTGATCCCATCAAAATCCATAGGGAAAATAATGGAAATCATGATTAGAGAAAATAAATTACAAAGATAAAAATATTTGACTAAGACTTAAAATAAAAATTTATAAAGTATTTTAGATTCAAAAGGGGTGAAAGAAGTTCACGAGATACAAGATAGTTCTCTCAAAATAAGTCAAAACAAATATATAGTGTTTTTGGCCCGTAGTGGCATTTTGTAATAAAAAGGAAATTGGTTTGGCCTTGTATCGGCATCATTCCGCCGATGGATGAAGTCGATATATTTCCTGTGTAAAATCTTGGTTTCAGCGTGTGGTTATATCGAGAGCATCATGCCGATACACACTACCGATGAAATCTCTGCTCGCTTATCTTCGTAAAGTGCATGGCTTGGCTGTTTTATCTCGTAGTGGGGTAGTATGATGGGCTTGGACACTGATGGGCCTCGTCTGGGAGTGATATGAGCTCACGTCGCTTAAGTTAACACCAACATATATTTGTATATGTTTTCTCTTCATCACTTAAGCTTTATTTGCCAGTTTCTTTTCAAATTTCCAATACCTACAAAGAACAAGAAAAATACTTCCAAGAAATACTAAAACATGCAACTCTTACCTCTAATGTACATAAGCTTTCTAAATGCAAAATGTCTAAGAAATTAACATGATATGATGCAAATATTGCTAAACTATGTACAAAATATTATGTTAACAACCTCTAAATTATGCACCTATCATGAACATACAAACAAAAGGTGGTGAAATGTTTCTTCTTGAAAACCACATCGCTTACAGGTTTAGTCCACAAACATTCCACGTGATTGAAGACGAGTAGTGATGGGAAGAGATTTGGATAAAAGGCGCCAGAGGAAATGTTTTGATTTGGAAAGATAGCGAGTTTCATATTTGAAACTTCATCTCCTCATTGCAATGAGGCAGTTGGATTAAAGCCTAACGAGGATTAGATAAACAGGCAGTATGGTAGCCAGAACGAACGGTATAGTCACCATGGTGGGTGTAGTTCCAAAAACCTTATTCTCAGCCTCGTGAAAAATATAAATATTTCACCAAATCGTAGTTAACGTCATTAAGGACAGCACGAAGTATATCATCCTTCAAAATACGTTGAGAGCCATCATGTGAGATTATGTCACCAACTCGTAAATCGGATTGTGTGTCACCAACAGCCGGACGAGGAAGGGATTCTGGGATCCATTTATCTTGAAAAACTCTGATTGTATCTCCCTTACCAACATCGTGTCGAATTACCTTATTAAGAAGCTCAATACCATGAAGAAGTGATCCCCAACCATAGGACTGTAGTCGTTGTTGGTTTGCTTGCAAGATAGAACAATCTTTATATTACTTTGCTTTGAAAATTCAGGCAAAGAGTGTATTCGGTTTGGTCAAAAGTCACCAAGCCTGTCTTGCAAGTGAAGCATCATTTAATTTGGTTAAATCCTTAAAACCAATACCACATTCTTGTTTAGGTAGTTGTAACTTATCCCAAGCTACCTAAGGAATTTCTTTAGAATTTGACTTCTTTTCCCACCAGCATTTTCGAAGAACCGCAGTAATGTCATCGGTAACTTGGACTGGTAACTTGAAACAAGACATAGAGTAAACCAGAATTGATATTGCAACAGACTTAAGTAATACCTCTTTGCCATCCAGAGAGAGATATTTTTCAGTCCACGACGAAGTATGTCCCTTAACACGTTCCACACTATTCTTAAACATATTAGTTTTCTTGCGACCAAAAACCTCGGGTAATCCAAGATAATTTCCCCCACCACCTTGTTTGTCAATTTCGAGGATAGCTTTAAGGCGTTGTTGATGGTCAGGAGGTACTAAGGAACCAAAAGTGATCGTTGATTTGCTTTGATTAATCTGTTGACCAAAGTTTAGTTTACAAGTATCAAAAATTTCCTTGAGCGCAAAGCAATTTCGATGGTTAGCTTGAATGAATAATAACGAGTCATCAGCAAATAGAAGATGATTAATAGCTGGAGCACAATTACCCATTCTGATTCCACAGATTAAACCACTTCTTCACTTACGATGAATACGGTGGATCAGAATGACATCACAAAAGATAAACAAGTAAGAAGTCTCCATTCCTAGCCCTCTCTGAGGTGGTGATGGTAATGTAAGGATTCCCATTTATAAGAAAAGAGAAGGTGACTGAACAAACTCATTCCCATAACCCAATCGATCGATGATGTACATAAACCAAAAGCACAAAGAGTAGCTTCTAAAAATTTCCATTCAACCTGATCATAAGCTTTAGAAATGTTTGTTTTAATTTCCATTTAAGACTTAGATACACGTCTCCTAGACTTAAGAGAATGCATCATCTCATTTTCAGTAAGAACATTATCTGTAGCCATGAGACCTGGTATGAAAGAAGCTTATTCTTCTGAAACTATCAAATCCAGTGAACTCTTCAATCTTGTTACCATGAGTTTCGATATAATTTTGTAGAAGACATTACATAATCCAATTGGTCGGAAGTCCATGAGAGTTGTTGGCATTGTAATCTTGGGGATAAGGCATAAATTGATATGATTGGAGCTTAGAGGAAGAATGATGGTCTGGAAGAATCGTCTGATGTTTTTAATAATGTCAGGTCAGATAATGTCCCAAGTTTGATGATAAAATCGTGTAGTGAAACCGTCCGGACCCAGAGTTTTATCTGCACCGATAGAATGAACCGCTTGAAATATTTCCACATCTGAAAATTCCCGAGTGAGAGAAAGGTTCATATCTTTTGTAACTTAATCTTGAAAATCACTAAAATGAGAATGGTCCACTGATCTTCTAGCACTTGAATAAGCTGAAGTAAAGTATTGCTCTGCTTCATTACCAATGTTCTGTTCTCCATGTATTATTTTTCCCGACTGATATTGAACAGAGAGGATAAGATTTCTTGAGAATCTCTGTTTTATATATGCATGGTAGAACGATGTATTTCCGTCCCCATCAACAAGCATGGAGCAACGACGTTTTTGAAACCATTAGGTTTCTTCATCACGGTAAGCATGTAAGTGTTGTTGCTTGATGATAGGGATTTGTTCACGAATAGATCCCGAGCAGTCATTGCAATATCCAATTCAGACTGTAGATCTTGAATTTTCCTTGCTGAATTCATATTTCAAAACGAAGACACCGAGCTAATGCAGAGTGCATTGTCTTAAATGATCAGTAAGTGTAGATGTAGAGTTTAAACGATTAGAGAACCAACCCTGTTCAACATAGAATCTGATGATTGGCTAAGTTAAAAGTCGTTTAACAAAACATAATGGTTTCGGGCGAGATGCGATGCAAGCTGTCATGTTTATCAAAACCGGTATGTAATCACGATCCAGTAGAAGGTAGATAACGTGCATTTGATGCAGGATATAATGCTAACCATTCAGAGTTAATAAGAGTCTGATCTAAACACTTCTCTACCTGATAATTATGACAAATACCAATCCAAGAAAACCGAGAATTTTGGATGTAAAAGTCGAAAAGATTGCATGAACTATAGACGGAACGTAAAACGCAGAATGTCCATTTCTCTCGTTCCAGTCCACCTTTTTTCGGCGTTAGAGGTGAGTTCATTAAATTCGCCAACTAAGAGCCAGGGACCATCACGATTTGCGCTGATTTCAATCAAACGATTCCATAGATGATGTTTAAACAGCTGAACTGGATGGCCGTATACACAAGATAAATAAAAACTACTTCCATTAACTTGCAACATTACATCAATCAAACGTACATAAGGGAAATGCAGGAGACTTAATCTGAAGACTTTGAAAGTAAAGCTAATCCTCCACCATAACCCGATGGAGGATCACAAAGACAATGTGGAAAACCTAACGAAACAACAAATTCCTTAATCAAAGCAGAAGGTTTCTTCGTCTCGGATTAGAAAATGATCTCTGGAGCATAAAGACAACACAACTCCTTCAATAATGATTTTTTTCAGCGATCCGCAGAGGCCCTGACAGTTCCAGGGAAGGATCCTCATGGCGACTGTGGTGGTGGTGGTGGGGGGGGGGGGGTACCGGCCCCCCCCCAAGCCCCTGTCCAAAATGTTTTCCACATAATTAAGTGTTTGTGTCACTCTGGTGTTAACTTTCTTGCGATCTGGTTCATGTATTGCGTCTTCCATTACAAGCGATATTGAAGCTTGATCACCCTACTCCAGTCCTCTCTTCCTCTTATTATTGGCGTCATTTATAGAAAGATGAGTGAAAACTTCACATAAATCTCTGATTATCTCCCTGTCTGCCCCATCAGATACACCATTTGGAGAAAGGATATCTGCAACCCTTTTCTGGGTAAGTTGTCCTACATTTTTAGCTTCAGATTGTACCTAAACCAACAATCACAGTATCTTGAACCGGACTCTCCTCGCGTAAGGCAGAAAAGGAAGCATGATCCGTGGATTGGTGGATGGAGTTGTCCGGTTGAACAGTCTTCTCTTGAAGAATATCACTTGCAGCTATTGGAAGATCCGGATCAGGTCCAACATTTGGACCCTCACTGTCATCATCACTCAGACCTTTTCATAACCATCACTGTCATCAACAAAATGCAGAGGGCATTCTATTTTTCATGAGAAAGGAGTCCATATTTTTGGCAGAAAGAACAGAGTCTTCATACTTGAAACTCATAATCGTGTTCTCATCAGGCGAGAACTAAAGTTGCGTTGGAATCTTAGTGGCATGTCCACGTTCGAAAGTAATTGCACACGTGCAAAATCAACCCGAGCAGAGGACTCATCAAATCAATGTCAAAGATAGGCGCCATTATACTGCCTATGAAGTCAATCGTGTCCCTTAAGAGAAAGTGCAAAGGGATGCCTCTAATCTACACCCAAAATGGTATGACCTTTGTGGACGCGTGATATATCAAGGTTTTTACCGGTTTTAGACCATGATATAAGTGTGTTTTAGAGTCTTTTGGTGTTTCTTTAGAGTCTTTTACAGGTGTTATTAGGTATATGCACGTTTGGTGTGGATTTGGTGATTATGGAGCTTTCTGGAGCATTTTGGAGTTTTGACCCGAGAGATAGAGTTCACTGTCCGAAACAGAGGATTGCATCGATCGACACACATTGTG
This sequence comes from Orychophragmus violaceus, assembly GCA_030180135.1. Classification (NCBI taxonomy): domain Eukaryota; kingdom Viridiplantae; phylum Streptophyta; class Magnoliopsida; order Brassicales; family Brassicaceae; genus Orychophragmus; species Orychophragmus violaceus. The sequence goes on from CM058239.1 coordinate 108,020,717, forward strand.
CATCGATCGACACACACGCGAGATGGGCTTATCTTAGGCGGTTTAATGAAGTTTGGATATTGTACTTTGGCCCAGAAGTTTCCAATAATTGCAAAGAAGCCCCAACCGTGATTAGACCATTATATTAGGGTTTTTAAGCCATTGTTTAGGTAACTCTTACAAACGCTTTCATACTTTGAGCATACAGTTTTTAGAGCTTTTGGGGCTGATCTAATCCTGTACTGCTTCCTGCTTTTGGAGAAGATTTTGAACCCCTTTATTTCTTACTCTTTATTTATGCAATCTATTATTTCTATGATTTCTGTTTCATTAATCATGTATGAGTAGATTCATAGTTAGGTTTAGGGATTCTCATTAGGGATTTGATGACTTGCTAGATTAGATTTATCAGTTAAGGATTCATATCATATTTGTTCTTCACCCTGAATTGTGCTTAATACTAGTTTCTAACTTGATCACTTAGAATCTAGACCTTAGGTTATTAAATTGACACGACAGTATGATTTAGAATATGAACTATTTAGGTTGAGCAATTTAATTATCTGCAAAGGAATTTGGTTTAATTAAATTGTGAACAAATCGAACCTGCACTTAAGGCTAGTTTAATCTGCTAGGAATTACAAAGGAATTTGGATTTCTAATAATTAGACTTAGATAATTCTCGCAACGACATTTGGTTAGTTCTACATCTGTGTTTGAGTTCTAGAACCGGACTTAATTTGATCCTAACTGATTAGTTTATCTGCTTGTCTGATTTTCTGAGAACTCCCTAGACTTAGCGCTTTTAGTTGATTGCTTACAAACCACTCTGGCTACTGATTTATTTTTCTGCTTTGCTATTTAGTTTCTCATTAATTCACCTAGCTTAACTTGACGTTCTATAATCTATCGTAGGATATAGAGTCTCTGTGGATTCGATACCCTATATACTAATGTCTCGTCTGTGCACTTGCAGTGTAGATCTAGGGATTAAAACTCTGATCGTATCAAGTTTTTGGCGCCGTTTCCGGGGACTCTTTTGAGTCCTCGATAGATTTGAACTTAGGGTTTAGACTAGGTTTTTCATTTTTTTGTTCTAGTTACTAATTTTTTCTCTGTTTTTCTCTGTCGCAGGTCTGATTTTCGCCTCGCATCGATCGACATATCTAGCGCATCGATCGACACAAGGCGATCCCGAGATTAAATCGATCGTTGCATCTTAGCATCGATCGTTGCATTGTGATTACCGACGGTTTATGCAGACGCGTGAGACCAGAAGTAATCCGAACTCGAATCTCGTGAATCTCAGGCTTGAGGAACTTTCTAGACTAGAGAGAAACAGGAAGAGTCAACGAGCAAGGATGGTGCAAAACCGCTTGATTCTGATACCTGATGCTCAGGGTGTTCTGAGAGACCAACAGAACAACCCGTACAATGCTGATAGGCAAGGGATTGATGTTGAGGGACGTGTGATCCCTGATCCTGAACCTGAACATGAAGATCAGAGGCAGATGGTTGCGGCTAATGCGAGGACCCTTGCTGACTACAACCGTCCGGATGAGTTATATGTTAACCGGTCAGCAATTTTACCTCCTGGATTGGAGAGGAACGATTTTGAGATCAAAACTGTCTACTACTCTCTACTGAGACAGAATCCGTTCCATGGTCTCCCACATGAGCAACCGATGGATCACATTGATGACTTTGAGGACTTTGTCACTGGAATGAAGTACAATGGGGTGAACTATGACTTTCTCTATCTTAAGCTTTTCCCCTATTCTCTTGCTGGAGAGGCTTTAGCTTGGCTGAAGCAGCTTACACCTGGTGAGTACACTACTTGGGATGTTGTGAAGAGGGAGTGTTTGAGGCACTTTTATGATGATGCTCGCTCTGATCAGTCGAGACAGGATATTCTCACCTTCACTCAAGGTCCTACAGAGCCTCTTAAGTCTGCGTGGATGAGATTTAAGAAGTACTAGCGTGACTGTCTTCATCATGGATTCTCTGAAGTTACACTGCTGGGTATTTTCTTCAGAGGAATTGATCTTCACTATCAGTCCGCATTGGATAATGCCAGCAATGACAATTTCAACACAAGGACTCCTGCACAGGCTAAGACATTGATTGATAACATGGTGAGCAGTAATAGCACCAAGACTGCTGATAAGAGAAGGAAGGAGTTTGGTGGAAAGATGGATAACCTGGAGATAGCTGATATCAGGAGCAAGCTGGACACAGTTCACAGTTTGTTAACCAATAAGAAGGCTGTCCACTTTTCTCAGGATGTTGAGGTTTTTGGAGCTGAAGAAGATCAACAGGAACAGGATGTGAACTACATTAGTGGCTCTGGATTCCAAGGAAACAGGTTTGGGAATCAGTCAGGTAATAGGTTCTTTAATGGTGGACAGAAGAGTGCTTTCACAAGCAACCAAAACTCTTCTGGTTATGGACAGACTACTGGTTTTCTGAAACCTTTTCAGCAAGATAATCAGAGAACTTATGGATCATCTTCTTATCAGACACCTCCTGTTGCTAGTGCTCATGAGAGCAAGATGGAAGCTATGATGGAGAGGCTGCTCGAGAGTCAGACTAAGACTGTTGTAGACTTCAACAAGAAGCTGGATGCTGTGTATGATGATCTGAATGGGAAGTTTGAATCCTTGAGCACACATGTGAAAGAGCTTGATGCTCGGGTTGCGCAGACTGTTGGACATGTTAAGAGGCAAGATGGATCTCTTCCGGGACGAACTGATGCTAATCCTAAGTACCAGTGTAATGCAATGACGTTAAGAAATGGTAAGGAGCTGTTTCCTGCAAAGAAAAAGCAGTTGAGCTTAGAAGAAATCGTGGAGATTGAAGAAATGGAAGATGAGATCCGCGGAATTCGCGATGCATCGATCGACGAACCACAGCAACGGTCTATGCAAAGCGAGAACAAAGATGATGAAACCAAGCTCGACGCGGAGGATGTAACAAAGCCGCCCAACAACGATCGATGCAACACTAGCAACGATCGACGCAAGGCGACTGCAGAGAGTTCAAACGCAGAAAAGCAGAAGAAGTCAAATGAAAGGGACTACAAGCCTAAAGTACCTTTTCCTAAGGACCCCAGGAAGACTAAGAACGACATGCAGTATTCTAAATACAAGGAGATCATTAGAAAGGTGAAGATTGAAGTGCCTTTGATTGACTCTATGCAGACTACTCGTGTGATGAAGAGATGTCTTAAGGACTTACTTGCTGGTAAATGGTCTGATGAGGAGAGTGTGATGATGATCTTAGAGGTATGTAGTGCAGTGATTCAGGGCAAAATTCCTGAGAAGTTGAAAGATCCAGGAAGTTTTGTGCTGGATTGTGGTATCTACATGAACAGATTTGAGAGATCTCTATGTGATCTGGGTTCTAGTGTGAACCTTATGCCTTTCTCTGTTGCTAAGAGGCTTGGGATGACTAACTTTATGCCTACTAGGATCTCATTAGTCCTAGCTGACAGAACAATCAGGATTCCCAAAGGAGTGCTAGAAGATGTGCCATTAAAAATTGGTGACTGTTTAATTCCTACTGACTTTGTGGTTCTGCAGTATGGAGAAGAACCAAGGGATCCACTGATTTTGGGTAGGCCATTCTTGGCAACTGCTGGCACTATGATTGTCTGCAGAAGAGGGACTATAATTCTGAATGTGGGTGATCTGAAGATGAGTTTTGATATGGACAAGTTGGTGAAGACACCAACCATCGCCGGACAGACCTTTTATGTGGATACTCTCAGTGATTTGGCTGCAGATTACTTTCAGAGGACACATGCTGAAGATCCACTGGAGAGAGCTTTACTGAGCTCTATAATGGAGCTGGAGCACCTGCAAGACGAGCCCGCAATCTGTTATGCGAGGCTAATTGATTATGCTGAGCAAGTAATGCAGTTAGATGTGTCTGACGCGAGCTTGCATCGATCGATACCATTTATGCATCGATCGTTGCAGGTCGACAGAGACTGGGCAGAGGAAAATTGAGCTGAAACAACTTCCATCCGGGCTAAGGTACACATTTCTTGGACCTAATTCGACATATCCAGTGATTGTTAATGCTAGTTTGAATAACGAAGAGCTCACTTTGCTAAGCAAGCTGCGCAAGCATCGCAAAGCTCTTGGATATTCTCTTGATGACATTTCAGGTATCTCTCCGGAGCTGTGCATGCATCGGATACATCTTAAGGATGAGTGTAAGACATCTGTTGAGAATCAGAGGAGGTTGAATCCTAATCTTAAGGATGTGGTAAAGAAGGAGATCATAAAGATCCTAGATGCTGGGATCATCTATCCGATTTCAGACATTGATTGGGTTAGTCCAGTCCATGTAGTGCCTAAGAAAGGTGGAGTTACAGTAGTAAAGAATGAGAAGAACGAGCTGATTCCTACAAGGACTGTGACTGGACACCGAATGTGCATAGATTACAGGAAGCTAAATGCTGCGACAAGGAAGGATCATTTCCTTTTACCTTTCATTGATCAGATGCTGGAGAGGTTAGCAAATCACCCTTAGTATTGCTTCCTCGATGGATACTCAGGCTTCTTCCAGATTTCCATTCATCAAGAGGATCAGGGAAATACCACTTTTACTTGTCCATATGGTACATTTGCATACCGCAGGATGCCTTCTGGACTTTGTAATGCACCAGTCACTTTCCAGAGATGCATGATGTCCATATTTACTTTTATGATTGAAGACTTTATGGAGGTATTTATGGATGATTTTTCAGTCTATGGGCTATCCTATAATGAGTTCTTCGATAATTTGTGCAAAGTGCTAGCTAAATGTGAGGAGAAGAACTTGGTTCTTAATTGGGAAAAGTGTCATTTCATGGTCAGAGATGGCATTGTTCTTGGTCATAGAATGTCTGAAGCAGGGATCGAAGTAGACGGCGCTAAGATTGAGGTCATGACCAGCCTTCAGGCGCCTGATTTTGTGAAGTCTGTGAGGAGTTTTCTTGGACATGCTGGTTTCTACAGACGGTTCATCAAGGACTTCAGTAAGATTTCTAGACCACTAACTGCTTTGCTGTGTAAGGATACCAAGTTTGAGTTCACTGCAGATTGTCAGACTACATTTGAACAGATCATGCTAGCGTTAGTGAGTGCTCCTATAGTTCAGCCACCAGACTGGGATTCACCTTTTGAGGTTATGTGCGATGCGAGTGACTATGCTGTAGGGGCTGTTATGGGGCAGAAGAAGGAAAAGAAGCTTCATGCCATTTACTATGCCAGCAGAACACTAGATGATGCGCAAAGAAACTATGCCACTACAGAGAAAGAGTTGTTGGCTTTTGTCTTTGCATTTGAGAAGTTTCGCTCCTATCTTGTTGGTTCTAAAGTGATTGTACACACTGATCATTCAGCTCTGAAGTATCTGATGCAGAAGAAGGATGCTAAGCCAAGATTGGTGAGATGGATTATGTTGCTTCAGGAGTTTGACATTGAAGTGAGGGACAAGAAGGGAGTTGAAAATGGAGTTGCTGACCATCTGTCAAGGATTCTGGTTGAGGAAGACGTCCACATTAATGATTTCTTGCCTGAGGAGAACGTCAATATGATCGGGACAGTGTTTCAGATGGATTTGTACAGAAATCTGCAGAACTGTTGGATTAATCGCATTGCGTCGATCGATGCAACTCATGTGACGATCAATGCATGTGACGGGGATGTGACGATCGATGCTGACTGGTGCGACGATCGTTGCAGTGCGAATACGAGCCCATAACCTCTAAAGGTTCAAATTGGACATGATAACTTCGAAGTTTATGCTGTCGCGACGACCGATCGACCCTGGTATGCAAATATAGCTAATTACCAGGCTGCAGAGACTGAACCAGATGAGTTGAAGGGGTATGCCAAGAAGAAGTTCTACAGAGAGCTCAGACAATACTATTGGGATGAGCCTTATCTCTACAAGAACTGTTCGGATGGCCTTTACAGGAGATGTGTTGCTGAAACAGAGGTTCCGAATATCTTATTCCACTGTCATGGATCAGACTATGCTGGACATTTAGCTACTTTCATGACTGTGTCTAAGGTTTTTCAAGTAGGTTTCTGGTGGCCTACGATGTTTAAAGACACTCATACTTTCGTCTCTCAGTGCGATGTCTGTCAGAGGAGAGGAAAATCAGCAAGAAGCATGAGATGCCTCAGAATTTCATTCTTGAAGTTGAGATTTTCGATTGCTGGGGCATTGATTTCATGGGTCCTTTTCCCTCATCCTATGAGAATACGTTTATTTTGGTTGTTGTGGACTATGTGTCTAAGTGGGTGGAAGCAATAGCTAGTCCAACCAATGATTCTTCGGTGGTTATTAAGCTGTTTAAGACCATCATATTCCCTAGATTTGGAGTACCTCAGATAGTGATTAGTGATGGAGGATCTCATTTCATTAATAAGGTCTTCGAGAAGCTGCTACAGAAACATGGAGTTCATCACCGAGTTGCTACTCCTTATCACCCTCAGAGTAGTGGGAAAGTAGAGGTCTCCAACAGACAGATCAAAGAGATCTTGGAGAAGACAGTTGGAAAGACAAGGAAAGATTGGTATGCAAAACTTGATGACGCATTATGGGCTTATAGGACTGCATTTAAGACACCACTTGGAACTACTCCATTCCATCTACTATATGGAAAATCTTGTCATATACTAGTGGAATTTGAGCACAAAGCAGCATGGGCTGTAAAGCAGATGAATTTCGATCTCAAGTCTGCTTCTGAGAGGAGATTGGTGCAGCTTAATGAGTTAGATGAGATTAGGCATCATGCTTATGAGAACTCAAAGTTGTACAAAGAGAGGACTAAAGCTTATCATGACAAGAAGATTGTCTCTAGATAATTTGAGCCTAATGATCAGGTACTTTTATATATCTCTCGTTTACATCTGTTTCCAGGTAAGCTGCGATCTCGATGGTCTGGTCCTTTCACAATCAAGGAAGTGCGTCCTTATGGTGTTGTCGTCCTAATCAGACAGGAAGGTAATGAATTCACTGTTAATGGACAGAGGGTGAAGCATTATTGGGCTAAAGCCGAGATCCCGGGAGGTCAGATTCTGCCTCAGGGTAATGCACCCTCTGCCTGAGTCAACTGAAACGTCAAGCTAATGACGTTAAACAAGCGCTGAGTGGGAGGCAACCCACTGTTAGGTTCGTTTTTGTTTTCAATTTTTCGTTTTGGTTTTGGTGTTTTGATTTCTCTGTTTAAGTGTGTTCAGAGGCGTGAGAAACAACAATCGCATTGCATTGACCGACACATGTAGTGCATCGGTCGATGCATTTGCGATTTACGGTTAGCCGGTTCGATTGCGGTTCAGACATCAGTTATCTTAATAACCGCGAGCATATTCGCCTTGCATCGATCAACGACAGTAAGTATTCTGCAACTTTTCGGATTGATCTTCAATTTGATTATTCTCACCAATCCCTAGCTTGACACTACTGTGGACAGTGTGTTTCAAGTGTGGGGGAGTGATAGGTGTATAGTTTTATCCCTATTCTACTGCAAGTGCACAGTTAATGCAATCGTAGTATATAAGGTATCGAATCCCACAAGGACTCTCAGTCACACAATAGATTAATAGCAGTTCAGATTAAATTAAGCGAAGCAGATGTGAAATCAGTAAGCGAAATAAAAGGCGAATCAAGTGAGTTTGTAAGCAAGAGGGCGAAGCGTTAGGTTTCAGGAATTCTCAGGAAATCAGGAACGCAAGCAATCAATCTATCTAGATCCAATCAATAACTATTCTAGAACTCAAACACTGATATAGAATTAACCAAATTCCTTTGCGATAATTCTCTAAGTCTAAGTGCAGCAAACCAAACTTCCGTTTGCGAGAACTAACAGATTAAACTAGCATTAATTCCAAGTTTGATATGTTCACAATTAACCTGAACCAAACTTTCGTTTGCGAACAGTTTAATTGCTTATCTAAGTTCTTTTCAGTTAAATCAACCAACTTCCGCTGAATTAATCAACCTAATATCATAACTCTGATTAGCTACTTCAGATTTAGCATTAAGAACAACTTAGATAAAGAACTAGCAGATATGAATCTCTACGGATTAATTAAACTATAATTCTCTGAAATCCCTAATGAGAATCCTTCAACCTAACAGGTGATCTACTCAGACATGTTCATCGAAACAGAAAACATCTTAAGTAGAAAACCAAATATCATAAAATCAAATAAGAACTGGGGTTCAAAATCAAGTCTCTTGCGAGATCAGGATCAGCCCCTCAACTCTCTCTGAGCAAAACTTAACGTAAGAAAAGCTTAGCCTAACAAGTGGCTGTAAAACCTAATTATAATCCTAAAACACGTTTTGGGGTTTCTTTGTAAATATTGGGAACTTCTGGGCAGGACTGCAGTTTCATCATTCTTTATTAGACCGTCTTTTGGCCCATTTCGCTGGTGCATCGATCGATGCTAGGAATGCAACGATCGACACCTTTCTCTGTTTCGGACAGTGAACTCTATCTCTCGGCCAAATACTCCAATTAGCTCCAGAAAGTGTCTAAATCACCAAATATGCTCCAAATGTGTTTGTACCTAATAAACACCTGAAAAGACTCTAAAACATAGTAAAAGACTCGATAAATAACACATATACCATGGTTAAAAGCCATAAAATCCATGGTATATCAACTCCCCCACACTTAGCTCTTGCTTGTCCTCAAGCAAGACAAAGAACCAAATGTAGTCAAGAGGTTTGAAAACTCTTCAGAAACTCATTTCATCCTAGAAGCTACAATACTCAGATTCCCTTTAGTAAACCACTGCAAGAATCAATCACAGGATATCAAGACCACAATGTACTTCCCCCACACTTAGCAACTGTCCTAGGTAAACTCCACAATCACATTCAAGCATTCAAATTCTCCCTACTGACTTCTGCAAGTATTTAAGTGCGGTCTCACCTAAGGAGTATCGATCTAAAGGCACATGGATTCTTACCTTATCAGCTCTAGACCACCATACTATCTTTCTCTAGTCCCTTTCTTCTCTTTCCCTTCTTTAACAACTGATTTTTCCCCACTGGGTATCATTTTATTTTTTTTATCAGTGTTCTTCCCGTTATGGGGTATACTTTGGACACATTCCATGGATCACATGAGAGATAATAGTGTTTGCTACTATTCTCATGACCACTTCGGAGTTACTAACTCATCCTCAGTTTATTATTATATTTTTTTTTTTTACTTTATAGAAGGGGAGAAGGGGACTAAATAGGACAGGTTTACAGGCTGTGTCAGAACTAACAGGGAATCCGACATAAAGCATACCAAGCCCTTAGGTGAGAAATCTAAGTCAGTATTAAGGTTGAAGTCAGTAAAGAATCCTCTGATACCTGAAGTGATGTGGGTGTTCCCAGTAGGTTGATCTGTGATGGAGTTTTCTAATAGTCATAGATAGATCCTGCAACTTCATCCCAATGGTTACTTAAGTTCCTGCAAGTCTTGTAAATCTTCTCAGAAAATCATAGTTTCTTACTTAAACAATTTTGACTCAATAAAACAAAAATTTTTAAAAACGGACTGACTCTTAAGAAAACAGAAAACAAAAGTTAGTAGTACCTCCCCCACACTTAAGACACACTGTCCCCAGTAGTGTCCAGCGAAGGATTGGTAAAAAGAAAATAAAAATTGTTAATGGATGTTTGAGTTCTGTCGGGTTTTACCTCTGTCGCACAAGCATCGATCGTTGCACTAAGTGCACCGACCGTTACTTGGCGATTTTTCGTTGATTGTCGATCGTTGCTCAAAGCAGCAACGATCGTTGCAATGCGCATATCGGATCAGACAGCTAGTTAAAATCGTCGGTTTATGTCAATTTTTAAAAACCTGCAAGCTGTGAACACTAGAAACACAGTAAAATCGAAGCAAAAGAAGTACCGAACAAAGTACAAATCATCCAAACATAGCAAATCCTAAATAAATGAAAAACAAAAGTGCAAGAAAAGATAAAAAGTCAGAATACAGAACCGAATGTCTGAAAATGGAGATCACTCTCACTCGCTCACATCATCTATCCCACCGTACAATACATCGTCATCGGCTGCGGGATCAGTGTCAGTCGGGGGAGGAGGAGTCGGTGATCGTCGTCTGCGTCGAGAAGCGGGTACGGGCTGATGAACTGGCGGCTCTCTCCTGCAAGTGCAGCCGCGCAGGAAATCCCAAATGGTCTTGAACATACCCTCTTGACGCTCTCTCCAATCACCCTCAGACATCTCACGCACAGGCATAGACGGGGCTGGATATGGACCAATGCCCTGTGGAACAGGTGCAGCAGCAGGTGTAGAGGAAGACGACGCTCTCGTAGAAGGCTCTCCCAGCGGATGAGCCATAGTAGGCACTCCGCGTCGATCTCTGGCAAGAGGGCGGAAGCTCAAAGCATCAATGGTATCAATCTGAGTCAACCTAGCAGCAGGAAGATCAATACCACACTGTGTATCCTCAGGGTCGTAATAAACCCACACTCGTCCCTCCTTCAGCCACGTAGCACTCTGCAAGTGACTGAGATCCAAGAACTCGCGCTCAGTAACGCACTCTGTATCCCCCATAGGGATCCCGCAGTGTCTGAAAATAGGAGTGAGAAGACTCCCTACTGTCTCCTTGCGCGCGCCTTCATAAGGCTTCTTCTGCAGCTCGCAAAGATGATGAGCAAATACGGCTCCCAGGTTGACTTTCCTAGCCGAGTTCCGCACATCCGTACTCCTGAACTGCTCTGTCAATCCTCTAAACAGGAACTCCAACTCGTTCTTGCGCATCTTGTTGGCCTCATGCTTGCACAATAGAGTGCGTCCCAAGATACGCAAGACATACCTGAGAACCGGATGCCTAACCTGAATAACAGGCGTAGTCCGTGAGTGATACCGTCCACCACCAATGTACTGCCAGAACTGTACTGCCTCTGCTGGTTCCCATGGAAGGGTCATGTCGGTGTGTGGCTGCTCAATGCTGAACCCATAAATCCTACAGATATCGAGAAGGGGTACTCGATACCTGGCGCCGAGGCACATGAAGGTGAAAGTGCCTCCTCGAGCATCCATGCTGTCCGGGTTCGGGTATACAACCCTGCACGTGGCAAGCAACTGCCTCACAAGCTCTGGGTATAGATCGTAAGGCTGCATCGGCATTGTCCCCAGACCAATGCCTCTGCACAGCTCCATAACCTGCGTGTCTATGCCGAGACTCTTGCAGGTTGAGTAATCAGCGAACTTGGTTGGCGCTATCTCCATACCACACCAACCGTTATACAACAACGTGTCGTACTCGTCCCAGTACTCGTGTAAAGGCCGCTCTGTGAAATCGTCCGTACCGAGCATCCTCTTAATAGAACCACTCCAAATGCGATCAGACTGAATCGGGAGTTTCTCTGGCTTTGGCCATGGTGGCCCTATGGTCGCATGAACCAAATGATACGGCTGTGGAGGATCTGAATCCCTGTGCAACCATTCCGGTGGCGGAATGTATTGTCTTGAGGCGCTTGCAGCTTGTGCTCGTTTCTTGCGTGGTTGATTCTGGGTTGCCATCTGCAAAACAGAAAATTTGAACAAATTAGTCTCGGCAACTCTCTGTTGAATCGTCGTGCAACGACCGTTGCACTAATGCAGCGATCGTTGCAGGGCGATTCCGTGTAATCGAACATTTCCCCAGAATCGTCGAGTAACGACCGTTGCTCAAAGGAAGCGATCGTTGCAGGGCGATTCTGGCCGCAATCAACAAAATTCGTTCCAAGTCATGCAATCAATCACACAATCGGCAACAATATATCATCTAGCAACCTAAATCATATCCATTTCAACGTGCATTTATCAATTTCGGCCAAAATTCCCAATTCTTAAAACCCTAAAAATTGAATCCGAAAATCCGAAAATCAAAGTGCATTACCTTGATTTCGTGAGAGATAGGTTGGGGAAATGGATTGGGATCGTAAAAATAAGCAAATAGCACTTGAAAACAAGAAATTTGACGAAGAAACGATGATTTTTGGGTAGAGGTTCTCGGTGTGTCGACCAAAGGAAATGGAGAAGAAAGAGAGAAAATAGGGTTTAAGGTAACTTACCTGGTCGTGGGTGCAACGATCGTTGCTTCTGGTGCAACGATCGATGCTTGTTGAACCAGATTGATTCCGGTTTAGCTCAACGTACCTTAATTTTTTTTTTGATTTAAACCAAATGCAACGACCGTTGCACATGTGAGCAACGATCGTCACTCCTCTCCAGACTTGGTTCTGTATCTAAGAACTTACAAAAACAACTAAAAACGTTAAATCCTAAGAAAAACACCAAAAATGAAAAAGAAAAATAATTAAACCTAACAGTGGGTTGCCTCCCACTCAGCGCTTGTTTTAAGTCATTAGCTTGACTTTTGGAAAAGAGGTCAAACTTATGGTGGTTTCAACAGAGACTTTGAGTGTCTTTGTGAATGCCTTATCATCCATGGTGGTGTGTAAGCAGTAGCAGCATGATGTCGTCCTAGGAATGTGGGGAGGAATGTAGGGTGGGATTGACACTTGGGTGTTTTAACGCTCTTTCCTGCATTCAAAACAGTGGAGTCAGGAGGTTTAGACTTAGAGGATTTATGTTTTACCTTTGGTAGAGATTTGATGTTCGGAGCCTTCTGTTTATGAGTAGTTTTAGGCTTTGAAGATGTTAGAATAGGATCTTGTGGAACCATCATCTTCTTGTCAACCACCAATGTACACTGAATCTCATTTGTAGATTTAATGGGAGCTTTCGGGAATGGTATCGGAGGTTTGTAGGCTTTTTCCTTAGCAGGTTCTCGAGATATGGGTGAAACTGGTTCCTTTCGGGGTGCAACGATCGGTGCGCGTGATGCAACGATCGATGCTGTCGTTTCAACTCGTGTTTCAACTACAGTATCGGGTCTATCTGCTTCTCGGTCCATTCCAGCTATCTCAGATTCAAATTTCTCTTCTTGGCTTGGTACCGCTTCAATCTGGACTACCCAAGTCAAAAGATCCATGTCAATCTCTGTTGAGTCAGGTGCATCGAAGCTTTCGAGCTCAGGTAATCCAACATCAAATCTCCCTCTGTCTTCCACAAATTTCACAGCCTTAACTGCTAGACATGATCCATGATCCATCTGTGTGTTATCCTGAGTGAGAATGTTGCTGTCATGAGCTTCTTGAGAATCCTTTGTTGGGGTAGAACTTGGAACTTGATCCATCTGTGTGTCCAGCTGCTTCATGCGAGTGCTCAAGGATTCAAATTTCTCATTCAAATTAGTGTACAGGTTCTCTAGCTTCGAGCTGAAAGAAGCTGTGTTCTGCTGTTGTCTTTCAATTGATTGCTCCAACATCATCTCTAGTTTGCTCCTTTGTGTAGGAGATGCCAGATGGGAAGTATAATTATGGTCTCTCGATCCTTGATTGTGCCTAGAACCCTGTCTCTGCTGATGTTCCAAGGTATGTCCATAAGAGTCGGCTCCAGCCATGTAATGTACCTCTGCAAATTTACCAGTTTTTGCCTCTGCTCGGAACTGTCTCTCCCTAAGTAAGATGTCGTGGATGTCATCTATCTTACTCTGCATTTCAGTTACTTGCCCAACCAATACATGGTAATCTGGTAAGATGGGGTTTCTTTTCCCATCTATTTTCTGACCTTTTGCGTTGCATATGTGACCCTCTTGGTCTCGTAAAACGCCGTTTTCACCGCGAATCAAAATAACAGGTTCCATGGCGCGGAACCTATTGAACGTCTCAGATCTCAGCATCGCTGTTCTCGCCTTGTGTCGATCGTTGCAATGTGAGCAACGATCGATGCAGTGCGAATCCCTGCGAATCCAAAATTCAAAAACGTGAGTAAACAAGAAAACTAAAAAGAATGCTCAATCTAGATCCTAGTACTAAATCTATAGGTGAACTTAAAGAGTCCCCGGCAACGGCGCCAAAAACTTGATAGGTGTATAGTTTTATCCCTATTCTACTGCAAGTGCACAGTTAATGCAATCGTAGTATATAAGGTATCGAATCCCACAAGGACTCTCAGTCACACAATAGATTAATAGCAGTTCAGATTAAATTAAGCGAAGCAGATGTGAAATCAGTAAGCGAAATAAAAGGCGAATCAAGTGAGTTTGTAAGCAAGAGGGCGAAGCGTTAGGTTTCAGGAATTCTCAGGAAATCAGGAACGCAAGCAATCAATCTATCTAGATCCAATCAATAACTATTCTAGAACTCAAACACTGATATAGAATTAACCAAATTCCTTTGCGATAATTCTCTAAGTCTAAGTGCAGCAAACCAAACTTCCGTTTGCGAGAACTAACAGATTAAACTAGCATTAATTCCAAGTTTGATATGTTCACAATTAACCTGAACCAAACTTTCGTTTGCGAACAGTTTAATTGCTTATCTAAGTTTTTTTCAGTTAAATCAACCAACTTCCGCTGAATTAATCAACCTAATATCATAACTCTGATTAGCTACTTCAGATTTAGCATTAAGAACAACTTAGATAAAGAACTAGCAGATATGAATCTCTACGGATTAATTAAACTATAATTCTCTGAAATCCCTAATGAGAATCCTTCAACCTAACAGGTGATCTACTCAGACATGTTCATCGAAACAGAAAACATCTTAAGTAGAAAACCAAATATCATAAAATCAAATAAGAACTGGGGTTCAAAATCAAGTCTCTTGCGAGATCAGGATCAGCCCCTCAACTCTCTCTGAGCAAAACTTAACGTAAGAAAAGCTTAGCCTAACAAGTGGCTGTAAAACCTAATTATAATCCTAAAACACGTTTTGGGGTTTCTTTGTAAATATTGGGAACTTCTGGGCAGGACTGCAGTTTCATCATTCTTTATTAGACCGTCTTTTGGCCCATTTCGCTGGTGCATCGATCGATGCTAGGAATGCAACGATCGACACCTTTCTCTGTTTCGGACAGTGAACTCTATCTCTCGGCCAAATACTCCAATTAGCTCCAGAAAGTGTCTAAATCACCAAATATGCTCCAAATGTGTTTGTACCTAATAAACACCTGAAAAGACTCTAAAACATAGTAAAAGACTCGATAAATAACACATATACCATGGTTAAAAGCCATAAAATCCATGGTATATCAGGGAGGTAGCTACAGACGCACGCTTTTGTTTTCTTAGAGTCAGTCCAAAAATTTGTTTTATTGAGTCAAAACAGTCTAAGTAGGAAACAGTGAATTTTTGAGAAGTTAACAACACTTGCAGGAACTTAAGTAACCATTGGGATGAAGTTGCAGGATCAATCTATGACTATTAGAAAACCCAACGCGGATCAGCCTACTGAGGATGCCCATATCAATTCAGGTATTCAGAGGATCCTTTACTGACTTCACCCCATAATTCTGACTTAATTTTCTCACCTAAGGGCTTGGTATACCTTGAGTCGGACTCCTCTGTTAGTTCTGACACAGCCTGTAAACCTGTCCAAGTAAGGTTCCCTTCTCCCCTTCCCTAAAGTAAAAAAAAAAGAATAATAAACTGAGGGTGAGCTAGTAGCTCCGAAGTGGTCGCGGGAGTGGTAGGGACCCCTATTATCACATGTGTATTCATGGAATGTGTCCAAAGTACACCCCATAACGGGAAGAGCACTGATAAAAAAAAATGATACCCAATGGGGAAAAATCAGATTGCTAAGGAAGGGAAAAGAGAAGAAAGGAACCAGGAAAAGATAGTATGTTGGTCTAGAACTGACAGAGTAAGAATCCATGTGCCCTCTAATCGATAATCCTTAGGTGAGACCGCCTTTAATAGCTTATAGAAGTCAGTAGGGTGAATTTTAATTGCTTTGGATTGATTGTGGAGTTTACTCAGGACAGTTGCTAAGTGTGGGGGAAGTATATGTTGGTCTTGATCTCTTGCAGATGATTCTTTCAGTGGCTTACTAAGGGGAATCTGAGTGTTGTTCCTTGTAAGATGAAAAGAGTTTCTGAAAGTTTTCAAACCTCTTCACG
Organism: Orychophragmus violaceus; assembly: GCA_030180135.1. Taxonomy (NCBI): domain Eukaryota; kingdom Viridiplantae; phylum Streptophyta; class Magnoliopsida; order Brassicales; family Brassicaceae; genus Orychophragmus; species Orychophragmus violaceus. Next base: position 108,036,686 of record CM058239.1, read on the forward strand.
ATGTTTTAGTTCTCTGTTTTGCTTGAGGGCAAGCAAAGGCTAAGTGTGGGCGAATTGATATATCATGGTTTTTACCGGATTTAGACCATTATATAAGTGTGTTTTAGAGTCTTTTGGTGTTTCTTTAGAGTCTTTTACATGTGTTATTAGGTATATGCACAATTGGAGTGAATTTGGTGATTATGGAGCTTTCTGGAGCATTTTGGAGTTTTGACCCGAGAGATAGAGTTCACTGTCCGAAACAGAGGATTGCATCGATCGACACACATTGTGCATCGATCGACACACATTGTGCATCGATCGACACACACGCGAGATGGGCTTATGTTCGGCGGTTTAATGAAGTTTGGATGTTGCACTTTGGCCCAGAAGTTTCCAATAATTGCAAAGAAGCCCCAGCCGTGATTAGACCATTATATTAGGGTTTTTAAGCCATTGTTTAGGTAACGCTTACAAACGCTTTCAAACTATGAGCATAGAGTTTTTAGAGCTTTTGGGGATGATCTAATCATGTACTGCTTCCTGCTTTTGGAGAAGATTTCGAACCCCTTTATTTCTTACTCTTTATTTATCAATCTATTATTTCTATGATTTCTGTTTCATTAATCATGTCTGAGTAGATTCATAGTTAGGTTTAGGGATTCTCATTAGGGATTTCATGACTTGCTAGATTAGATTTATCAGTTAAGGATTCATATCATATTTGTTCTTCACCCTGAATTGTGCTTAATACTAGTTTCTAACTTGATCACTTAGAATCTAGACCTTAGGTTATTAAATTGACACGACAGTGTGATTTAGAATCTGAACTATTTAGGTTGAGCAATTTAATTATCTGCAAAGGAATTTGGTTTAATTAAATTGTGAACAAATCGAACATGCACTTAAGGCTAGTTTAATCTGCTAGGAATTACAAAGGAATTTGGATTTCTAATAATTAGACTTAGAGAATTCTCGCAACGACAGTTGGTTAGTTCTATATCTGTGTTTGAGTTCTAGAACCGGACTTAATTTGATCCTGACTGATTAGTTTATCTGCTTGTCTGATTTCCTGAGAACTCCCTAGACTTAGCGCTTTTAGTTGATTGCTTACAAACCACTCTTGCTACTGATTTAATTTTCTGCTTTGCTATTTAGTTTCTCATTAATTCACCTAGCTTAACTTGACGTTCTATAATCTATCGTAGGATCTAGAGTCTCTGTGGATTCAATACCCTATATACTACTGTCTCGTCTGTGCACTTGCAGTGTAGATCTAGGGATTAAAACTCTGATCGTATCAACGGGTCAGGAAAGTTTGGAAACCAACGAGTAACTGTCACCATTCACTCCGAGAAATACCACGGAGACCTCTGGAGAACCATATTCATTGTTTCTTCAGAATTAAACAGAACCTGGACTTGGTTTTGTGCAATGATCCTACCAATAGCTACAAGTTCAAATCCCCAAACTCTTGGTCTCTGGGTGGTCATGGCTCTGAGATTTTGTTTTCTGGGATTAACCATCGTCACAACAATAGCATTCCGATTGACATATGTTACTTGTTGGGTTACCGCCGATGGAAGAAGCACCAGTTCGTCTGTGATACCAAGGAAAATGTTCTGCATCCTACTGTTTAGATGGTCACTCATTTTGGTTGAAGAAATTGAAGGTTGAAATTGTAGAATTTGGATAGTGCAACATAATTATCTTTGATTTGTATATATATTAGGCCATGGCGGTTTGTAGAAAACTATTCTGATCTGTTCTTTGCGAAATCATGCAAGAAGGTAGCTGTCATCCAGAAAACTGTTATTGAAATAACCGTCACTGCAAAGATAAATTTGCAGAAAAATTTGGACTTTTGAAATCGAGTAGATCTTGATCTGAATCAAACCCCTCTCCCCGTAAATACACTCTCAAAGAGAGACCAAATGTTGTTGGACATATCGCTAATTTTATCGCCATAGTTCTATTTCTTTTCGCCATTTGAACCAAAGGTAAATAAATAAATTTGTATGAATGATAAATCATTATTTATTTATTTTTCTTGAAAAATAAATCATTATTTATTATAAAATTTTGAAAGTTTTAATAGATAGATTGATATAAAAAGTTATATTGAATAGATTATATAAAAGTTTTATTAGATAGATTGATCCGAGTTAAAAAAGCTCGGATCATCCCTTCTCCTTTTCTGATCATAATCCATTCCTTCGGAAGTTCCAAACTGAATGCATTCTTTGGAAACTTCCAAGATGAATTTACTTCTCGAACTTTCCGAACAGATATTCCACTTAGATTATACGTTCAAACATTTTCCGATATCTTCATCTCCGAATGCGCAACTAGCCGCAACCCATATTCGGAACATCAATGTATACATTCTTAACCATTTACAAGAATTGTCGGATGAAGTCAGACAAGATACAAGTTTAGGCCCAACCCACGAAACTTGTATTTCAGAGATTTTGGACCGAAGCAAGAAGTCTACGCTCAGACGGACTAGGATCATCCGTTTTTGGCCCATTTGGCAAAATAGGTTACGCCGCGGAAAGATAATCGCCAAAAAAGAGGATAAACTCGAATAAGGGATGAAGAGGATATCTCTGAGCATAAGAGGAAAATCCGAGCTCAAAATGTAAATCTTAACAGAAATGGAAGAAGACGATAACATGAAGATTTCCGAATATCTTGCGGACGAAGATCCTCGAAGTCGACTTGCCGCAGCTATATAAGGAGATGAACTTCGTACGACTTAGGCATCTAAAAAAACCCTAGTATCTAGACTTAGAACTTAGAAATTTATTTAAGCCTTTTTGTCCTTTATACTCTCTTTTCCAATCTACTATCAATAAAATATCCTCCGGGCTCCTATTTTGGTGTGTTTACTTTTGAGATTTCTGTTACCTAAAATTTTAGCTCTACAAGTTTTGACAGTGCGAATTCCGACTCTCACAAACCAGTCCAAACATTTGTTGTTGAGCATTCTGACTAGATTTTGTGAGTCATCTTCAAAAATAATAGACGTGTAGCCTTTGTTAGGACAATCTTTCAAAGCAAACAGAAGTGTGAGAGCTTCTGCTTGAAGAGGTGATATGGCATGACCCAGGTTCAAATTATAGGATGAAATTATCGAACCTAGATGATCTCTGACAATCCACCCTGCTCTTAAAAAAGTATAAATGAGACATAATACGACATCATAGTTACATTTTAAGAAGGCTAAATGTGGTGGTTGCCACGGCCCAGAGGAAGGACGACTGTTATTGTTATGATTTTGAAGAGATTGTACTAAATCTTGAGCTTGCAATCAGTCATTTACCTCAGATATGGCATAGATTATTTCACGATCTGGTTGTACTAACTTTCTAGAGAAAATAGGTCATTTCGTGATTACCAAATTCTCAAGAGCACCCAGAAAAGCAGTAGTTGATAAACTGTAGAAATTGTGCGTGACTTTTGTAACACAAGACATTTGTGAAAATTCCATTATGTTCCCAGAACTGCCAATAGAAGAGGATCTAAAGATGGAATTGCCGCCTGTTGCAAACTGGATAGACATTGAACATACAAAGAAAAGTTGCTGAATCGTTTCTTCTTGAAAACCACATCGCTTACAGGTTTAATCCACAAACATTCCACGTGGTTGAATACGAGTAGTGGTGGGAAGAGATTTGAATAAAAGGCGCTAGAGAAAATGTTTTAATTTTGGAAAGATAGGGAGTTTCCAAATTTGAAACTTGAGCTCAACATTACCATGAGGCGGTTGCATTAATGCATAATGAGGATCAGAAAATGGGCAATACGGTAGCCATAACGGACGGTATAGTCCCCATGGTGGGTGTAATTCCAAAACCTTATCCTCAGCCACTTGTTGTAACAAATATAATGATTTCACCAAATCGTAGTCAACGTCATTAAGGACAGCACGAAGTATATCACCTTTCAAAATACGTTGAGAGCCATCATGTGAGATTAGGTCACTAACTTGTAAATCAGATTGTGTTTCACCAACATCCGGACGAGGAGGAGAGAATGGGATCAAATTATCTTGGAAAACTATGACTGTATCTCCCTTACCAACATTGTGTCGAATGCCCTTATTAAGGAGCTCAATACCATGAAGAAGTTATCCCCAAACATAGGGCTGTAGTCATTGCTGGTTTGCTTGCTAAACAGAACAATCTTTATAATACTTTGCTTTGAAAACTCGGGCAAAGAGTGTATTCGGTTTGGTCAAAAGTCGCGAAGCATGTCTTGCATGTAAATATCATTTAATTTGGGTAAATCCTTAAAACCAATCCCACCTTCTTGTTTAGGTAGTTGTAACTTATCCCAAGCTACCCAAGGAATTCCTTTAGAGTTTGCCTTCTTTTCCCACAAGAAATTGCGAAGAACCGCAGTAATGTCATCTGTAACTTGTACTGGTAACTTGAAACAAGACATAGAGTAAACAGGAATTAATATTGTAACACCTGAAGTAAAACCTCTTTGCCAGCCGGAGAGAGATATTTTGCAGTCCACGACGAAAAGGGATCATTGATTTTCTTAGATTAATCTGTTGACCAAAGTTTAGTTCATAAGTATCAAAATTTTCCTTGAGCACAAAGCAATTTCGATGGTTAGCTTGAATGAAGAATAACGAGCCATAAACAAATAGAAGATGACTAACAGCTGGAGCACAATTACCCACTCTGATTCCACGGATTAAACCCTGTCATGACATACGATAAATAAGGTGGCTCAAGACGTCAACGCAAAGGACAAACAAGTAAGAAAAAATGGGTCTCCCTGTCGTAGTCTTCTCTGAGGTGTGATGTTACCATAAGGATTCCCATTTATAAGAACAGAGAAGGTGACAGAACAAACCATTCCCATAACCCAATCGATCCATGTCATACAGAAACAAAAAGCACAGAGAGTAGCTTCCAAAATGTCTCATTAAACCCAATCATAAGCTTTAGAAATGTTTGTTTTAATTGCCATATAAGACTTAGATACACGTCTCCGAGACTTTAGAGAATGCATCATCTCATTTGCAATAAGAACATTATTTGAAGCCATGCGGCCTGGTATGAAAGCAGCTTGTTCTTATGAAACTATCAAATCCAGTGAACTCTTCAATCTTGTAACCATGAGTCTGATATGATTTTGTAGAAGACATTACATAATCCAATTGGTCGTAAGCCATAAGAGTTGTAGGCGTTGTAGTCTTGGGGATAAGGCATAAATTGGTATAACTGGATCTTGGAGGAAGAGTGTTGGTCTGGAAGAATCGTCTGACATTTTTAATAATGCCAGGTCGGATAATATCCCAAATTTAATGATAAGATCGTGCAGTGAAACTGTCCGGGCCCAGACTTTTATCTGCACCAATAGAATGAACCGCTTGAAAGATTTCCACGTCTGAAAATTCCGAGTGAAACAAAGGTTCATATCATTTGTAACTGAAGCTTGAAAATCACTAAAACGAGAAGGGTCCACTGATCGTCTAGCACTCGAATAGGCGTAATTAAAGTACTGCTCTGCTTCATTACCAATGTTCTATATCTACGTATTATGTTACCCACTGATCTTGCATAGAGAGGATAAGATTTCTTGAGAATCTCTGTTTTGTATATGCATGGAAGAAGGATGTATTCTGGTCCCCATCAACCAGCATGGAGCTAATAATTTTTTGAAACCATTCTTCATCACGGCAATCCAGTAAGATTGTTGCTTGATGATCGGGATTTGTTCACGAATCGATCCCCGAGCAGTCATTGCAGTATCCAATTCAAACTCTAGATCTTGAATTTTCCTTGCTGAAATCATATTTGAAAAACGACGACACCGGGCTAATCCAATGCGGCATTCTCTTAACTGATCATTAAGTGTAGATGTGGAGTTTAAACGATTAGATTGTTGGGAATGTCTTGAAATCAACTGTACTTACTCTTGATAAAGTCGTAACGTCGAGATTCGACAATCGTATAATATTAGGTGGTTATAATGTTTTGCTAGAAACCGGTTATAATCTATAGATCGAAAATCTATTGTTAATATTATATGATCTTACAGGGTCACACACCTAAACAAACTGGATTAAACATATTTGGGTTTAGAGAATTATTTGTATATTAGGTATATAAATAAATACACATATAGTGATATGTGTATGCAACACGTCAGTGCATTTTAGTTGGTTTGATATGAAATTAAATTAGCCCAGCATCCACTCATACGTGGTTAGGGTAAAAGCTAATCATTATATATATTGATATAATGATAATTGCCGATTGACATATAAAAAACAGCCGCATTTCATAAATCCTAATAGACACGAATTGTTCGTGGTATTTTGAGATCCGATTTCGACGGCACTAGCATCCCGTTGCGATCTAGTTTGTGTGCGTGTGGATACCGGTAGAGGCACTACACTTGGAGTGTTAAAAAATCTCAAATCACCTTGTTTTATTCTGCTGCAAAACATTCAGGTATATTCGAGATTCAAGATCTAGATTTGTTTCAGTATTTGCATGAGATCCTGGCTAGTATATTCATAGATTGATTTATAAAATTATGTTATAAACCGCTATGAATTCCAACAATGGTATCAGAGCTTGCTTGTTTAATACTGAAATCGAATCTACTTTAGTCTAAAATTTGATAGTTTCATGATGTATGAAATTGATTTGTTTCTCATGATGAATATGAAAAACCCTAATTTGATTATGGCGTGGAACAATTTATAAATCGCATGAGAATATTGGATTTTAGAAAGTTAATTTTTTTAGTAATCGTATATAGAGATGTGCGATATACTTGATATTATAATAAGTTCATATATAATATTCTGTGTATATTATATTCCTTTTGCATGATTTAAAAGTTACGGACTTGATTGTGCATGGGTATTTTATTTATTTAATAGTTTAAATAAATAAATATATACATATATATGTTTATATATGAATTAGATGTATCAAATCATCTGTTTGGTTTGTTTTGATACGATCGGTCAATTCGATTGACTTGATATTTCAATTTATACAGATTTAATTGTATTAGAATTATAATTTGATTAAATTATAATAACAAATTGAAATTATTTAATAAATAATTAATAATTTTATTAAGATTAAAATTGATTTAATTATTCATATTTTAATTAAGATACATATAAGATATGTATTATATATATTTCAATGTTTATATAAGATATAAAATTCAAATATAAATTTAAATTATATTAAAATATGTTCCTCAATTAATATCAAGTATTTTGATGTCTCCCCAATTTTATCAACTATCAAGGCTTGTTTCGTTGTGTGATGGGCTTGCCAAAGCAAGGTATCCGCAATTACATAAGTGAGGTAGATGGTAATGGTTACCATGTGAAACAAGATTGGTTTACTTGACTAAGCTATCAAAACTGTTTTGGGTTTAAAGACATAGGTTGGATTTGACATAAAATGTCATCTAACCACCAAGAGTTATATTTGATATATTTAACAATGTGTTGTTTACCTAATTAATTAGACATTCGGGAGTTGAGCCAAAACCCACTCGGATTCTAGTAAAATATGGATTTTGGATCATTATATTCAATTTGAGAAAATTGTTATTTGAATATAATGTGAGTTTTCTTAATTGTTAAGATTTCTCTTATTCCCGAACATCATATTAACATTGTTATTCTTTATCTCCAGCAATGTCAACGCCCCACAACTCGTTCTCATTGAGATCCGTCCTTGAGAAAGATAAACTCAATGGATCAAATTTCCTTGAATGTTATCGAAACTTGAGAATTGTTCTCAGACAGAAGAAAAGGACTATGTCCTTGAAAAAGTTCTTCTTGAAAAACCTAAGACCAATGCTCACCATGCAGAGAGAAATGCTTATGACAAGCATGTCAATGATATGGTGGATGTGTGTTGTCTTATGTTGGCTACCATGAACTCAGACTTGCAAAAGCAATATGAGAACGTGGATTCGCCAATTGACATGATCACTGGCCTGAAAGGAATGTTTCAGGAGCAGGCACGAACTGAGAGATACCAGGCGGTTAAAACTCTCATTGAGTGCAAGCTACCAAAAGATGATCCAGTTAGCCCACATGTCATTAAGAGGATGGGTTATATTGATAACTTGGAAAAACTGGATTGTCCTGTCAGCCAAGAGTTGGCTACATCTCATCATGCAGTCATTGCCGTCAAGCTATGATCAGTTTTTTATGAACTACAACATGAACAACTTGACAAAGACTTTGACTGAGTTGCATGGGATGCTCAAAACTGATGAACCTAACATCAAAAAGGACAACTTAAATGTCCTTATGGTACAAAAGGGTAAAAAGTTTAAGAAACCTGGTAGGAACAAAGGTGATGGCAAGACGATCTCGATTGTGAATCCAGGCGAGTCTAAACCTGGTCCTTCTATAGATGATAAGTGCCATTATTGTAATTGTTATGGGCATTGGAAAAGAAACTGCAATAAATTCCTGGAAGATTTGAAAAATAAGAAGAAAAAGACTTTCGAGACTTCATCTTCAGGTATTTATGTTATTGAAGTAAATGTTACTACTTCTGGTTCTACTTCTTGGGTATTGGATACCGGCTGTGGTGCTCATATTTGTACAAATATGCAGGGCCTAAGCAACAGTAGGACTTTGATATATCATGGTTTTTCTAGGTTTTCAACCATGATATAAGTGTACATATTTGAGTCTTTAACCTGGTTTTTAGAGTCTATTGAGTCTTTTACAGGTAAGCTTGCGTTGGAGCAAAGAGAGGGATATTAGGACGTTTCTGGTGATTTGTGCAATGAGCTGAAGATGGTGTCTCGACCACGATGGAGTGTCGACCGACACTACCTTTGATGTCGGTCAACACTGAGCCCGAGAGAAGTTATGGGCCGAGTTTGGACAAGTTTTGAAGAACTGCATAAAAGACCCCGAAGTTTTCTATATTCTAATCTGATCCCAAAACGTGTTTAGGGAGTATTATTAGGGTTTTCAGACTCATTAGTCTCATAAGAAAGTTCTTACTTTTGTTCTTGTAGAGAGATTGAGAGATATTGGTTTTGGGGCTAATTCTTGCTACTTGTAACTTCTAAGAGAAGAATTCTGAACCCCTTTATTTCTATCTATTCTGTTTCTGGTTTTCTATTCACGATGTGTTGTTTAGTTGCTTCTATGTCTGAGTAGTAACCTAGTTAGATTTAGGGATTCTCACAAAGGTTTTATGCTTGCTTGATAATTTATTGATTAGGATTCACTATCTTATCGTTCATCACCTAGGTTGTGCCTAATACTGATTTCTGACAATAGCACGAGAGTGTGAGTTAAAATCAAATCTGAGATAATTGACAATAGCACGAGAGTGTGAGTTATAATATGAAAGAACCTAGAGTGAGCAATTTAACTAGGTACAAAGAGATTTCGTCTAGGGAAATTGTGAACTGATAGAACCTATTCTTAATGCTTGTTTAGAACTCTAGGATCACAAAGAGATTTGGATCGCTAGGTTGCTAGATATAGAAATAATCTCAGCGAGAGTTGAATTATTTAGAATAGTGTTTCTAGTTCTTGAACCGCACTTACTCTGAATCCTGTTAGTTAAACATATTGCATAGCATAATTCCTAAGAACTTTCTAAGTCTGACGCCTTTCTTCCTATTGAAACCACCCTTCTGGTTTACTGTTTTGCTTGATGCATTCTCTGGATTGATTTAGCTTAACTTGAATACATATAATCTATCGTGTGACCGAGAGTCCTTGTGGATTCGATACCTTGCATACTACAATCACTAACTGTGCACTTGCAGAAGAATAGGATAAAACCTTACAGACCTATCAAGTTTTTGGCGCTGTTGTCGGGGACTCTTTGAGTTCGCCGATAGATTTTGTCCTAGAGTTGAGTCTAAGTCGTTTTTATTTTCTTTGTTACTGATTTTTCTCTTGTTTGGCTTGTTTTTGGTTGCGCAGGAAATCACAGACGCATTTAGTGTCGACCGACACCATCACTAGTGTCGCCCGACATTGAGCTCGAGACAGAGATTTTGAGCTCTGTGTATGCCAAGTCGACATACTCGAAGCAACCAGAGCGAAGAACTTGTGAACCTCAGAATTGAGGAGCTAGCTAGACTAGAGAGAACAAACAGAAAGGGTCAAAGGACAAAAATGAATAACAACCGTTTGATTTTGATACCTGATGCTGAGGGTGTTCTGAGAGACCGACAGAACAACCCGTACAACGCTGCTGGGCAAAGGATTGATGTTGAGGGACGTGTGATCCCTGATCCTGAACATGAACCTGAACCTGAAGGTCAGAGGCAGATGATTGTTGCTGAGAGGACTCTTGCTGACTACAACCGTCCGGATGAGTTCTATGCTAACCGGTCAGCAATTGTACCACCTGGATTTGAGACTTCGAGATCAACAGTGTCTACTACTCTCTACTGAGGCAGAATCCGTTCCATGGTCTATGACTATCTATATCTCAAGCTTGATGGATCATATTGATGACAGTGAGGACTTCGTCACTGGAATGAAGTATAATGGGGTGAACTATGACTATCTATATCTCAAGCTTTTCCCCCATTCTCTCGCTGAAGACGCTGCAGCTTGGCTAAAGCAACTTACACCTGGTAAGTACACTACTTGGGATAATGTGAAGAGAGAGTTCTTGAGGCACTTTTATGATGATGCTCGCTCTGATCAGTCGAGACAGGATATTCTCACCTTCACCCAAGGTCCTACAGAGCCTCTTAAGTCTGCTTGGATGAGATTTAAGAAGTACCAGCGTGACTTTCCTCACCATGGATTCTCTGAAGTGACGATACTGGGCATATTCTTCAGAGGTATTGATCTCCATTACCAGACTGCATTGGACAATGCCAGTAATGGAAACTTCAGTACAAGGACTCCTAAGCAAGCTAAGACATTGACTGACAACTTGGTGAGCAGAAATAGCACCAAGACCGATGATAGAAGAAGGAAAGAATCTGGTGGAAAGGTTGATAAGCTGGAGATGATTGAATTCAAGAATAAGTTGGACTATGTTCACAACTTGTTGACTGCGAAGAGGACTGTCCACTTTGCTCAGGATGTTGAGGTATTTGAGGGTGAAGAAGATAACCAAGAAGAGGATGTGAACTACATTAGTGGCTCTGGATTCCAAGGAAACATGTTTGGGAATCCGCAAGGTAATAGGTTCTTCAATGGTGGACAGAAGAGTGCTTTCACAAGCAACCAAAACTCTTCAGGCTATGGACAGACTGCTGGTTATCAGAAACCTTATCAGCAAGGTAACTCATATCAGAGGATTTATGGATCATCTTCCTATCAGACACCTCCTGCTGCAAGTACTCATGAGAGCAAAATCGAAGCTATGTTAGAGCGGGTGCTGGAAGGACAGACTATAACTACTGTGGAATTCAACAAGAAGTTGGATGCTTTGTATGATGATCTGAATGGAAAGTTTGAATCACTAAGCACACATGTGAAGCACTTGGATACACAAGTGAACCAACTTTCGAGTTCAGTTAAGGGAAAGAGTGTTATGGACACCCACATCAAAGCCTGGTAATTTCAGATTGATGATGGATCAAACCAAGGAGAGAAATTCGAATTTAAGGCTGTTGAACTTGTTGAAGATGCTGAAAAACCCGAGAGCGAAATATCGGTGTCGGTCGATTCCGACTTTGATGTCGACCAACATTCACTTCCAACCGAGATATCAAGTTCTCATGACGGACAGAAATCGACCGAGGTCGATTGCGAGGACGACACCGGATCGAAGTCGACCAACGTCGACCGACACCAATCCAATGTCGGTCGACACCCTATGCGAGAGAACCAACACTTGCCAATGTTTGCTGTAAAAACTGAAGATGAAGCTTACAAACCTCCAACACGCCTCCTTAGGCTAATTGCGAGGTCTAAACGGGAGTTTGAGGAAGCTGAGCGATTAGCAATGATGAACAAAAGATTGAAAAGGGATCCAAAAGCCGATGTTTTACAATATCATCCTTGTCTACGAAGATACATTGAGAGGATGATACCCATAAACGAGTATTCAGAGGAATGGGTAGTGATGCTTCCCGAACAAATCAGTGACCTGTTATCAAATCAAATTCCAAAGAAGCTGCCGGATCCTGGTGTGTTTGTACTAGATTGTTCTATCTTCGAGATTTGGTTCAAGCGCTCATTATACGATTTAGGAGCTGGCGGAAATCTCATGCCGTATTATGTGGCTGAGAGATTGGGGATGACAGAGTTTTCACCTACTAAGATACGTCTAATCCTAGCTGACCAGTCAAAGAGGATTCCCGCAAGAGTTCTCGAGGACATCCCCGTTAGAGTTGGGAACTATCTAGTGCCAACAGACTTTGTGGTGTTAAGGTTCGATGATGAACCGGATGATCCTCTAATTTTAGGACGACCTTTCCTAGCCACAGCTGGAGCAAAGATTGACGTGAGGAATTGTTTGATTGGTCTCCACCTGGATGATAAACCTTTACACTTCGAGATGGATATGCTGCGAAGCCCTAAGATCGATGGTCAAACCTTTATAATTGAGTTGGAACAAGAAGCTCGGATTAGCGAAGCTTCAACTCCTGATACTGGAAAGGATGGAATGGTGGTTTCTCAAGATTCCACTCTAACATTCCGGGAACCTCATGGGGTCTGATCTTGATGCAGCCCCGGGAGCGGAAGCTTGAGCGATGGATTGATGGAGGACAAGCACTGGCTTAAAAGCTCTCTTACTTGACCGAGATGGATGGAATGGATGAATGAAATGATTGACTCTCTCAACCGGTGGGTGTTGACTGGCTCTCTCAATCGGTGGTGAACTAGTTCTGCTTGAGTCACACAAGCAATCCTAATCCAATGATCTTCGGAGACAATTGAATCACTCAAAAGAATCCTAAGACAAAAGATCTTAACAAAGAACGCTCTTTGAAGAAACTGAATAATACTTTGATTGAAGGTTGAAAGGTGAATAATACAATGAGCTAAGCTATGCCTTTATAGGCTCTTTACAAACGGTCATATTGACCTTGAACTAGAAGGAAATCGCAAACTTAATGAAAAACTAGCCGTTAGGCTGAAAATGGCAAGAATCCAAGCTCTTGATGATTTCCTTGTATCTGGATGGCTTTAAGGGATAAGTTAGGATCTCTGGAACATCTTGACAGGCAAAGAATTTGCAGCTCTCATTCTTGGAAAGGAGCCGTTGGATGATCTTCTCCTTGAATGTGCTTGTGTCGGAATAAGGAAAGTTGAACAAGCTGAGCCTCCAATTGATTCTGAGCATTCTGGATGAGTTGTGGACATCTTCTATATTCTTGGCCTCGTGGTAAATGTCTCCTGGTCGCCAAATCTTGGTTTGAGAGGTGGCAAACCAATTGGTCTTCATAGCTTCCATAAATAGCTCCGGTTGAGTTGGTTTATATTCCAATAGGATCCGCCTGATCCTGTGTGGGCTGGTGCTTCTTAAGGTGTTGTAGGGTGCTTCTAGGAGTAGTAACAAGCGTCTTGGTCGCCAAATTCGAGTTTGGAAACATTTGAACTCATGATCTTCCAAATAAGGCAAGTGTAGCATCTCCTGATTTGGAAGTTGAATATCTTTCAAACCATTACTCCTTTTGGTTCGAATCCAATTCTCCTTGGTCCTCTTATGAGTTGGGAATCCAGAACAATTGGATTTGTTGATTGGTTCCTCCTGGATTGGTCGGAGTGCTTCATTTTCTGACTGTTGGTCTCCACCGGGTCTGGTTGCGCTGACTGACGTAGTGGTTGAGTTAGTCAGCGTGCTGACTGACGTAGTGACTGACGTAGTGGTTGAGTTAGCGATTGAGTCAGTGAGCTCCTGGTTTAGTCTGGTTCTGATGACCGCATCATGCCCTCCCTCTTCAAGAAGTTTTGACCTCAAAACTTGATAACCTGCACATAGATAAGTCAAGTTAGTCCAGTGAAGTGAATGAGGGTTTAGAAGATTACCTTGGGAATCATTTTGATTCCGGTTGAGTTGTGGAGCATCCGGTGGCTCTTCTTTGAGTAAATAGGACAGCAATTCTCCTCTTCTTTGAGCTGGTGTGACGCCTCCTTTGCTTATCTTGCTTCTGCTCTCTTTAAGACCTGAAATATTCTCAACACTTTTGCAAAGAAACAAGTGCATTATGGGCTTCTTATCACATAAATACCGGTTTAAATCATTTTCCTTAGAGTCATATTCATGTGCTACTGATATCTCATCCTCTTGTAAGCTTAACAAATCCTTTAACAGAGCTGCTGGATCATTAGAAATGAGGTGGATTATAGATAGACTTACCTGGCTAACATCCTGATGGTGGTGGCTTTCTTCAGTGGGCATGATGATAGAGCAAAGTGATACATGGTCCGGTGGATTTTCCTTGATCTCCCATTTGGCCTTATCTTTGGCTCTAATCCTTGTCTCAACACTTGACTCAAGAAACAAGTGCATTATACCAGTGGCTTGACAATCAGTGTTAGGCACTTTAAGTTCAGAAATAACCTCATGTTTGGTAGGAGCATGATATAATTCAAGCCTTTGATTTGCTTGTGGCTCATGTGTGGAAACATGGCTCGGTTTTGGTCTCTCTTTCAAGACTCCTTCTGCCCTTGGCTTCTTGATCTTTATCAGACCTGTACCTAAGTCAACTCTTAAGGGAAAGAGCAAGTGGATTATATCTGAGTTTGGGACTTTAAAAACAGGTTGCAAAAGGTTGGAGCTTACCATTATGGATGTGACAAGTTGGTTCAGAGTCTCCTCTCTCCTGGTGCGTGTACTACTAGAGGTTTTATGCTCTAGCCCATCATTGGTTGAAGCTCCATGATCTTCTTCATCTTGATTCCTTTGTATTGATGGTTCTGCCCGAAACATGACTCCATGACCTATACCTTTCTCAAGTTCTTTTGGACAAGACAAATGCATTATCATATCCTTGGAATCAGTATGAACATTTTGAGTAAGATATTGACTTACCTTGTCTCGCTCATGTCTTGGTACAACAGTCATGATGGTACCTTGAATGTACTCTTGTCCTTTACTTGCTTGTGGATCATGACATTGATGTTGCTCCACTTCTTCTTTGGCACCTAAACTTTCATGAACCTTTTGGTCCAGAGACAAGTGCATCATAACAGTGGTTTGACAAACAAGTTTATTCACTTTAAGTTCAGAATTCACCTTGTTTGCTTGCACTCTTCTGTTGTTGTCTTGCTTGGTTTCCTCTTTCGCGGTCTCCTTTGAACAAGTAAGGTGTAAGAATTGATTTTCTTCACCTTTGCTTATATGCCATTCTCCTTGTCTTATTCCTGCATTAAAACTCTTTGGCAAAGACAAGTGCATGAGTCTTGAATTGGAAATTAAAATATCAGATAACTATCATTTGTGTTAGTTACTTCCAATTTCAACTCTGATGTTATATCTTTGAACAACTTCTTAGATGGACAATTTGCAGCAAAATGCCCTCTTTTATGGCACTTATAACAGGTTGACTCTTTGGAATTTACAAGGTTAGAACACTTACCTTGTGTTGGCATGTCTAGGAGCTTGAGTGAGGCATCAAAGCTGGATCCGGTTGAGTTGGGTGAGGCTTTGTGGCTCTGCTTCTTCTCTTGCTTCTCCTTCAGGATTTTGTGAGTGTGTTCTACTGGTGCAAATCTGAAGGTGGGAAACTCATTAAATGGTTTAGAGGCTGCTGGTTGCTTTTCTCCTCCTTTGGCCTCTTGTGGTACTAGCTTTTCACCATTTGATGTTGTAGTCCTCTTTCTTGGACAGTCCTTAGCAACATGATCCCTGCTCTTACACTTACAACACATTAGTTCTAATGTATTCTTAGCAGTGTTCAAGAAAGCGCTAGGCGCTAGTCGGGCGGCGACCCAATGCCTACCGCCTAGAACGCCTAGTCGGGGCCTAGGCGATTTTAGGCGGTTTAAACGTTTATAAAAGAAAATCATATATTTTAGATATATTTTACTATATACATCATAGAATTCAAATATTTGTAATCTTAAAAATAGATTTAGAACTCAAATTACATCAACATATTTGTAATCTCCACGCGGCATTTACTTTCAAAATTTGTTAAAATTACGATATTTTTGTATTAATAACCATTAATTTATGAATTAAAATTTATATATTTAGTTATATGTAATAAATTTTTAAAATTAAACACAAAAATTAAAAACCATATGATAATTAGTTAAAAATTGTGTAGCTCCGCCTAGGACCGCCTAGACCCGCCTAAACCCGCCTAGGACCGCCTTGACCCTCCTAAATCCGTTTAATAATATAAACGCTTAATCTTAACGCCTAGGAAAAAATCGCCACGGTTAAGGACCGCCTAGCGCCTAGGCCCCGCCTAGGCGACCGCCTAGACCGCTTTTTAGAACACTGATTCTTAGAGACAGAGAACTTACCTTGATACTTTGTTTGAGAGCTATTGGCATCTTGCACAAGTTTAGGAGTTGATGATCTCTTCGGTGGATAAGTAGTTTTGTTCTGTGAACAATACTTCCCCCACATGCTCAACTTTAAGTCATCCCATGTTCTGATCTTTGGCTCCTTGTAGTACCATCTCTCATACTCTTCTTTGTTCCACCATCTTAGAGCCTCTTTGGTGAGTTGTCCAAGTGCTATATGGAGTCGCTCTTCATCAGGAACACAATAGTAGCTAAAGTACTCTTCCATGTTGCTTTCCCAATCTATATAGCTTGCTTTACCTCCGGGATATACAAAGAATTCAGGTCCATAATAATAATATCCATCATCCCAAATTAACCTGACTTTTGACTTGTAGGTGGCTTGGAATGTCGCACGGCTTGAGTCACTCCCTGATTTTCGTTGGGAAGTCCTTGGTGGATGTGACTTTTTCGTTCTTGTTCTCCAAGGTTGGTCTGGTGGTTTAGGCTCCACATAAGTAGCTCCTGGTGCATTCCCAAGTCCATTCTCTTCTTGTTGTTGGGTAGGCTGAGAATGTTCCAGCTTTGTGATGCGTTCTCCTATAGTTTGAATAACCTCAAGGAGTTGAGCCATACAAGTTTGATCAGCATCTTCCATGCTTCTTTTCCTGAAACAAATTTAAACAAGAGAGTATCAATGGGATCTCACAAAGGAATAGTTCAAATTTCGAATTGTAAAGGAATGGAAATTTGGTATATCCAACCTTTCCTTTTGCTTAAAAAGTCTACACAATTTGAAACACAAAAGGGAAACAAGATTTTATGACAAAAACTTAAATGTAAACTTTTTTTTTTTTAAATTTCGGAAACAATGAAACAAAAATGGAAAGAGCACTCTCTCTTTTTTTTTTTTTGGTTTAAGGAATTCAAATCAAACAATAGAAAACTTTTTTTTTGTTTTTATAAAATGCAAAATAAGAACTTTTGAAACTAAACTTGAAAGATAAAATAGCAAACGATTTTCTTTTGTTTTTTTTTTTAACTTTTTGAAACAAACTAAGAACAAAAATAGAAATCAAAAGAAACACAAAACAAACTTTTTTTTTTTTTAAGATGTAAAACAAAACAGAATTGAACTATGAATAAAATGCAATCAAAAGATTTTTATGGGTTTTTCTTTAAGGATGAAAACAAAATCAGAGAATAAAACTAAGCAATATGATGAAACAAACAATTTTTATGGGTTTTTGATTTAAGATGAAATGAAAAGAAACTAGATGCAATAAAAACCGAAAGGTAAAGGATAGAATACACCTGATGTAGGAACCTTTCGGCTCTGATACCAGATGATGCAGCCCCGGGAGCGGAAGCTTGAGCGATGGATTGATGGAGGACAAGCACTGGCTTAAAAGCTCTCTTACTTGACCGAGATGGATGAAATGGATGAATGAAATGATTGACTCTCTCAACCGGTGGGTGTTGACTGACTCTCTCAATCGGTGGTGAACTAGTTCTGCTTGAGTCACACAAGCAATCCTAATCCAATGATCTTCGGAGACAATTGAATCACTCAAAAGAATCCTAAGACAAAAGATCTTAACAAAGAACGCTCTTTGAAGAAACTGAATAATACTTTGATTGAAGGTTGAAAGGTGAATAATACAATGAGCTAAGCTATGCCTTTATAGGCTCTTTACAAACGGTCATATTGACCTTGAACTAGAAGGAAATCGCAAACTTAATGAAAAACTAGCCGTTAGGCTGAAAATGGCAAGAATCCAAGCTCTTGATGATTTCCTTGTATCTGGATGGCTTTAAGGGATAAGTTAGGATCTCTGGAACATCTTGACAGGCAAAGAATTCGCAGCTCTCATTCTTGGAAAGGAGCCGTTGAATGATCTTCTCCTTGAATGTGCTTGTGTCGGAATAAGGAAAGTTGAACAAGCTGAGCCTCCAATTGATTCTGAGCATTCTGGATGAGTTGTGGACATCTTCTATATTCTTGGCCTCGTGGTAAATGTCTCCTGGTCGCCAAATCTTGGTTTGAGAGGTGGCAAACCAATTGGTCTTCATAGCTTCCATAAATAGCTCCGGTTGAGTTGGTTTATATTCCAATAGGATCCGCCTGATCCTGTGTGGGCTGGTGCTTCTTAAGGTGTTGTAGGGTGCTTCTAGGAGTAGTAACAAGCGTCTTGGTCGCCAAATTCGAGTTTGGAAACATTTGAACTCATGATCTTCCAAATAAGGCAAGTGTAGCATCTCCTGATTTGGAAGTTGAATATCTTTCAAACCATTACTCCTTTTGGTTCGAATCCAATTCTCCTTGGTCCTCTTATGAGTTGGGAATCCAGAACAATTAGATTTGTTGATTGGTTCCTCCTGGATTGGTCGGAGTGCTTCATTTTCTAACTGTTGGTTTCCACCGGGTCTGGTTGCGCTGACTGACGTACTGACGTAGTGGTTGAGTTAGTCAGCGTGCTGACTGACGTAGTGACTGACGTAGTGGTTGAGTTAGCGATTGAGTCAGTGAGCTCCTGGTTTAGTCTGGTTCTGATGACCGCATCAGATCTCGTTAGTCCGGTCAAGCTAATGACCTTAAACAAGCGTTGAGTGGGAGGCAACCCACTGTAGGTCAGTTTTCTTCTCTTTTTGGTTTTATTTCTTGTGTCTTTTGGATTTTCTTGTTTTGGTGTTTCAGACCCGAGAGTGCAGACATCAGTGTCGGTCGATCGACACCTACTGCGACCACATGTAAGGTTACTGTTCTAAGTCTCGGTTTTATTCCAATTTGCTTTATACCGAGCTAACGCTACAATTGCACTGGGGACAGTGCAGTTTAAGTGTGGGGGAGGTAGTTACTGACATTGTGTTTTGTTTTCTTGGAGTCAGTCCTAGTTTTCAGTTGTTTTTCAAAATTGTTTTATTGAGTCAAAACTAGTTTGAAACTATTATTTTTCGAGGAAATTTTGAGCTGGAACGGGAACTAAGTGACCATTGGACAGACTTGCAGAGCCTCTATGACTATTAGAAAACACCAGACGGATCAGCCTACCAAGGACACCCAAATCTAACTAGGTATTCAGAGGATCCATCACTAGTCTCGCACTTAATATTAACTTTAAATTCTCACTTAGGGGCTTGGTAATCTTTGGGTCGGATTCCTTTGATGTGTTTGGCACAACCTATGATCATGTTCTTAAGTATAGTTTCTGATTTTCCTCTCCCATGAGAGTAAAAAAAAAGAGATAAAAACCGATGATAAGCTAGTAGCTTCGAAGTGGTCACGGGAGTGGTAGAGACCCCTATTACCTCCTGTGCACCCATAGAAAGATCCAAAGTTAAACCCCAATAAAACGGGAAGAGCACTAATAGAACAAATAAAATGATACCCAGTGGGGAAAAATCAGTGCTAAGGGAGAAAGGGAAAAGAAAGAAATCAGAAACCGACATTTTAGTGGTCAGATACTGAATAGGTTGAGTCCATGTGTCCTTTGATTCGATACTCCCTCTGTGAGACCGCACCTAATTGTATACAAAGGCTAGTGTGGTGAACTTGAATGTCCTAACTTGATTGTGGAGTTTACTTGGGACAGTTGCTAAGTGTGGGGGAAGTGCATTGTGGTCTTGAGTCCTGTAGGAATGTTTTCAGTGGCTTACTAAGTGAATGTGAATGCGAAAGTTTCTATGACGAAATGAATTTCTGTGTTTTTAAACCTCTTCTCTTATATTTTGGTTCTTTACTTGCTTGAGGGCAAGCAAGAGCTAAGTGTGGGTAAGTTGATATATCATGGTTTTTCTAGGTTTTCAACCATGATATAAGTGTACATATTGAGTCTTTAACCTGGTTTTTAGAGTCAATTGAGTCTTTTACAGGTAGGCTTGCGTTTGGAGCAAAGAGAGGAATATTAGGACGTTTCTGGTGATTTGTGCAACGAGCTGAAGATGGTGTCTCGACCACGATGGAGTGTCGACCGACACTACCTTTGATGTCGGTCGACACTGAGCCCGAGAGACGATATGGGCCGAGTTTGGACACGTTTTGAAGAACTGCATAAAAGACCCCGAAGTTTCCTATATTCTAATCTGATCCCAAAACGTGTTTAGGGAATATTATTAGGGTTTTCAGACTCATTAGTCTCATAAGAAAGTTCTTACTTTTGTTCTTGCTAGAGAGATTGAGAGATATTGGTTTCGGGGCTAATTCTTGCTACTTGTAACTTCTGGGAGAAGAATTTCGAACCCCTTTATTTCTATCTATTCTGTTTCTGGTTTTCTATTCACGATGTGTTGTTTAGTTGCTTCTATGTCTGAGTAGTAACCTAGTTAGATTTAGGGATTCTCACAAAGGTTTTATGCTTGCTTGATAATTGATTGATTAGGATTCACTATCTTATCGTTCATCACCTAGGTTGTGCCTAATACTGATTTCTGACAATAGCACGAGAGTGTGAGTTAAAACAAATCTGAGATAATTGACAATAGCACGAGAGTGTGAGTTATAATATGAAAAAACCTAGAGTGAGCAATTTACCTAGGTACAAAGAGATTTGGTCTAGGGAAATTGTGAACTGATAGAACCTGTTCTTAATGCTTGTTTAGAACTCTAGGATCACAAAGAGATTTGGATCGCTAGGTTGCTAGATATAGAAATAATCTCAGAGAGAGTTGAATTATTTAGCATAGTGTTTCTAGTTCTTGAACCGCACTTAATATGAATCATGTTAGTTAAACATATTGCATAGCATAATTCCTGAGAACTTCCTAAGTCTGACGCCTTTCTTCCTATTGAAACCACCCTTCTAGTTTACTATTTTGCTTGCTGCATTCTCTGGATTGATTTAGCTTAGCTTGAATACATATAATCTATCGTGTGACCAAGAGTCCTTGTGGATTCGATACCTTGCATACTACAATCACTAACCGTGCACTTGCTGTAGAATAGGATAAAAAATTTACAGACCTATCGACTTTGGAGAAAGGACAAGTGGACCTGCATGTGGGAAATGGAGAAGGAGTTGCTGCATTGGCCGTAGGAACATTTCATTTGTCTTTGCCTTCTGGCATGGTTCTAGAACTTAAGAATTGCTACTATGTACCTGCTATAAGCAGAAATATTATTTCTATTCCTTGTTTGGATTTGGAAGGATATCAGTTTCCAATTAAGAACAAGTATTGTTCATTTGATTATAATGATATATTTTATGTTCTAAACCAAAGTGTGCCTATCTATAACATTAGTACCAAGAGATTCAAGTCAAATGACACGAATCAAAATTTTCTTTGGCATTGTCGTTTGGGCAACATAAATGAGAAGCGTATCCAAAAACTTCATAGTGATGGACTTTTGAGCTCATTTGATTATGAATCATATGAGAAATGTGAATCTTGTTTATTGGGAAAATGACTAAGGCTCCTTTTACTGGACACAGTGAAAGAGCTAAGGACTTACTGGAACTTATACATACTGATGTATGTGGACCGATGAGCATAAATGCTAGAGGAAACTACCAGTACTTCATCACATTTACTGACGACTTCGGTAGATATGGTTATGTTTATTTAATGAAACATAAGTCTGAATCTTTTGAAAAGTTCAAAGAATTTCAGAATGAAGTACAAAACCAGCTTGGCAAGACAATCAAAGCACTTCGATCAGATCGAGGTGGTGAATATTTGAGTCAAACTTTCGATGACCATCTGAAAGAGTGTGGAATTGTTTCACAACTCACTCCTCCAGGAACACCACAGTAGAATGGTGTTTCCGAAAGGAGAAATCGAACTTTATTAGATATGGTTCGATCAATGATGAGTCATGCAGATCTTCCATTATCCTTTTGGGGATACGTGATGATAGACTTTTTCTAGGTTCTAGATCAATTCCTCAAGTCTACTCCTATCATTGTAGTACTTAAGGTATCAATCCAGGGAGGCAAGAAGAACAACACATTAGGAATGCAAAATACTACTTAAGCTAAGCCAAATAGATAAAAGAAGGTTTAACTAACAATCCTAAAACAAACAAGAAAGCAATAAAGAAAATAAAGAACTAAACAAGATAAAAGAAGGGTCCTAGGATGAGGCTATGGAGACTAGGTGGTCTAGAGACAATCAATGATGCTTCAATAATTCAAACATTGTTAAACAAGGATAATGATCATAATTAAGCTAATCACATTCTCATGTTCATAACTCATATGCTAATCAAGCAATCATTCAATTATCATTTGCAAATTACAAGACAAGCATGCATTAATATCCATCAAAAAACCTTTTAGCAAAGCTAATCCTTAGGCTAAGAACACTAATCACTAGACTAATCCAATCTCTTGGCACTAATCTCTTTGTCTAATCCCTAATCAAGATCAAATTCTCATTTGTGATTAAGAGTCAAACAAGCATTACTTTCATGTTCTCATTACCAATAATCACCTTAGACATATAATCTCTTAGGCTAAGATGTGAAAATCCTCTAAAAAGTTCATTCAAGCATTTCATCGAACACCTTTCGGGCATGAAAAAGCCTAGCATCTAGATTCAACAATTCCTTGCAACCTAGCATAGAGATCAACTAATTAGAGAAGGATCATTCACAAATAAGTCCTAAACATCACTAATCATCACATAAACCATCTAAATTAACCTCATCCACAAAACCCCAAAACTCTACTCCCTAATCATAAGAGAGATATGCGAAATCATAGATTAAGAGAGATAGAAAGAACAGATTAACAAAAGATAACAAAGTACTTAATTAAAACTCAAAATCCAATGTTTACAAATCCTAAATCATAAACATAAGAAGATAGAAGACTAGGCTTAGGTAGCTTAGGGTTTTTAATCCCACAAAATGAGTATTTATAGTTGGGAGCCACGCAGTGACATTTTCGTAAATAAAGCTCTGGAAATGGTCTTCACAAGAATCTGTATCGACCTGTCAGGCCGATACGCTGCCCGATACGAATATTGTATCGGCCTGTTAGGCCGATACGCTGGCCGATACGAACTCCATGTTTTTAATCCGAGAGTCCGTATCGACTTGGCCACCCGATACGCAGGCCGATACGAGCTGTCTGATTTCTTGATCCTTGATCCGAGAATGCGTATCGGCCACCCCAACCGATATGGTGGCCGATATGGACTTCTTGCTGGGTATTTCTTCATCCTTTGAGCTCCAAACTCCACTCCCTAGCTCACCAACACTCCTTGCACCTCCAATCACCTACAAAGACACAAGAAACACTCCAAACACAACCTAAAATGCTAAATTCTAATCCTAAATGTTCCTGGACTCTAAATGAGACAAAGGATAAGAAGATAACAAGAATGGATGCTGAATGAGATCAAAACATGAGCTAAACACTATCCTAGATGCATGAAAACTCAAGTATATCAATACGCTCTAGAAACTTCTGCGTTTACGCTATACAGATGTCCATCAAAATCAGTTGAGAAGACACCATATGAGATATGGAATGGAAAAGTTCTGAATTTGTCTTTTCTGAAAATTCGGGGTTGTGATGCTTATGTTAAACGTATGTTTACCGATAAGATCAGACCCAAATCTGATAAATACTACTTCGTTGGTTATCCCAAAGAAACCAAAGGTTATTACTTTTACAACCCTACTGAGAACAAAGTGTTTGTTGCTCGTAATGGTGCTTTTTTAGAAAGAGAATTTATTTCCAAGAAAAATTATGGGAGTAAGTACATCTCGAAGAAATTTGAAAAACATAGGATATTGTTCCGGCTTCTCAAGAAGAGGATCAATTAGATTTACGAAGAGTCGTAGAATCTACACCTGTGGAACCTGAGGTACGTATGTCCGAAAGGATACGTCACGAACCTGTTAGATATGAGTTTTTGGTGACTGGTCATCATGAACTATTGATAATAGAGAGTGATGAACCTACGTCCTTTGAGGAAGCAATGATGGGCCCTGACTCCGAAAAATGGCTAGAAGCCGCAAAATCTGAAATGGAATCCATGTCAGTAGACAAAGTATGGACTTTGGCTGATTTACCTGATGGTGTCAAAACCATTGAGTGTAAATGGGTTTTCAAGAAGAAAACTGACATGAATGGTAATATACAGATATACAAAGCTAGGTTGGTGGCTAAAGGTTACAAGCAAGTTCATGGTATTGACTATGATGAAACTTATTCCCCAGTCACAATGCTTAAATCCATACGGATTCTCCTAGCAATTGCCGCTTATTATGATTACGAGATATGGCAGATGGATGTGAAAACAGTTTTCCTTAACGGAAATCTCGAAGAGGATGTGTACATGACACAACCTGAGGGTTTCACAGTCCATGGAAGTGCTAGGAAGGTGTGCAAGCTTCAATGTTCCATTTATGGTTTGAAGCAAGCATCTCGGAGTTGGAATCTTCGTTTTAATGAGGCAATCAAAAAGTTTGATTTCATTAGAAACGAAGAAGAACCTTGCGTTTACAAGAAGACTAGTGGGAGTGCAGTTGTTTTCTTAGTGTTGTATGTGGATGAGATACTTCCTATTGGAAATGATGTTCCTATGCTTAATTTTGTAAAGACTTGGCTAGGAAGTTGTTTCTCAATGAAAGACATGGGAGAAGGCGTGTATATTCTTGAAATAAGAATCTATAGAGATAGATTAAATAATCTTATTGGATTGTGTCAAGATACTTATATAGATAAGGTATTGCACAGATTTCAAATGCATGATTCCAAGAAAGGTTTTCTGCCAATGTCTCATGGCATAACTCTCAGCAAGACTCAGTGTCCTTCAACACATGATGAGCGAGAACAAATGAGTAGAATCCCATATGCTTCTGCTATAGGATCTATCATGTATGACATGCTTTGTACTCGTCTAGATGTAGCATGTGCTTTGAGCATGACGAGTAGATACCAATCTGATCCAGGTGAGAGTCACTGGACAGCGGTCAAGAACATCCTTAAATATTTGAGAAATACTAAGGATAAGTTCTTGGTCTATGGAGGAAATGATGACCTTGTTGTGAGTGGTTACACCGATGCGAGTTTCCAGACAGACAAAGATGATTACCGATCACAATCTGGTTTTATCTTTTGTCTTAATGGAGGAGCTCTAAGTTGGAAGAGTTCCAAGCATAGCACCGTAGCAAACTATACAACCGAAGCTGAGTACATTGCTGCTTCAGAAGCAGCAAAGGGGGCTGTTTGGATTCGGAAGTTCATTATTGAACTAGGTGTGGTTCCTAGTATTTCTAGCCCAGTGGATCTCTATTGTGACAACAATGGAGCTATCGCATAAGCAAAAGAACCTAGATCCCACCAGAAATCCAAACACATTCAGAGGAGATATCATCTCATTCGCGAGATTGTTGATAGAGGAGATGTGAATATTAGCAGAGTCTCGACGGATGCAAATATTGCTGATCCATTGACTAAACCTCTTCCACGGCCGAAGCATGAGAGTTATACTTCTGCTATAGGCATTAAGTTTCTTAAGATGTGATCTTGATTCTAGTGGGAGGATTTTCCTTTTATCTGATGTTCATGTTTACATACATTTGGTTATGTTTTCAAATTTATGAAATTTGTTTCAGATTTATTTGGTTATTAGATAACAAATAAAGTCACAAAATAATTTATTTCATTCTATAGGTCATCAAGTACGTGACTTGATCATGAAACCCTAAGTGAAAGATGACGTAAATTATTGTGGTCCCTAGTCAAGGTTATTAAAATGAGACGTTAGTAACTGAAGATGACTAGTATATGAGGTGGATGATGACTAAGTTTTGTGGAGTCATTTAATATGTTGTATTAAAGCCAATCGCATAGACATGTGTTGGGGAACACAGGGTTGGACTGACCTGCTATGAGAACTCGACAAGATTGTTATATGAGTGTCATAAGGGTTTCTCATCACGACTATAGAGACAAAGGGATTATGGGAATAGATGATTCCAGTACAAGTGAGAGATTGTTGGGAATGTTCTGAAATCAATTGTACTTACTCTTGGTAAAGTCGTAACGTCGAGATTCGATAATCGTATAATATTAGGTGGTTATAATGTTTTGGTAGAAACCGCTTATAATCTATAGATCGAGAATCTATTGCTAATATTATATGATCCTACAAGGTCACACACCTAAACAAACTAGATTAAACATATTTGGGTTTAGAGAATTATTTGTATATTAGCTATATAAATAAATATACATATAGTGATATGTGTATGCAACACGTCAGCGCATTTTAGTTGGTTTGATATGAATATTGATTCATCTATCTAACAATTAAATGGGCTTAGCCCAGCATCCACTCATACGTGGTTAGGGTAAAAGCTAATCATTATATATATATTGATATAATGATAATTGCCGATTGACATATAAAAAACAGCCGCATTTCATAAACCCTAATAGACACGAATTGTTCTTGGTATTTTGAGATCCGATCTCGACGGCACTAGCATACCGTTGCGATCCAGTTTGTGTGCGTGTGAATACCGGTAGATGTACTACACTTGAAGTGTTAAAGAATCTCAAATCACCTTTTTTTATTCCGCTGCAAAACATTTAGGTATATTCGAGATTCTAGATCTAGATTTGTTTCAGTGTTTGCATGAGATCCTGACTAGTATATTCATAGGTTGATTTATAAAATTGTTTTATAAACCGGTATGAATTCCAACAGTGGTATCAGAGCTTGCTTTTTTTAATACTGAAATTGAATCTACTTTAGAGAACCAACCTTGTTCAACATAGAATCTGAAGCTTGGCGAAGTTAAAAGTCTCTTAACAAAATGGAATGGTTTCGGGCGAGGGGCGATGCAAGCTGTCATGTTTATCAGAACCGTCTGTGATCCAATCCAACAAAAGGTAGATAATGTGAATTTGATTCCGGGTATAATGCTAACCATTCAGAGTTAATAAGAGCCCGATCTAAACACTTCTCTACCTGATAGTTATGACGAATACCAATCCAAGAAAACCAAGAACCTTAGCTGCAGAAGTCAGAAAGATCGCAAGAATTATAGACGGAACGTAAACCGCAGAATGTACATCCCTCTCGTTTAAGTCCACCTTGTTTTTCGGTGTTAGAGGTGAGTTCATTAAAGTCGCCAACTAAGAGCCAAAGACCATCATGGTTTGCGCTGATTTCAATCAAACGATTCCCAAGGTGATGTCTAAACTGTTGAACTGGATGACTATATACAGAAGATAAATAAAAACTAGTTCCATTAAATTGCAACAGTACATCAATCAAACGTTCATCAAGGGAAATGCAGGAGAATTGGACTGAAAACTTTGAAAGTAAAGCTAATCCTCCACCAAGATCAGATGGAAGGACACAACGACAATGTGGAAAACCTAAAGAACAACAAATTCCTTAACAAAATGAGAAGAGTTCTTTGTCTCGAATAAGATAATGATCTTCGGAGCATAAATACGACATAGCTCCTTCAATAATGGTTTTGTCAGCGACCCGCAGAGGCCCTGAAGGTTCTAGGGAAGGATCCTCATGGCAACTGTGGGGGGTAACGGGCCCCCCTCGCCTCTGTCCAAATTGTTTTCCACATAATCAAGTGTCTGTGTCACTCTGATGTTAAATTTCTTGCATGTTGGTTCATGTATTGTGTCTTCCATTACAAGTGATGTTGAAGCTTGATCACCCAACTCCAATCCTCTCTTTCTCTTATTATTGGTGGCATTTACAAAAGGATGAGTGAAAACTTCACATAAATCTCTGATTATCTCCATGTCTGCCCCATCAGATACACTATTTGGAGAAAGAATATCTGCAACCCATTTATGGGAAAGTTAGTTTCAGCATCAGGGTCATTGATTATACATGAACCAAAAATCATAGTATCTTGAATCAGACTCTCCTCACGTAAGGCAGAAAAGTAAGCATGATTCGTGGATTAGTGGAAGGAGTTTTCTGGTTGAACAGTCTTATCTTGAAGAATATCACTTGCAGCCGTTGGAAGATCTGGACCAGGTCTACCATTATCATGGTCATCATCATTCGGACCATTTTCATAACCATCATTTTCATCATCAAAATGTAGGGGGGGGATTCTCTTTTGTCATGAGAAAGGAGTCCACATTTTTGGCAAAAAGACCGAAGTCTTTCACACTTAAACCTCATAATTGTGTTCTCATCAGGCGAGAACTAAAAGTTGCGTTGGAATCTAAGTGGCATGTCCACGTTCCAAAGTAACTGCACACACACAAAATCAACCCGAGCAGAGGACTCATCAAAATCAATGTTAAAGACAGGCACCATTGTACTGCCTATGAAGTCAATTGTGTCCCTTAAGAAAAACGGCCATGGGATGCCTCTAATCTGCACCCAAAATGGTATGATCTTTGTGGACTTGGCAGACAGGATTGGAAACCAACAGTAAATGTCACCATCACTCCGAGAAATACCACGGAGAACCACATTCATTGCTTCTTCAGATTTTAATAGAAATTGGACTTGGTTTTTTGTAATGATCTTACCAATGCTACATGTTCAAATCCCCAAACTCTTGGCATCTGGGTAATCATAGCTCTGAGATTTTGTTTTATGGAATTAACTGTTGTCACAACAAGAGCGTACCGATTAACATATGTTGCTTGTTGGGTTACCGTCGATGGAAAAAACACCGGCTCGTCTGTGATACCAAGGAAAATGTTCTGCATCCTACTGTTTAGCTGGACACTCATTTTGGTTGAAGAAACTGAAGGTAACTGTGTAAGAAGATAACTGTCATTCAGAAAATTGATCTTAAAGAGACCAAATGTGAAATCGAGTAGATCTTGATCTGAATTGGACCCCTCTCGCCAGAAATACATTTTCAGAAAGAGACCAAATGTTGTCGGACATATCGTCAAAAATCCCTAATTTTATCATAATAGTTCTATTTCTTTTCGCCATTTGTACCAAAAGTAAATAGATAAATTCGGGTGAATTGCACCAGATGTATCTTTTTATCTTTTTTAGTGCAATCTTGTATCTTTGTAAAACTCTTTGCATTTATGTATGTTTTTTTTGTATGATCCACGTATGAAAAGACCATTTTATCCTTGTTGAAAGTTAATCACTCATTTTTTGTTTTCTTTTCCTTTTCATTCTCTTTCTTACTTTTACATTTTTTCACCCTTTGTTTTTAAAACGGTGAATAGGTTCCGATAGAAGATATTTTTGGCCATTTAAATCACCGGAATGGAGAGAGAATTGAACGATCTACCGGAATTCAAAAAAAAAAAATTGGACATAAAAAAAATTTGCGAGTGGATAGTTATGAGTAGATATATACAATATCTATCCACGTGGATACTACCACATACTCTTATTGTCCATCATAAGTGTTTAGCATGTGATATAAGTCATTGTAGTGTCCACGAATAATCGAACCAAAATACTTTGTGTCCACGGATCACAATAATGTGATCTCTTGACCATCATGTTGTCCATCATAAGCGTTTAGCATGTGATATAACCGTGGTAGTGTCCACGAGTAATCGATCCAACATACTTTTGTATCCACGGATCACAAATACTTTTGTACCCCATGGTAAGCATCTTGTTAACTATTATCCATCATCCACGTGTACCAACAGTAAGCATCTTGTTAAGCATCTTGTTAAGCATCTTGTTAAGCATCTTGTTAAGCATCTTGTCCATCATATGTTAAACCACTTGTTAAGCATGGGATGTGATCGTCCAACATACTTTCGTGTCCACGAATAATCATATGTTATACAATCTTGTTAAGCATCTTGCCCATTATCATTCATGTTAAACCATCTTGGTAAGCATCTTGTCCGTCCAACATACTTTTGTGTCCACGAATAATCATATGTTATATCATCTTGTTAAGCATCTAGTTCATCATCATTCATGTTAAACCATCTTGTTAAGCATCTTGTCCGTCCAACATACTTTTGTGTCCACGAATAATCATATGTTATACCATCTTGTTAAGCATCTTGTCCATCATCATTCATGTTAAACCATCTTGTTAAGCATCTTGTTCATCATAAGTATTCATATGGATGAATGTTATGGACATCTACTCTAAACTATCCATTCGCAAATTTCGTATTATGTCCGAATTTTTTTATTTTTTTTTTTAATTCCGGTACATCGGCCTATGTTATCTTCATTCCGACGGTCTATATTGTTGGAATCATCATCTACCTTATTCTATCCACCGTTAAAAACATGGGGGTAAAAAATAACTCAAAAAAGTAAGAAAGAGAAAGTAAGAGAAAAGAAAATAATTAATAAAAATAAAAGAAATCGAATGGATAGAGGGGTGAAATGTGGATAGGCTATCTAATTAACTATCTATAACTAGAAGACAAAAACTAATGCTAAATGGTCATTAACCACCACTAAAAGACAAAAAAAGATACACAATTGCAAAAACTTTTGGAAAGATACAAAATTGCTATTACTTTACAAATAAGATATAGTGGGTGTAATTAATCCCATAAATTCGTGTGACTGATAAATCATTTATTTATTTTTAAAGAAAAATACATCATTGTTTATTATTATTTTTTTCTCGGAAGAGATGTTGTTTAGCCGGTGTTTGAAAGGAATGTTGTTATACTACACAAAAAAGATAAGACAGATGCGCTCATCAATTCTTGAAGATTTGACTCTCTTGGTTTCAAATTTTAGCAATGATTCAAGGTTCATTCTTTCCCTCTCCAGTCTTAGCAATGATTCAAGGTTCAATCCTTTCAGTTGTAAAAGACTTCACCATCGTTGTTTCTTCTCTTTGCTCTCTTCTAACCGGACGAATAGATTGCGACTCAAAATTTGATCCATCCATGCAGCCTCCGTGGCTCCGTTTCACTGGAGCAATATAAAGAGGTATCAGGATTTGGATCCTTCATAGCCACCTCTGGGTATTTTTGACGAATCGTTGTCTGTTGTGCCAATAGAACCAGCCCAACTTCTCTGTTAGATAGAAAAAACCTTGTATCACACATCATTGTTTATTATAGAATTTTGAAAGTTTTAATAGATAGATTGATATAAAAAGTTATATTCAAACCCTTTTAACGGGCAATACCGCCGTTCAAATAGTCGTATATGATTATCATAAGACGAAACTGACGTAATTTACACGATCGAGTAGTAAGTTTAATAGTTAAAATTCCAAATTCCAAATTCCAAAGAATCTAGTAAAACGAGTCCACTGTCATCATCAAGATGGTGGTCCTTATCACCTTTTTTTTGTCAAATCCACGCATACATCATCTTTCCTGCTTAATTTTTTTGTACTTTAAAAATAAAATTAAGAGAACAAACAAAAAAAAGATAGCTGAAAGAGAGAGAAATCCCAATCAATTTCGAGAGATTAACAAAAATAAACAGGAGAAAAGAGTCCCTTTAGTATCCAAAAAATCATAATAATGACATCTCTGTTCTCTAAACCTCGAGCTCTCACTTCTCTATTCTCCAACTTTAAAACTCACCGTCCGGTGATCGGAAAAATCAACTTGGCCACCTTCACGCTCCTCCTCTTTCTTCTTGCCTTCGGTGTTGCCGTCACTTCCTCTCTATGGCTTAGCAAGGTAATTAAGTAAGCTTATTCCTTTTTGTAAACGATTAATTAAGCATCTTCACTATATAATTACGTTATCAAGAAAACTAAAATTAATATAATCAATTACTTTTGTTAATCGAAGACGACGAAACAGTTTGAACGACCGACATTAGTAACAACAAAACCAGTACCGGCGCTAGAACCAACGCAGAAAGCCGGAGTATTGGTAAATTGCACAGGTTTGTTGAATCAAAACCGGTCTGGTTCTTGCTCAAGAACACCTCTATTGCTTAACAAGGTAATTATTCTTGAGATCTTTTCATTGCATAAATCCAAATAGTTTTTCATAGGATAAAAGAAATTAATACATAATTATTTTTTAATTTTGTTTACCAAAGACAAAATCATATAATCGACCGACAATAACAACAAAACCGGTTCCGGTACCTGTACCTGCGAAGAAATCAACGCAGAAAACCGGAATTTCGGTAGATTGTACAAGTTTCTTGAATCAAAATGGGTCCGGTTCTTGCTCGAGAACAGCTCAATCCGGTTATAATAATAACCAAACAAAATCGAACCGGTCATGTCCTGATTACTTCAAGTGGATCCACGAGGATCTAAAGCCATGGAGAGAAACAGGAATAACAAGAGAAATGGTGGAGAGAGCACAAACGACAGCTCATTTCAGGTTAGTTATTATAAACGGCAAGGTGTTTGTCGAAAACTACAGGAAGTCTATACAGACTAGAGACGCGTTCACATTGTGGGGGATTATTCAGCTGCTGAGAAAGTATCCAGGGAAGTTGCCTGACGTTGATCTCATGTTTGACTGCGATGATCGGCCGGTAATTAGATCGGACGACTACAACAGATCTAATCGTACGGCTGAAGATGGACCACCTGTGTTATTTAGGTATGGTGGAGATAGATGGACAATGGATATTGTCTTTCCCGATTGGTCATTCTGGGGATGGTACGTACTGGAATATATCTCTTCTCTCTTTCTTTTCTTTCTTCTTTTGTTTTGTTTTGGTCCGAAGCGTGTAAGGTTGTTAAGCACACTTGTCCCACTTGATCACATGCCGGAAAAAGGTTACAGGGGTCCAATTTTTCCTTTATACACAAATAGTGTCTTTTAAGTTTCATTTTGTGTTTTTATATAGTAATTTAAAGAGCCGAAAAAGTAAGTTTTAAGTAATTAATTAATCTTAACTCATCAATGCCACTACTATTTAAAATATGTGGTTATCTCTTAGTATGCTTTAATTAAGTGACTAACTAAAGTAATTTTGAATTACCAAACGTGTGGGGGTCTATTAGTAATACAAAGGTCTGTTTTTTCGTCTTGTATTTAAATTCTATTTGTCACGAAGTGTTGTTTTTAAAATAAAAAATATATAATGCTGCCTCTGAAGACTAGATGAGATTATAGATCAATGTCTAAATTCTCATGGTCTTTTTTAAACACGTTGGTAATTTCATATTAAAATCAGATATGTTTTCTACGTAAATTCATTTTTCCCTTATAATTTATTATTAGTTTCCGTAATTGATAACTTAATAAATTTGAAAAAAAATTGAATTACCTTGTGAGTGAAGGCAAGAGATAAACATAAAGCCATGGAGCAAAGTGTTGAAAGAAATGGAAGAAGGAAAGAAAAAGAAAAAGTTTATGGAGAGAGAGGCTTATGCATATTGGAAGGGGAACCCTTTTGTTGCATCTCCTTCAAGAGAAGACCTTCTTACTTGCAATCTATCCTCACAACATGATTGGAATGCTAGAATTTTCATTCAGGTATGTTTCGAGTTCTGCAATTTTATTTTTTTTATATGCGTTATAAATGCATTCATTGGTATTTGATTTGTATTAACATAGGATTGGATATCAGAAGGACAAAGAGGATTTGAGAATTCAAATGTAGCTGATCAATGCACTTACAGGTTAGTACCAGTCTCTATATTATCCTTTTACAGGTTAGCTTGCCTCATAGTACCAAGCTCTAGTTTGATTTCTTCTTCTTTTATGTATGTTGAATCTAATAATTGGGATAATAAGCTATGCAGGTACAAGATATACATAGAAGGGTATGGATGGTCAGTGAGTGAGAAATACATATTAGCATGTGACTCAGTAACATTGTTGGTGAAGCCTTATTACTATGATTTCTTCTCAAGAACTCTTCAACCTCTCCAACACTATTGGCCCATTAAAGATAAAGACAAATGTAGATCCATCAAATTTGCTGTTGACTGGCTTAATAATCACACTCAAAAGGTACCACTGTCACTCACTTTCTAGAATTTAGATTATCTTATTTGTTGCTTAATGGTACACCAATGGAATTGTAAGGTTGTCTCTCAATCCTTGACGGTTTCAGATACATATAGCTAAGAAGACTATGTTGCTTAATAATTCAAAATGTTAGATAGTTGATTAGTTGTGCAAGTTCTTTAATGTTTTTTCTTGGTTGCAGGCTCAGGAGATTGGAAGAGGAGCAAGTGAGTTCATGCAAAGAGATCTATCAATGGAAAACGTGTATGATTACATGTTCCATTTGTTGAGTGAATACTCAAAGCTTCTAAAGTTCAAGCCTAAAGTTCCTAGAAACAGTGTTGAAATCTGCACAGAAGCAATGGTGTGCCCTTCTGAAGATGCTAATAGGCCTAATAAAAGGTTTTTGATGGACTCTTTAGTTGATGAGCCTCACATTTCAGGCCCATGTTCACTTCCTCCTCCTTTTGATTTCAACGGTCTCGAGAAGTTCCATAGGAAGAAATTGATACTTATCCGGAAAGTTGAGAAATGGGAAGACGCTTACTGGAAAAACGTTCAATAAAATAGATGGTCCGTTTCTAGCATGGGAAGATCAATGTCCTAAACCATAGTCGAACCCACATTGAAATCTGTTGAACTAATATGTAACTTTTATTTATATGTAGTGCCTTATGATATTTACTAGTATAATCGAGGCTAATGGTCTGTGTGAAGCTTCTCGGCCCAAACCTGTCAATAAAAATCTAACCCAACTTTCATCTGGTTTAGCAAAACTACAGTATCTTTTTTCTATTAATTATTTCTGGTTCATGTAATTTGATATTCTCGAAGACTAAGAGTGCGTGCGAAGATACTGTGATTTGATTATAGTCCGACGGGGAAATCAATGATCAAATCCAAGTGAATATATACAAGATGGGATGTCAACAAAGAAACTTTCTCATACAGTTGCGAACTTTCAAATCCAAGTGTACTATCTGATAGAATATGGAAACTCTACTCCAACGTTCCACAAATCACCTAGATATCCTCTTTTTGATTGTATAGTCAATTGTCAATATTCTCTATTTCCTTAGATACTTAGCTCTCGATGTATATAACCATACCATACCTCATGAATAGAAATCATCTAATTCCATTATTCAATATGGTATCAGAGCTTGCCTAAAGGGCTTAACCTATTTTCTCTTCTCTTTCTTCTTTCTTCTTCTTCTTCCCTAGCCGCCTGTCTTCTCTGTTCTTTATTTTCTCTGTTCATCTCTTCTAGTCTTCTTCTCGCCAAGCTTCTTCAATGGCTTCTGACTCAACGGCAGAGCGAACATCAGTGTTCAACACTGAAGATCCCCAAAGCACTTTGCTTTCTGTGAACATGTCCAGTGTGACTAAGCTCACTACGCTTAACTACTTGATGTGGAAGTGTCAGGTTCGGGCTTTGCTTGAGGGCCACGAACTGCAGCACTTCATCGACGGCTCGGCTGTGGTCCCATCATCAACGATTACGGTGAACGGTGCTACTGCTCCAAACCCGGCGTGGCGTATGCACCATGGCGACGTCAAGATAGGCTCCTGTTCAGTGCAATGATCGGGGCTATCACTCAACCTGTGCAAACCCTTGTCTCGACGGCGACAACAACGCAAGAGGTCTGGAACAATCTCGCTGTGGCGTTCGGGAATCCCAGCAGGGGTCACATCCGACAGCTCAAGTTTCAGTTAAAAACTTGTGTCAAAGGAACCAAGACAGTGAGTGAATATCTTCGTCTAATGAAGGCCAAAGCCGACGATCTTGCTCTCCTTGGCAAACCACTGGATCCGGAAGACTTCACCGAACAAATACTTGCTGGATTAGGAGAGGATTACAAGCCGGAGATTGACGCCATCAATGGTCGTGACACGCCAATCTCCTACACCGAGCTGTTTGAGCGACTCCTGAACAGAGAAGCTATGATTCTCTGTGTTGATACACCACCATCTGTTGCTCCGATAGTCGCCAATGCCACTGATATGCGCTCGCGACAACAGAACAAGTCCAACAACAACTTTAATCGCAGCAACAATAACACTGGTTCGTCTCAATACCGAGGGTCTGGTTACAGTAACAACAACAATCAAACAAGATTTCACAGGCCATACCTTGGGAGATGCCAGGCGTGTGGCGTGCAGGGCCATAGTGCGAAGTTTTGTCCCGAGTTTCGTATTGTTCGAGGCTCCTCTGCTACATCACCGTGGCCACAGCAGCTTCACTCCACGGGTTCGACTTGGCAGAACCAACAAACTGGTATCAGCCGAGAGCTAATATGGCGATGCTCTCGGACTAGTCCACTTGGTTGATCGATTCCGGTGCTTCGCATCACATGACCTCAGACTTAAGCAACCTGGCGGCTCACAATCCATATGGAGGAGGTGACGACGTGCTTCTTGGTGATGGTTCAGCATTACTAATTACGCACTCGGGTTCTTTTTCCTTACCTTCTTATACACGTCCTTTCTTTCTTAAAAATGTCTTATGTGTCCCTGCTTTGGATAAGAACCTCATTTCTGTTTTCCAGTTGTGCAAGACTAACGATGTTGCCATTACGTTCACGCCAACGTATTTTCAGGTCAGGGATTTACAAACGGGGGCTCTACGGCTGGAAGGCAAGCCTAAAGATGGGACTTACGAGTGGCCCAAATCGAGTTCGACTAAGCCACCGTCTCTTGCTTTTGCATCTACTATCAAAACTTCTTTGTCTGATTGGCATTCTCGCCTAGGACACCCTGCTTTTCCTATACTTCAAAAACTTGTTTCTGTTTTTCAATTACCAGTTTCGTCTAATGTTTTGCTGGCTCAGCCATGCACCGCTTGCTCGATTAATAAAATGCATAAGTTACCATTTACTTCTTCGACTTTAACTTCTTCGCAGCCTTTAGAAATTGTATTTTCCGATGTTTGGACATCACCTTTAATTTCTGTCGACGGATTCAAGTATTATGTGATCTTTGTGGATCACTTTACGCGGTATACTTGGATATATCCATTAAAACAGAAATCACAAGTTTACAATGTTTTTCTCACGTTCAAAGGTTTGGTTGAAAACCGATATCAATCCAAACTAAGAACTTTATATACGAACAATGGGGGTGAATACATTGGTCTTCGGACATTCCTCTCAAGTCATGGTATATCACATATGACGAGTCCACCTCATACGCCGGAGCACAATGGAATCGCTGAACGTCGTCATCGGCATATAGTTGAGACGGGTTTAGCTTTGATGTCACATGCCTCGATGCCCAAGTCCTATTGGACGTACGCGTTTGGTGCGGCAGTTTATTTGATAAACCGTATGCCATCACAATCTCTTGATTTTCAATCACCTTTTCAACTTTTACATGGCTCAACACCAAATTATAACAAGCTACGAGTGTTTGGCTGCCTATGTTTTTGTTGGGAATGTCCTGAAATCTACCGTACTATCTCTAGAAAGTATGATAAGTGTCGAGATCAGACATAAGTCATAAATACTGGGTGATCATGATGGCTTGCTAGAGTCCGCTCTTGATCTATAAGTTTAGGACTTATTACCAGTATTGTATGATCCCGAAGGGTCACACACCATAGCTAACGGGAAAGTTAAATGGAATTAATACGGTAAGATGCAACGGCATTTACTGTATTAGATCAGAGAATTGGGCCAGACAAAATACAGGCTTTAGTCTGATTTGTGTCTTGGGCCCAAAAGATTAATGAGCCATTAGTCTAATGACTTGGGCCCATTAATGAGAGTGATAAAAATCGCCTAGGGTTGGGAAACTCCTCTTCTGCGATTTGTTCCAGCAGCCGTTAGCCTCCATCTCTCTCTCTAACTCTCTCTGATCCATCTCTTTGGTCTAGCAGCCGTCCCTTGCTTGTAAGAGTGTGGATACCGAAGGAGGAATAGGTGATTCATCTGTTCTGAGCTGATCTTGTCATTACCATCAATAATCCGCTGCAAAAGGTAATGTCACAAGTTTGATTTATGATTCGTTTTGCAAGAACCTAGATCTGCTTAAAGATTTGTGTTAGGTTGCAATTTGGAATTGAACCTTGGAAAAACGCCAAAATCCTTCAGTGGTATCAGAGCCAGGTTTTAGGTTGCTTGTGAAATTGGATCGAATTATTAATAATGTGAAAGTCATTTATTGAATCGACTTGTTTGTCTTCTTGTGTTTCGATAATCATAAGATGCGATCATTTTTTTATTTATAAATCGATGCTGTGTTGATAATTGAATGAGATGAGCCGAGATTATCAAATCAAATTTGATTATCACGTTGGCTGCTAATCATGTGAATGTCGGCTGATTTTGTTAATAATAGAATGATCAATACAATTATAATAAAACCCTAATTGGCTCACGGTTTGCGTGAGTGCGTGTTAATTATCGAGCATGTGTTAAAGCGTGATAATTGAATGAGATGAGCCAATTAATTATCGAGCATGTGTTAAAGCGATACTCGATCGCGTATGTTGACCAAGAACGATCGATCCGATCGTGAGGCCGGCTGGATCGTGCGTGAGCTGTGTGAGCCATGATGCCGAGTGCCTGCATGATCGTGGGTTGCGATGATCGATCGGTTTCGATCGTGAGCAACCGCTGTGTCGTAATGGATCATGGGCCTCGGATAATTATGGGCCCACATATTGCGTTAATGGGCTGAGTTGGATCTTGGATCCAATTGTTTGGCCCGTTAAAATTTTACGTCCCGCGAATAGTCAATCGGTTAAACCGAGCTTCGCGGTTCGTTGCCCAAACCACACCGATTTAACCGGTCCATTTAATTGGCGGTTAATTGTGTGTTTAAAGCCTTAAACCGCAAGTTAAATCAAATTGGCTAAAACACTAGGTGTTTCTTCCCGGTTTTGGATTTAACTGAACCGATCCAATTTAATTGGTGGTTCAAGCGGTTAACCCGAATCGCGGTTTGCTGGAAATTATTTAATACATGGTATTATTTAATTTCTGGTTAAACCGGATTGAAATTCAATTTTGAATTTTAACCTAAACCGAAAGCTGGTCTAAGTTTGATTTGGTTGGACCAAATAATTTAGAGCTGGTCTGGTTTAGTAAATAACCGATGGTTTTGATAGTTAATTTGGTCTTGGACCAGAATTAATAAACCGGATCGGTTATGTCAAATTATTGGGCCAGCTGGAATTCTATGGTCTTGGGCCAAAGAATTGGGCCTATGATTTGTGACCCAACCCAAAATATTTAATGAAATATTTAAATTAGAAATTTCTATTTTTAGTAAGTTATTAAATTTAGAAAGTTTCTAAAATAAGAAAGTTTCCCAAAATAGTAATCTTCTATTTTTGGAAATAAAACTTAAAATCCTCAAAAACAATATCAAGCTTGGATGTCTTTCCAATCTTGTCAGCTACTTAACGCTTATTCGATTACAGATATGGCTTACAGTGTGAGGTATCTGTTTTCGCGTAAGTAAAGTAGTATATAGTCACTAATTTCATTGGGAGTCCCAGACTTTAGTGATTATTTGGCTGTGAGAGATTGGTTTCCTTGACTGGGCCATCGGGAGTCCCGGGCCTTGAGACATCTGGTGAATTTTGGCCTCGGGTCCAATTCACAACCGAGAGTTATTGGTTATAACTAGCTGTGTGTATGCTTACCAAGTAAAGCTAATTCCGGGTGACGGCCAGTGGCCCACTTTGGTTTTGGTTGAACATGGGTCTCGGAATCATTGCATTCTTATGAGGTTAAACAAAGAAATTTTGAATGCAATGCGAGTTTTCTTATAAGTTGTTAAGATTACTCTTTTATGAACTAAATAACTAAAACTCTATTTATCTCTAAATTTCAGCTATGACGAGCGCAAACAATCAAAACACTTTCTCGATCCGGTATGTCCTTGAGATGGACAAACTGAACGGATCAAATTTCTTGACTTGGTCGCGGAACCTGAGACTAGTTCTCAGGCAGGAGAGAAAGGACTATGTCCTTGAAAGAGCTCTCCCCGTGAGGATCGGGTCCAATGCCTCTCATGCAGTATATAATGCTTGGAATAAGCATTATAATGATGCGGTAGATGTGCGTGGTCTGATATTGACTACCATGGACTCAGATTTGCGGAAGCAATATGAGAACATGGAGTCACCAATAGAGATGATCAGCAGCCTGAAATTGAAATTTCAGGAGCAGGTAAGAGTGGAGAGATACCAGTTGGTTAAATCTCTCACTAGCTGCAAGCTACCAAATGATCATCCAGTAAGTTCTCATGTCAGTAAAATGATGGGTTACATTGATAACCTGAGGAAACTGGATTATCCAGTTAGCCAGGAATTGGCAACTGAGATCATTCTGCAGTCACTGCCGTCAAGCTATGATAAGTTCGTAAGGAACTATATCAAGAAAGGCTTAACGAAGACGTTGACTGAACTGCATGATATGCTCAAGACAGTTGAGCCAAACGTGAAGAGTACCCTGTACAATCTCATGAATGAGAAGGGTAGGTTTACTAAACCTAAAGCTGACAAGGGTGAAGACAAAGTTGTCCAGATTTTGAATCATGGCAAGCGTGTGTCTTCTGAGCCCGAGTCAGATACCTCTTACGTTGGTAAGTGTTGCTACTGTAAAGAGACTGGGCATTGGAAGAGAGATTGCATTAAATTCATGGAAATTATGAGGAGTTGAAGTTGATGTATGAAACTACTTCCTCAGGTATTCATGTTATTACTTCAAGTTATACCTAATAGGTATTGAATACTGGTTGTGGCACTGATATTTGTTATAATATGCAGAGCCTGAGCAACAGTAGAACGTTGAAGGAAGGGCAAGTGGAACTGCGTGTCTGGAAGGAGCTTGGGATGCTGCCTCAGCCATAGGGTTTTCACTTGTAGATGCCTTTGAGGCTTGGTTTTATTAAGTAATTGCTACAATGTACCTGCTTTAAGCAGAGTTGTCTTTCATTTTCTTGTTAGAATTTGAATGTTTTTCATTTTGATAAAAGACTAGTTTGTTCTTTTGATCTTAATGAAATATTAATTGTAGCACCCTATTCAAGGAATGGGTTTTATGTCTTAAACCAAAAAGTGCCTAAATGTAACATAAATACCGCAATTGGTTTAAATCTGATGAGTTAAACCTGATTTTTCTTGGCATAAATGTTTTGGTCAAATATAGTAAATTGGATTCAGAAACCCCATAGTTATGGACTTTTGGGCTCATTTGAATGGATATCTTATGAGACTTGAATTCTGCTTACTGGACCAAAAGACAAAGGGCCCATCTTAGCCGAGCTAGAGAAAGGCCCAAAGGCTTATTGGAGATTGAACATACTCATGTATGTGGTCCGATGAGCAGTAATGCCAGAGAAAATTTCCTGTACTTCATTGTCTCTACTGATTACTTCAGTGAGTGTGACTGTGTTCATTTGATGAGACACAAGTCGGAATTCTTTGACATGGTCGAAAGAGTTCCAGAGTGAGGTATAGAATCAAAGTGACAGAAGTATTAAGACTCTGGATTAGATCACGAGTGAGAATACTTAAGTCATTGATTGTGTGATCATCTGAATGAGTGTGAAGTCGTTTCACAGCTCACTTCTCCTGAAAACCTAGAGGTGTTTCTGTGAGAATGAATCAGATCTTATTAGAAATGATTAAAGATGAGTCACACGAATCTTCCATGATATTCTCTAAGAATAACGCTCTAAAATATCTAAGTTTACGCTGAAATAGTTCTACCACTATCAGTAGAAAGACACCACGTAAATGTGGATTGGAATCGATCCAAATTCGTCTTTACTGAGTATTTGTAGTTGTGCTACTTCGCTGGTTGTCCTAGGGAAACCAAGGCTTGTTACTTTTACGTCCATTCTGTTTTCTAAGAAGGGAAGTTACTTTCCAAGAAGAACAGTGGGAGTAAAAGTACAACTCGAAGAAATTCGAGAAATACAGGAGGCTGCTCAACCTGTTAAGGGAGAGCAACGGATGGATTTACAGATTTCTGTAGAACCTACACCTGTAGAGCCTGAAGTTCGCAGATATGAATGAATCAGTCACTAGTCCGAGAGTGATTTCTCGTCATTAGTTGAACCTGATGATCATTAAAAGTTCGCATGATCTGATGATCATTGAAAGCGACAAATCTGCGAAATTCAAAGAAGCGAAAGTGAGCCCGGACTCCGAAAAATTACATTTTGTGTAAGTTGGCTTTATCGATCCATTCATGGATGGAAGCAAACATATCGGAGTTGGAATCTTCGTTCTGTTAAAGTAGTCAATGTTTTGACTTGAACAGGAACGAAGTGGAACTGTGCGTTTACTAAAAGATAAGTGGGAGCAATATTGCATTTCTCATAGTGTATGTCGATGACATACTGATTCTCGAAAATAACGTTCCAATGCTGCAGTCGGTAAAGGACTGGCTTGGGAGTTGGTTTTATGATTGACATGGGTAAAGCCACGTAGTTCTTGGATTTTGGATCTAAAGATAAAGATCCAAAAGAGCTGGTAGGACAAAGTCAGGATTCTTAAATTGACAAAGTCCTACACGTAATCAGCAATCCAAGAAGGGCTTTATGCCAATGTCACATGGCAATTCATTAAGCAAGATACAGTGTCCTGCGATATCTGCTGAGCTTGAATGCATGGATAGGATTCCATATGCAACGGCAATTGGATCTATCATGTATGCCATGACACATACTTGTTTTGATGTTGCTTTAATGCTAAGCAAGACAAGTAAAGACCAGTCAAATCCAGCAAAGAATCACTGGATTGCCGTAAAGAATATTCTGAAGTATTTGAGGAATACTTAGGATAAGTTCTTGATTTACGGAGGAAGTGAGGTGCTACAAGTCGATAGAGTCTGAAAGGCAAGTTTCCAATAGACAAAGATAATTCCTGGTCACAGTCCGGCTATATCTTGTGTCTAACTGGCGGTGCAAGGCACTGTTGCTGACTCCATGACTTAAGCTGAACATTTCGCAGCTTGAGAAGCGGCGAAAGAGGTTGTTTGGAAAGAAGAGTTCATCACTGAACTTGATGTGATTCCCAGCATAGATGAGACTAGCTGCACATCATAGGTCCAAACACCTTGAGGATAGGTATAACCTATTCCGTGAGATAAATGACAGAGGTGTTAAGTAGATAAGCAAGTTTCATCGAATGAGAACGTTGCTAATCTATTAACGAAGCCACTCCTTATGCCTAAGCACGAGTCGCGGACTGTTGCTGTAGGATGAGTGAAATTAAGATGTAGTCTTAATTTCAGTGGGAGTTTGTAAAGGGCTTTACTTAGTTGTTTTGAAAGGTTCATGT
Source organism: Orychophragmus violaceus (assembly GCA_030180135.1). Taxonomy (NCBI): domain Eukaryota; kingdom Viridiplantae; phylum Streptophyta; class Magnoliopsida; order Brassicales; family Brassicaceae; genus Orychophragmus; species Orychophragmus violaceus. Next base: position 108,080,187 of record CM058239.1, read on the forward strand.
AAACATTTTAAAATGTTAATGAAATTTTATTTCTGGATTATTTTAACTGTGATATAAAATAATCGTTCCAAAATGATTCATGTCACTATATATGGGCCATCGAAGTACATGAGTAGACTTGATCCTGAAACCCCATATTTAACGAAGTGACATAAATCATAGTGTCCATAGTCGAAGGTTGTTGAAATTGGAACACCAACAACCTGTTGAGACTAGATTGTGTTGAGACTTATGACCAAGTTTCGAGGGGTCATAGATGCGCGGCATCAAAGTCGACACATAGGTATATGTAGGGGAGCATATGACCGGACATGGCCCGCAAGATGAGAACTCTACAAGATATTAATATCTGTGTCATAAGAGGTTCTCATATACGACTATAGAGTATAGTCCTTAGACCTGAGTTCGCATGCATGTGGCTGCACATGGAGTAATGCGCTTTGATCATTGTCTAACGCTGTTTCGTAACTGGGAGCTATACGGACCTTGGTTGGGTGTATTATGAATTGTGTAGTTCATAGTGATGGAACAAGATGGGATTTGTCCCTGCCGTTTAACGGAGGTAATATCTCTAGGCCAATCGGAGATTTGATAGCTGGTAAGAGAATGGCCATTCCCAAACGGACTTGCCCAAGTCGTTTGAATTGTCAGTATCAAATCTGTTCCGATAAACATGGTCTGGCTATATAAGGATGACACGCATATTGCCTTATGCCAGATTGAGATATTAAGACAAAAGGACTAGGGAATGTAGGATTCTAGTACAATCGGGAGATTGTTGGGAATGTCCTGTGTAGGATTCCAGTACAAGTGGGAGATTGTTGGGAATGTCCTGAAATCTACCGTACTATCTCTAGAAAGTATGATAAGTGTCGAGATCAGACATAAGTCATAAATACTGGGTGATCATGATGGCTTGCTAGAGTCCGCTCTTGATCTATAAGTTTAGGACTTATTACCAGTATTGTATGATCCCGAAGGGTCACACACCATAGCTAACGGGAAAGTTAAATGGAATTAATACGGTAAGATGCAACGGCATTTACTGTATTAGATCAGAGAATTGGGCCAGACAAAATACAGGCTTTAGTCTGATTTGTGTCTTGGGCCCAAAAGATTAATGAGCCATTAGTCTAATGACTTGGGCCCATTAATGAGAGTGATAAAAATCGCCTAGGGTTGGGGAACTCCTCTTCTGCGATTTGTTCCAGCAGCCGTGAGCCTCCATCTCTCTCTCTAACTCTCTCTGATCCATCTCTTTGGTCTAGCAGCCGTCCCTTGCTTGTAAGAGTGTGGATACCGAAGGAGGAATAGGTGATTCATCTGTTCTGAGCTGATCTTGTCATTACCATCAATAATCCGCTGCAAAAGGTAATGTCACAGGTTTGATTTATGATTCATTTTGCAAGAACCTAGATCTGCTTAAGGATTTGTGTTAGGTTGCAATTTGGAATTGAACCTTGGAAAAACGCCAAAATCCTTCAGTTTTCCTTGGCTGAGACCTTACACATCGCATAAGCTTGACGCACGATCAACTCCGTGTGTTTTTCTTGGTTACTCTATTACTCAAAGCGCTTATTTCTGCCTAGATAGAACTAACAATCGCATTTATACGTCTCGTCATGTTGTGTTTCATGAAACAGTGTTTCCGTTTGCTGCTCCTGCTCCGTTGGAGGCTGCTGATCTTGTAACGGACGAGACCACCATTGCACAACAACCCATCCCTGCTGTTACAGTGATACCGCAACAACCTCGTCCACCACCTCCACTGCCTGTGGTTAATGATTCCCAACCAGAAACAAGCACCCGCAACTCAGCTGTTCATGAGTCCGATGCCTCTGCTGATCATACCGCCTCTGCTGCCTCTGAGTCCGACACACCTTCTGATAATAACGACTCTGCTCACACACAGCCTGTACCAACCGATGTACTGGTCGCAACAGAGGCTCCAGCACCTGATCCGGTTCCTCTTCGCAAAAGTATTCGTGAGCGCAAGCCGGTGAACAAACTGAACCTCCACACCACTACCACTGCATCACTTAATGCGATTACGAGAACAGCTACAGAGGCACTCAAGAGCAATCATTGGCGAATAGCAATGACAGAAGAGATCAATTCTCAGCTAAGAAATCATACATGGGATCTAGTTAACAACACTAATGTGTCTAATGTTGTTGGATGCAGGTGGGTATTCACAATCAAAAGGAAACCAGATGGCTCGATTGATCGATACAAAGCTCAGCTTGTTGCGAAAGGATATAACCAACGTCCAGGAGTGGATTACCAGGAGACATTCAGTCCGGTTGTTAAACCAGCCACGATCCGAACCATCCTTAGCACAGCTATTACACGTGACTGGCCTCTTAAACAATTAGACGTCAACAATGCTTTCTTGCAAGGACACCTACAAGAAGAGGTCTACATGCTCCAACCACCGGGCTTTAAGGATAAAGACAACCCCGAGGCACTTTGCAAACTCCGCAATGCCATTTATGGCCTCAAACAAGCTCCTCGGGCGTGGTACAACGAGCTGCGCACGTTTTTCCTTAAGTCTGGGTTCCACAACTCCGTAGCCGATGCGTCTCTGTTCATCTACAATAGAGACAACATACTGATCTACATGCTAGTCTATGTGGATGACATCATTGTCACGGGCAACAACTTATCTCACATATCTCGGTTTATCGTTTCTCTCTCTCAACGCTTTTCTCTTAAAGATTTGGGTGACTTATCATACTTTTTGGGGATTGAGGTTACTAGAACTAAGACAGGGTTGCATCTAACACAACATCGTTATGTTGCAGATCTGCTCGACAAGGCAATGATGACAAATGCAAAGGCTGTTGCGACGCCCATGTGCTCCAGTTCGTCGCTCACGCTTCTCTCAGGCACTGCGTTACCTGATCCTACCGAATATCGCACACTTGTCGGGAGCCTTCAGTACCTGTCGCTAACGAGGCCGGACATATCCTTCACAGTCAACAAACTCTCCCAGGTCATGCATCGTCCCACTACAGAACACTGGTCTGCTGTCAAGCGCCTTCTTCGATATCTCTCAGGCACTATGACTCACGGCATACTACTTCGCTCAGATAACAGACCGGACTTACACGCCTTTACTGATGCTGATTGGGCTGGAAACAAAGACGACTATACCTCGACAGGAGCTTACATAGTCTACCTTGGGAGCCATCCGATAGCCTGGTCATCAAAGAAACAAACAGGTGTTGCTAGATCCTCGACCGAAGCTGAGTACCGGTCTCTCGCGTCTACAACTTCAGAACTCTGCTGGATTTCTTCCCTCCTAGTGGAACTTGGAATCAAGGTTGCCACAACACCGGTGATCTATTGTGACAATATTGGTGCCACATACTTGGCTGCAAACCCGGTTTTTCATTCTCGTATGAAGCATATCGCGCTGGACTACCATTTTGTTCGTCAGTTTGTTCAAAGCGGGCACCTTCGTGTCAGTCACGTTACCTCTGCGGACCAAATGGCGGACGTTCTAACCAAGCCACTTCCTCGCACTCAGTTCCACAATATCATGGTCAAGATTGGACTCTCTAACGGCCGTCCATCTTGAGGGGGTGTGATAGAATATGGAAACTCTACTCCAACGTTCCACAAATCACCTAGATATCCTCTTATTGATTGTATAGTCAATTGTCAATATTCTCTAACCATACCATACCTCATGAATAGAAATCATCTAATTCCATTATTCAATACTATCTTGCTGAAAATATCTATCATTCTTATCATACTTTCGTCAAATTGATTAGGCTTCTGATGAGTCTCTATTTTAACATCTTTTGGCATTCATCTTTGCATTGTTTGATGTGTTTTGCATTCATTTTTAGTCTTATTTATAGGAATTCATGCATTTAGGCATTAGAAGTTTTTATGATAGAGTTTGCTTTTCTTTGCATGTTCTTAAATGTTTTAGGTACTTTTGGAGTCATTGGACGAATGGTGATGAATGATCAAAATGATGTTCTTGAAAGATGGAGCAAAATGAGGCCCTTCCGTGCATATTTAGCTTTTAGAGCATCAAATAGAAGTTGTAGAAAATCGAGTTAGCTTTCCAATGGAGGTGGTTTCAAGTCGTTTGCAGCTGTATCCGAGAAGTTAAGGTCGATTTACTGGCCAACGGTTTGTGCAGCGGCCAAAACGCAATCGCTGGCTATTTGAAGAATTTCGCCGTGTGTCTTGCGGTTTGCCCAGCGGGCAAATGCAAACCGCTGGGAAACCCATATTTCTGAAAATTTTGTGTTGACCAGCCTTTGACCAAGATTTTTTATCCAAGCTTTGCTTGGGTCGACCCAGACTTGTTGGGTTGACCCAGTTCGACCCTTTTGACTATAAATGCTTAATTTTGGGTTTCTAAAACCCTAAGCTACCTAAGCCTTAGATTTCTTTTGTCTTATGCTTTTGTTTATGATTTTAGAACTTGTAAACTTTTGATTTTATAGTTTAATTAAGTGTTTCTCTTGTTTTTCTTAATCTCTCTTTCTATTTATGAATTCTCACATCTCTTTTATGATTAGGGAGTAGAGTTTTTGGGTTTTGTGGATGAGGTTGATTTAGGTGGTTTATGTGATGATTAGTGATGTTTATGACTTATTTATGAATGATCCTTCTCTAATTAGTTGATATCTATGCTAGGTTGCAAGGAATTGTTGAATCTAGATGTTAGGCTTTTTCATGCCCGAAAGGTGTTCGATGAAATGCTTGAATGAACTTCTTAGAGAATTTTCACTCTTAGCCTAAGAGATTAGTTGTCTAAGATGATTATTGGTAATGAGAACTTGTTTGCATTGCTTGTTTATCTCTTAATCACAAATGAGAATTTGATCTTGATTAGGGATTAGACAAAGAGATTAGTGCCAAGAGATTGGATTAGTCTAATGATTAGTGTTCTTAGCCTAAGGATTAGCTTTGCTAAAAGGTATTTGATGGATATTAATGCATGCTTGTCTTGTAATTTGCAAATGATAATTGAATGATTGCATGATTGGCATAGGAGTTATGAACATGAAAATGTGATTAGCTTAATTATGATCACTAGCCTTGTTTAGCAATGTTTGATAGATTGAAGCATCATTGATTGTCTCTAGTTCACCTAGTCTTTATAGCCTCATCCTAGGACCCTTGTTTTAGCTTATTTGTTTTCTTATTTAGTGTTTTGCTTTGTTCTTTCTTGCTTTGTTTGGTTTCTTGTTTTGATTTGTCATTAGGTTGTTAGTTGAAACCCTTTCTAGATTTTGCTTAGCTCTAGTAGTATCTTGTATTCTTGATTGGCTACTCTTCTTGCCTCCTTGGATTGATATCTCAAATGCTACAATGGCATATGCATTTGGGTAATTGATTAGGAATCTAAAATTATCCCGCATCAATTTGGCGCCGTTGCCGGGGAGGTGTAGCAATAGCCATTAGGATTTAGATTCTACTTTAGACTAAGCTTTTATTTTGTTTCTACTTGTGTGGTTACTAACTCTCTTTCAAGTGTTTGTTCTTTTTGAAAGGTACAATCACAAAGAACAGAGCATGGCTTCAGAGATAGCTTCAATGTTGAGGGCTATGCTAGAAGCTCAAGAAAGAGAGATGGCTTGGGATCCTACAAGTCATCATGGTCTTGAAAGCACATCCACTTATCAAGGTGATCTTCCAAATGAGTACTCTTCTCATGAGTACCAATATGGATATGGTGATGGATACCAATCTTGGAGCATGGATCATGAGCATGAAGCAACTTACTCCTCTCAATCATGTGATGAAGAGCTTCTCAATTTGTCAAGGAAGGCATGTGAACGACAAGAGAGGTATAATGAGAGCATAAGAAATATCAACACTGTTTTTGCTCGATTACCTCAAGATGCAAGCATTGTTAAGCCAACACATAAGGAGAATGATCAAGTCCAAGCTGAATTCTTGAAAGAAGCTTACTCTTTCCAATCATGTGATGAAGAGCTTCTCAACTTGGCAAGGTTGGCATTGGAAGGACAAGAGAGGTACAATGAGAGCTTAAGAATGATGAACAATGATTTTGCCCATTTGCCTCAAGATGAAAGTATTGTTGAGCCAACACATGAGGAGAATGCTCAAGTCCAAGATAAGTTCTTGAAAGAAGCTGAAGAGACTATCAAAGAATTTGAAATGCTTCTTGGTTGCACCATTGGTGAAGACCTTGTGATAAGGTATGAAGATGAGGATGATGAAGAGACAATCATGGGTAATTCAACCAATGGAAACAATGAAGGAGTAGAAGAATTTGTGAGAGTTGAGGAAGAACCTTATGAAGATGGATTGGTTGTTGAATTCAAGGTTATCAAGGAAGAGAACACACAAGATGAGCTCTCAATCATGGAAGAAGTGCCAAAGCAACCAAATCCCATGCAAAAGCCAATAGGAAGAAATCATATGGAACAACAAGATAGTCCCAATGAAGAATCCTTCACGGAGGATAAAGAAGATGGATCTCCAATGGCTCAACCCTTTCACAACTACTTTGATATAGTTGTTGGAAGTTTTTGGTTGATCCTGATTCAATTCTCATATTGATATCAACCTAAACATGCATTAGATCTAGGTGTTCTTATTTAGAAACATATGATCTCACCTTTTACCTGTTTGTTTGCAGCGGAATTGATGAACAGGTCAATGATCAGGGAGATACACCGAGAGATGGATCCTCCAGAGGCTCACACACGCAATCACCGGAAATTGGCTGCTAGACCACAAGAAGGCTGGCGCAGAGAGAGGAGAGAGGCGCGGCTAGGGTTGGGTTAGGGGAGAAGAGACTTGGCTTTTAGTCATTTAAAAGCCTTCTCTTTCCCTTTTGGGCTTTTGGGCCCAATCTGATTAAATCCCATTTAATCAGACCCATTAGTCTTTCTCTCTTAGTACGACAAATGCCTAGCACTTTTGTCGTACTTCTGCTATGCCGTTCCAACATTATTTCCTGCTAGCTTAAGCGTGTGACCCATATGGGATCATACAATAAAGGCAATAAGTCCAAGACTTATAGATCATGAGCGGACTCTAGCAAGCCATCATGACCCCCAGTATTGTATGACTTATGTCTGATCACTGACATACTCTTACGTTATAGAGACAGTACAGAGATTGCTGGACACAATTCCAACAATCTCCCACTTGAACTGGAATCTCTGTATTCATAATCCCTTTCGTCTCAATATCTCGATTAGTCATAAGGCAAGATTAGTGTCATCCTTATAAAGCCTAATCTTGTTCATCGGACTCTGATTTGATACTGACAATACAAACGACTTGGGAAAGTCCGTTTGAGCATGGCCATGCGTTTTCCAGTATTCAAATCTCCGATTGGCCTAGAGATATTCACTCCATTTATATTGGAGGGACAAATCCCATCTTGTTCCATCACTGTAAACTACTCATTTCATAATGCACCCAAACAAGGTCCTTATAGCTATCACAGAACGATAGCGTTAGACAATGATCAAAGTACATCAGTCCATGTGCAGTCACATGCATGCGAACTCAGGTCTAAGGACTATACTCTATAGTCGTAGTAAGAATCTCTTATGACACAGATATAAATATCCTGAAGAGTTCTTATAAGCGGGTCTTGTCCGGTCGTATGTTCCCCAACATACACCTATGTACTGACTTTGATGCCGCGCATCCATGACACACTAAGACTTTGTCATAAGTCACGTACCAATCCAGTCTCACACGGTTGTTGGTGTTCCAATTTCAACAACCTTCGACTAGGGACAGGATGATATAAACCATCTATCAAATATAGGGTCTTATGATCAAGCTAAATGACTTTGATGACTCAAGATCAAGTCATTTACTTCGATGACCTATAAAATGGTTCATTTCATTTTGGAACGATTATTTCATCACAGTTAAAATAATCTTGAAATAATAATTTCATTAAACATCATTATATGTTTTACAAGAACATATCGAATAACTAAATAAAGCCCTTTAATAACTCCCACTGAAATCAAGACTACATCTTAATTTCACTTATCCTACAGCTACAGTCCGAGACTCGTGCTTAGGCCTAAGGAGTGGCTTCGTTAATAGATTAGCAACGTTCTCATTCGATGAAACTTGCTGATCTACTTAACATCTCTGTCATTTATCTTATGGAATAGGTTATACCTATCCTCAAATTGTTTGGACCTCTGATGTGCAGCTAGTCTCATCTATGCTGGGATTCACATCAAGTTCAGTGATGAACTCTTCTTTCCAAACAATCTCTTTCGCTGCTTCCCAAGCTGCGAAATATTCAGTTTAAGTCATGGAGTCAGCAACAGTGCCGTGCACCGCCAAACAAACACAAGACATAACCGGACTGTGACCGGACATCATCTTTGTCTGTTGGAAACTTGCCTTTCAGACTCTATCGACTTGTAGCACCTCACTTTCTTCTTTACCTAAAGAACTTATCCTTAGTATTCTTCAAATACTTTAGAATATTCTTTACGGCAATCCAGTGATTCTTTGCTGGATTTGACTGGTCTTTACTTGTCTTGCTTAACATTAAAGCAATATCAAAACAAGTACGTGTCATGGCATACATGATAGATCCAATTGCCGACGCATATGGAATCCTATCCATGCATTTAAGCTCAGCAGTTATCGTAAGATACTGTATCTTGCTTAACTTAATGCCATGTGACATTGGCATAAAACCCTTCTTGGATTGCTCAAAACGTGTAGGACTTTGTCAATTTAAGAATCCTGACGTTGTCCTACCAGCTCTTTTGGATCTCTATCTTTAGATCCAAAATCCAAGAACTACGTGGCTTTACCCATGTCAATCATTAAACCCACTCCCAAGCTAGTCCTTTACCGACTACAGCGTTGGGACGTTATATCCGAGAATCAGTATGTCTTCGACATACACTTTGAGAAATGCAATATCGCTCCCACTAATCTATTAGTAAACACACAGTTCCGTTTCGTTCCCGTTCAAGTCAAAACCTTGACTACTTCAACAGAACGAAGATTCCAACTCCGATATGTTAGCTTCCATCCATGAATGGATCGATGAAGCCAACTTACACAAAATGTAATTCTTCGGAGTCTTGGGCTCACTTTCGCTTCCTAGGATTTCGCAGATTCGTCGCTTTCAATGATCATCAGATCATGCGAACATTCAATGATCATCAGGCTGAACTAATGACGAGAATTCACTCTCGGATTAGTGACTGATTCTTTCATATCTGCGAACTTCAGGCTCCACAGGTGTAGATTCTACAGAAATCTGTAAATCCTTCCGCTGCTCTCCCTCAATAGGTTAAGCAGCCTCCTGTATTTCTCGAATTTCTTCGAGTTGTACTTTTACTCCCACTGTTCTTCTTGGAAAGTAACTTCCCTTCTTAGAAAACAGAATGGTCGTAAAATTACTTTTTACTCCCACTGTTCTTCTTGGAAAGTAATTTCCCTTCTTAGAAAACAGAATGGTCGTAAAAGTACCGAGCCTTGGTTTCCCTAAGAAAACTTCGAGTTATACTTTTACTCCCACTGTTCTTCTTGGAAAATAACTTCCCTTCTTAGAAAACAGATTGGACGTAAAATTAACAAGCCTTAGTTTCTCTAGGACAACCAGTGAAGTAGCAAAACTACAAATACTCAGTAAAGACAAATTTGGATTGATTCCAATCCACATTAACGTGGTGTCTTTCAACTGATATTTGTGGAACTGTTTCTGCGTAAACTTAGATATTTTGGAGCGTTATTCTTAAATAATATCATGGAAGATTCGTGTGACTCATCTTTAATCATTTCTAATAAGATTTGATTCTTTCTCACAGAAACACCTTCAGGTTTTCAGGAGAAATGAGCTGTGAAACGATTTCACACTTCATTCAGATGATCACATCATTAATGACTCAAGTATTCTCACTCAGGATCTAATCCAGGGTCTTAATACTTTTGTCACTCAGATTCTATACCTCATTCTGGAACTCTTTCGACCATGTCAAAGAATTCCGACTTCTTTCGACTATGTCAAAGAATTCCGATTTCTTTCGACCATGTCAAAGAGTTCCGACTTGTGTCTCATCAAATGAACACAGTCTTACTCACTGAATTAATCAGTCGAGACAATGAAGTACAAGAAAATTTTCTCTGGCATTACTGCTCATCGGACCACATACATGAGTATGTTCAATCTCCAATAAGCCTTTGGGCCTTTCTCTAGCTCGGCTAAGATGGGCCCTTTGTCTTTTGGTCTAGCAATCAGAATTCAAGTCTCATAAGATATCGTATCAAATGAGCCCAATAGTCCATAACTATGGGATTTCTGAATCCGACTTACTCTCTGTGACCAAGACATTTATGCCAAGAAAATCAGGTTTAATTCATCAGATTTAAACCAATTTGGTATTTATGTTACATTTAGGCACTCTTTGGTTTAAGTTATAAAACCCATTCCTTGAATAGGGTGCTACAATTAATATTTCATTAAGATCAAAAGAACAAAACCTTGTCTTTTATCAAAATAAAATCATTCAAATTCTTACAAGAAAATGAAAAACAACTCTGCTTAAAGCAGGTACATTGTAGCAATTACTTAATACAAAACCAGGCCTTGAAGGCATCTACAAGTGAAAAACCCTATGACTGAGGCAGCATCCATAGCTCCTTCCAGACATGCAGTTCCACTTGCCCTTCCTTCAACGTTCTACTGTTGCTTAGGCTCTGCATATTTTAACAAATATCAGTGCCACAACCAGTATCCAATACCTGCAAGGTAGAACTTGAAGTAATAACATGAATACCTGAGGAAGTAGTCTCATACATTAACTTCAACTCCTCATTGTCTTCCATGAATTTTATGCAATCTCTCTTCCAATGCCCTGTCTTTTTACAGTAGCAGCACTTACCAACGTAAGAGGTATCTGACTTGGGCTCGGAAGACACACGCTTGCCATGATTCAAAATCTGGACAACTTTGTCTTCACCCTTGTCAATACTAGGTTTAATAAACCTACCCTTCACGTTTGGCTCAACCGTTTTGAGCATATCATGCAGTTCAGTCAACGTCTTCGTTAAGCCTTTCTTGATATAGTTCCTTACGAACTTATCATAGCTTGACGGCAGTGACTGCAGAATGATCTCAGTTGCCAATTCATGGCTAACTGGATAATCCAGTTTCCTCAGGTTGTCAATATAACCTATCATTTTACTGACATGAGGACTTACTGGATGATCATTTGGTAGCTTGCAGCTAGTGAGAGACTTAACCAACTGGTATCTCTCCACTCTTATCTGCTCCTGAAATTTCAATTTCAGGCTGCTGATCATCTCTATTGGCGATTCCATGTTCTCATATTGCTTCTGCAAGTCTGAGTCCATGGTAGCCAATATCAGACCACGCACATCTACCGCATCATTATAATGCTTATTCCAAGCATTATATACTGCATGGGTGGCATTGGACCCGATCCTCACGGGGAGAGCTCTCTCAAGAACATAGTCCTTTCTCTCCTGCCTGAGGACTAGCCTCAGGTTCCGCGACCAAGTCAAGAAATTTGATCCGTTCAGTTTGTCCTTCTCAAGAACAGACCGGATCGAGAAAGTGTTTTGATTGTTTGTGCTAGTCATAACTGAAATATATATAAGATAAAAGGTTATTAGTTAATATGTTCAATATGATTAATCTCGTATTAAATTTAATATGATTAATCACGCATTATATTCAATAACATAAGTTACCCTCAATAGAATATAATGATTCCAAGATCCACATATAACTAAGATTAAAGTGGGCCACTGGCCGTCACCCAACCTTAGCTTATATCGGTAAGCCCTATATCGGCTAATTATATCCGTGATATAACTCTTGGTTGTGAATCTGGGCCCGAGGCCCAATCCACTCTGATGTCTCAAGGCCCGGGACTCCCGATGGCCTAGTCAAGAAAACCGGACTATACAGTCATGTAATCATTAATGTCTGGGACTCCCAATGACATTTATGAATCACAAACCGTCTTACCCACGCAAAAGCAGACATCCTCACACTGTAAGGCCATGAATGCAATTGAATGAGCTTTGACAGCTGACATAGCCTGGACAAGACATCCAACGCTTGATATTATTTGAGGTTCGTAGGTTTATTAAAATCATTCCCAAAATAGAAGATTACTATTTCGGGAAACTTTCTATTTATGGAAACCTACTATTTTTGGAAACTTTCTAAAATTGGAAACTTTCTAAAAACGGAAACTTTCTAACTTTAGAAACTTCTTTAAAATCCAAAACCCGCAAATTCAGAAACTTCTATTTTAAGAAACTTTCTAATTATAAAATTTCGGAAACTTTAATTTAAAAACGACTTTATAATTTTATAAAATAGTTTTTAAATTAATCTGAAGAAAGACTCAATTAACTGGCCCAATTGTTTTAACTTCTTGGCCCGAGGCCCAAGAATTGATCCATGTCCAAGACATGACCCAATTGTCCAATTAATTGACATAACCGGTCTGGTTCATTAAAACTGGTCTAACCAAGTTTTAATTACTACGATGACCACAATTGTCAACCGGTTATTTACTAAACCGGAATCTCTCAATTTATTTGGTCCAACCAAATCAAATTAGAAATTCCCGGTTTAGGCACTAAATCCAATATTTCTTTCGACATTGGATTTCTTATCCCGGTTTAACCAGATTTAATAAAATTATTAATCTGTTTATTAAACCAGAACGAAGATTTTAAGTCAAGTTTTGAACCGAGCCACCAAACCGAAATCGAACCGGTTTGGTCACGAACCAAACCGAGTTGGTCGTGACCTAGCTTCTTTCCCAAGAAGCCATCGTCCAGCCGCTCAGCCGCGAGCCAACCGATCCGAGATCGAGGCGTTTCAGCTACGGCCGGACGCAACAGCCGGGACGGGCCATCGGGACGGTGCAGCCGGGACGGACGCTCCACGATCGCCGAGCAATCGGGACGCGACGCACAGCCGGACACGATCGGGACGACGCGATCAACTCGACGCGATGATCGACCGCGATCCATCCGTCCGATCCGTGTCCGACCGGTCCAATCCGACCAACCGGCCATTCCGATCCAATCCGATCGCAAATCTGAGTCATATAGCTCAGTGTTTTGCGATTTTTCTTGTGTGTTTAGAGTTCAATTCTGATTCTTAACTGTTTTATCTTATCAGTAATTGATTCAAAAACAATTCTAAGCAGATTAAACAACCTAAACAATGAATCTAAAACAAGAAACCTAAGAACCTGGCTCTGATACCCTTGCTTCTTTCACACAAGGGACTGTGTGATTTAAGTTTGGGGGAGGAGACTAGTTTCTAATGATGTGTTTTGTGTTCTTATCTTCTTTTCTTGTATCTTGAGTCTCATTCATGCATCTAAGGCATAGAAAACCATAAAAATTTGAAAATTTTGAAAACTTTTCACAAAAAGAAGCATGCATTAACATCTTTAGGATTGAGTCTAGTATATATTATGATTGTATTTTATTTTGCATAAAGTGTTTTGATGAAACTTCCACTTGAGTGTCAACTCATGAGCTTGAATTAATGCCCTCTTTAGGAGTTGTAAATGCATTTGAGTGAATTTGAATTTAAGGATGCACCATGTTTGGATCTCACTAGCTTGAAAGTTAGACCTCATTGTTGATACATGTCACCCCTTATAACACAACTCTAATGAACTTGGACTTAATTTGAACTTTCAATTACTCTCTCTTGGAACTTAGATTGCTCACCAATTGTAACTCTAAAAACAATCATGCTTGCTTATTCCTTTTGACATTCTTACAAGCATTGATTGGCCATTTACATCACTTAATGGTACCTTCACCTTGAACCTTAGCCCATTGTTCTTTTCCCCTTGTTGATTCTTAAGTGGGGCCTCTTGTTGATAATGCAAACTTGTGTAAAATTTTGAATTGATAGGAGAACGACAAGAACTCACTTCCATGCGCCAATTGCATTGATTGGCTAGATCTAGGATAGGACTCGGGATGGGTTTTTGCTTTCATTTGATGGGTTTGATGGTGAGAGATCATTTCTTGAGTGAGTTGAAAAGAATAGAGTGATTTGAGAGCAAGAAAAGTAAAGAAAAATCCATGAGGCATGAGTGTTCAAAGGAAAAGTTTAGGAAGTATAAATGAAGTAATAGCTCTAAGTTCTTAATGCAAATGAGTCCTCTAAGAAGATAAAAGCAAAGAGAAGAGAAAATGAAAAGAAAAGAGGATAGTAAAGAGAAAAGAAAAGAGCTAAGTGTTGAAAAAGAAACTTTCTAATTTGTAAAAAGAGTGAAAAAAAAAGAGTGGGGTGTGAGTTTAAAGATTCAAGAGTGGGTTTGAAATTGGGTTTATGCTTTGGGTTTTGGGATTTAAGCTAAAAAAAGGGTAGAACATGGAAGTGGATGCTTGTATGCATGAATTGTTCTCTTTCTTCCTACTTTTGCATAAAGTCTTGTGTTCCTTTTTATTGAGATAAGCCACTAAACACTTGTAACCCTCACCAAAATCCATGCTAGCCTCTTTGACACTTTTCCCTTTGGTTTGTGGTTCATGTTTCCAAGTAGAGAGTCCACCAAACACCTAATTGAATGTTAAAGAGTTGTGTTGCTTTGGTTGCTTGTTATTGCTTTGATGGTTTGATTATTAGTGCGAAATGTTTGATGAGCATGGCTAACTCTTTTGGAGTAGAGATTGTTTGTGTATTTGCAACTACTTTGAAGGGCATTGAATTGAATTCCTTTGTTGACATTTCTAGGATTTTATCTTCCATTTTCAAACCTTTCTTCCCTCTTATTTTTGATTGTTTGCTTGCGGACAAGCAAAAGATAAGTTTGGGGGAGTTGATGAGTCTCTATTTTAACATCTTTTGGCATTCATCTTTGCATTGTTTGATGTGTTTTGCATTCATTCTTAGTCTTATTTATAGGAATTCATGCATTTAGGCATTAGAAGTTTTTAGGATAGAGTTTGCATTTCTTTGCATGTTCTTAAATGTTTTAGGTACTTTTGGAGTCATTGGACGAATGGTGATGAATGATCAAAATGATGTTCTTGAAAGATGGAGCAAACTGAGGCCCTTCCGTGCATATTTAGCGTTTGGAGCATCAAATAGAAGTTGTAGAAAATCGAGTTTGCTTTCCAATTGAGGTGGTTTCAAGTCGTTTGGAGCTGTATCCGAGAAGTTATGGTCGATTTACTGGCCAGCGGTTTGTGCAGCGGCCAAAACGTAATCGCTGGCTACTTGAAGAATTTCGCCGTGTGTCTTGCGGTTTGCCCAGCGGGCAAATGCAAACCGCTGGGAAACCCATATTTCTGAAAATTTTGTGTTGACCAGCCTTTGACCAAGATTTTTTATCCAAGCTTTGCTTGGGTCGACCCAGACTTGTTGGGTTGACCCAGTTCGACCCTTTTGACTATAAATGCTTAATTTTGGGTTTCTAAAACCCTAAGCTACCTAAGCCTTAGATTTCTTTTGTATTATGATTTTGTTTCTGATTTTAGAACTTGTAAACCTTTGATTTTATAGTTTAATTAAGTGTTTCTCTTGTTTCTCTTAATCTCTCTTTCTATTTATGAATTCTCACATCTCTTTTATGATTAGGGAGTAGAGTTTTTGGGTTTTGTGGATGAGGTTGATTTAGGTGGTTTATGTGATGATTAGTGATGTTTATGACTTATTTATGAATGATCCTTCTCTAATTAGTTGATCTCTATGCTAGGTTGCAAGGAATTGTTGAATCTAGATGTTAGGCTTTTTCATGCCCGAAAGGTGTTCGATGAAATGCTTGAATGAACTTTTTAGAGAATTTTAACTCTTAGCCTAAGATATTAGTTGTCTAAGGTGATTATTGGTAATGAGAACTTGTTTGCATTGCTTGTTTATCTCTTAATCACAAATGAGAATTTGATCTTGATTAGGGATTAGACAAAGAGATTAGTGCCAAGAGATTGGATTAGTCTGATGATTAGTGTTCTTAGCCTAAGGATTAGCAAAGGTATTTTATGGATATTAATGCATGCTTGTCTTGTAATTTGCAAATGAGAATTGAATTATTGCATGATTGGCATAAGAGTTATGAACATGAAAATGTGATTAGCTTAATTATGATCACTAGCCTTGTTTAGCAATGTTTGATAGATTGAAGCATCATTGATTGTCTCTAGATCACCTAGTCTTTATAGCCTCATCCTAGGACCCTTGTTTTAGCTTATTTGTTTTCTTGTTTAGTGTTTTGCTTTGTTCTTTCTTGCTTTGTTTGGTTTCTTGTTTTGATTTGTCTTTAGGTTGTTAGTTGAAACCCTTTCTAGATTTTGCTTAGCTCTAGTAGTATCTTGTATTCTTGATTGGCTACTCTTCTTGCCTCCTTGGATTGATATCTCAAATGCTACAATGGCATGTGCATTTGGGTAATTGATTAGGAATCTAAAATTATCCCGCATCAGCTTCCTCAAAGTGAACGGACAAGTTATTTGCAAAAATTCAGGAGGGATGTCGGAAGGACATCGAACGTGCATTTGGAGTGTTGCATGCTCGATTTAAAATCATTCGCGAACCAGATCGCATGTGGGACATAAACGATCTTGCTATCATCATGAGGCATGTATCATATTGCATAATATAATTGTTGAGGATGAACGAGATACATATACTCAACAATGGACCGATTATGATCAATCTGAGGCAAGTGGGTCTAGTACACCACAAACATTCTCGTCTGAGGTGCTACCTGCGTTTGCAAATCATGTGCGGACTGGATTCGAGTTGCGTGATTCACATGTACATAGCGAATTGCAAGCAGATCTAGTCAAACATATATGGGCAAGATTCAGAATATTACGTGATCAAAGAGAATTTTAAGTTTGTACGTTGATTCTATTGTACTAATTAAGTTATGTGTGTTTTATTAGTTATGTCGTGTGCTTATTAATGTATTGTATTGTATTTTAAAGTTTTTGTAATTTTATTTGTTTTGATAATGACTCTCCCTCTATTTCGTCTTTATTTTTTTTTTGTCACAACGATTATAGTAAACTTAAATAAGAAGGAATACAAGCAAAAGGCTCATTGCCAGCGAATACAAACTACATGTTACATAATTTAAGATCAAAGCATTAAAAGGATTAATTAAGCGGTTTAAACCATAGATATAAACCGGAAGCTTCTTCATAAGGGCTTTTAAATTGATCGGTATTAACTCGATCCGTTCTTCTGCCAATATAGGCTTAAGGAAGAAAAAGTTAGCTCTTGCAACAAAGGCTGAGCGTTGAAAGACATTCTTCATGAAGAAGAAGGTTAGTGAGAAAGTTCTCTCCACAAAGGAGGAAATTGATGAAAATGATCTCTCCCATAAGGAGGAAATTAGTACGCCTCTTAGTCCAAATGTGGTTAAAAAAACTTAATGAACGAATATATTTATCTCGGTGCAAAAAACCCTGTTGGAACAGGTTGACTATAGTCAAACCGGCAAACTTCTTAGATGGGCTGGAAACCCTAGTAGACATAAAGGTTAAGGCCCATGAATTTTTTGCTGCACGAGGGAGAAGGTGTTGGTCGGAGAGAAGATGTTCGCCGGTCGCGATGTATTTCCCCCGAGGAGCGGTAGAGTCCGTCTCCGACCAGCTGATGAGGCACGCCGTGGCTACGGCTAGGATGGGGGTATTGCTTTGCAGCGCCGCCGAAGGTGGGCCACTGTGGAGAGGACCGGTGGAGCATCGTTACAGGGAAGCTGAACAGCTGGACAGATCTGGTGATAGCGGCGGTGAGGGAGACTTTGGCGCCACCGGAGAAAGTAAAAACCCAAGGTAGGAGAGCTTTCCAATCGGAGATTTTCATACAATCAGAAAGAAATCCGTAGGGAATCAAGGTTTGGGTGACGAATTGGGGATATTGCATCTAGGTTCTTCGCTCCCCCCCCCCCCCCCCCCCCCCAATTTTTTTTATTGGCAATTGCAGTGGTATGGATACAAATTTCAATGTTTTCCATAGTGGAAAATTCAAGACTCTTGACATGGGATTCTCGTTTATGATAGTGGAGATTGTCACGTTCTCGAGTCATCAGCTGAAGCTGAAGCTGTGTTTTGCAGTTTAATGAGCGGCTTGAACATATCCATATATGGTTAGAGGATTTGGTACAAAATGCCTTATGAAGACTTGAAGGAGCTTAAGATACTGTGTAATGGCAGTACAAATTTTCAAAAATGTGTGAGGCTGCTATTTGGACGAAAGTTGTGGATATATATATATGGAGGCTGATAATGCTGACACTCCTCCGGTGGATGAGGTTGATGATAATATGGATGACGTCAATGGTGGAGAGGAAGCTTCCAATTTACATAGAGAAAGAGGTATACATTATCGAGCAAGTATAGAAGCAAAAGTTGTTGATGCGAAGGCTTGTGTGGAAAACATTGTGGCTACATTCGTTGACGACAATGAGGATGATGATTATCAAAGAACTCCTTCTGCCTCAGACAACAAGGATGAAGGATGTAACAACCCTTACGAGAGGTAGAGGCAAGGGAATGGTGATTTGAAGATAAGGCAAGTTTTTGAGAGTACATCTGAGTTCAGAGAAGTTGTGTTGGAATATGCTTTGAAAGGAGGATGGAATGTCCAATTCACTAGATGGAAAACTAAGAAATCTGAGGTGAAGTGTAGTTCAGAGAAGGTGTGTCGTCGCAAAATACTTGGAGGATTTAATGTTCTTACGAAGATTCGGTTGGCCAGTGGATGGTGAAGACATTTCAAGATGTTCATACATGTTTTAAAGATCGTTATTACAAGATATTATCAGACGAGATCATAGCTAAAATGATGAGAAATGCTATAAGGAATGATCTGAATTGCATGCCTAAATCCATTCAAGATCAGATAATGGAACGTTATGACATCACAGTAACAAATGATAAATGCAAAAAAGCGAAGAAGAAGGCATTGGAAATCATTCAAACCTAGTTTGATGGGAAATATTCAAAGATAAAGGATTACGAGCTTCATATATTAGAGTAAGTACAAGTTAAAAGCTTCATATATATTCATCATTTTTCTATGTTATGGTTGATTTAACTTTGTTATAATATCGTAGGACAAATGTTTGCTCCACGACGGACCTTAGAACAATCATTGGAGATGGTGAACTTGAAGTATTCGATAGGTTTTACGTTCGTTATGCATCATTGCAGCATATATGTACTGATTATTGTCGTCTTATTTTCGGTATTGATGGATGTTTTCTGAAGTCAACAAAGAAAGGCTAACTATTGGCAGTTGTTGGACGAGATGCAAAAAATGTTTTTTCCCAATTGCGTGGTGGTTGTTAATGTAGAAAACACAAACAGTTGGGGTGTGGTTTATTCAGAAACTAAAAAAGGACTTTGACCTCAAAGATGGTGATAGATTCACACTCGTTTCAGACAGACAAAAAGTAAGTAATATTCATTCTTACTAAATTGTGCAAGTCATATCGCCTAATTTGTTTATTTTTTTCATTACAGGGACTGCTAATTGCAGTGGAGAAAAAGTTGCCATTGGTTGAGCATCAATTGTATACTAGACACATCTAAGGAAACCTGAAGAAGGAATTCCCAAATCAGCCTAAAATGAAGAAATTGTGTTGGCAAGTAGTGGAGAGTCACAACAAGGGTGATTATGAGGCAAGTTTGGCCAAATTTAAGGAATTTGACATGGAAATATTTGATGCTCTGATGAATAAGAACCCAGAACATTTCAGCCGTTCTTTTTTCAATACCACATCAACGTGTGATGATGCGTTGAACAACTTTTCTGAATCCTACAACAGCGCAATCGAGAAAGCACCCGCATTGCCTCTGGTTTAGATGATTGAGACTATAAGGAGACAAGCCATGAGCAGAATCGACATAAGGAAAAAGGTTACATTGAAGCATAAAGGGAAATTCAGTCTTAATGTTAATAAGGCTATGGTCGTGGAAGAATCTGAAAGAAAACATTTTCGGACTTTTCATGGACCAACTGGTCAGTTTAAAGTTAAAGAGAAGGGAGTCGCCTATGCAGTAAACATGAAGCATAAGACATGTGCAGGTAGGAGATGGGATTTGATAGGGATACCGTGTCGTCATGCACTACGAGTTGTGACGGCATATATAGGACTGTCAAATGGTCGGTCCGTCCATGGTCAGGCCAAATCCAACTGATTATGGACGGTCTATGGTCATGACCAAAAATAAATGGTCGAAATGGGCAGATATCCATATTTGTCCATGGTTAAATTGGACATGACCAAATAGTCATTGGGCAAGACCAAATAAAAAAAAGCTAGGATTAAGTTAATTTGGGAATTTTCAAGAATTTTTTTGCCACATATAAGATATAAAACTTGGTCTCAAAATGGTATATGACTTCTACTTGGCAGGCTCAATACTGAGATTGCATAAAACTGATGAATGGAAAGACATTTTGGAACACATGTGGTGAACAAACTATTGCGCCACCACCAAGAGAGGTGTCTAAGGGTCGGAAGAAGAAGCTTCAAAAAAGAATGAAGAGTGTGCATGAGTCTCCAACGAAGGGAAAGAAGGTGACCCTACATAATCACCTTATGCATTGCTATAAGTGTGGTTGGGCCGAACATAACTTTGTTGCATGTCGTAATGGTGGAGTTCCATATAAGCCTCGTCCACCTAAGAAGAGGAAAGTAAAGACATCAGACATGGCAGACGCGATTTCACTTGTTGCTGGAGAAGGGCTAAGTCAACTGCCGCTGACTCAACCAAGTCAGTCTTCTGCTGATCGTGATGAAGCTTGAAGATTTGTTTGCTTTATAGGCTTCTTTTTGTGTGTGTTGATATATCATGGTTTTTACCGGTTTTAGACCATGATATAAGTGTGTTTTAGAGTCTATTTGTGTCTCTTTAGAGTCTTTTACAGGTTTTATTAGGTACACGCACGTTTGGAGCTAATGTGGTGATTATGGAGCTTATTGGAGCATTTTGGAGATTTGACCCGAGAGCTTGTACTCACTGTCCAGTTTTGGGATCTGCATCGATCAACGCACACCTGCATTGGTCGATGCACTACGCGAATGGGCCAGACTCGGCGATTTAATGAAGTATGCTGATATTGCAGAAAAGCCCAGAAGTTCCAGATATTTACACAGAAGCCCGAAGTCGTGTTTTAGCTATTTAATTAGGATTTTAGATCAATTTTTAGATACGCTTACATACGCTATCATAATTAAGAGCAGAGAGTTTTTAGAGCTTTTGGGGCTGATCTGATCCTGTACTACATTCGTTTTGGAGAAGTTTTCGAACCCCTTTGTTATATTAATCTCTTTTATGATTGCTATTTATTCATTGATTATGTTTACATCATCCATGTCTGAGTAGTTTCATAGTTAGGTTTAGGGTTTCTCATAGGGATTTCATGACTTGCTAGGTATAATTAAATCAGTTAAGGATTCACATCAATAGATGTTCTTCAAACTAAATTGTGTTTAATGCTAGTTTTAACCTGATCAATTAGAATCTAGATCTTAGGTTGCTAAATACGACACGACAGTGTGGTTTAGAATCTGAACTATTTAGGTTGAGCAATTTAATTACTCGCAAAGGAATTTGGTTTAATTAGATTGTGAACATATCAAACTTGGAATTAAAGCTGGTTTAATCTGTTAGTAATTGCAAAGGAATTTGGATTACTTCACTTAGACTTAGAGAATTCTCGCAAAGGAATTTGGTTAATTCTATATCTGTGTTTTGAGTTCTAGAACTGAGTTTAATTAGATCCTAACTGATTGATTTATCTGCTTGTCTGATTTCCTGAGAGCGCCCTAGACTTAACGCTTTTAGTTTATTGATTTCAAACAACAAACCTGCTACTGATTTACTTTCATGCTTGCTTTTAGATAATATAATACAATTTGCTTTTTGTTTTCTCCTAGTTTTTATCTCTTTAAGTTCTTGATTTTATCGTTGCCTAGAGTCCTCGTGGATTCGATCCCTAAGTACTACAATTGATTTACTGTGCACTTGCAGTTAGTATAGGGTAAAACTAGACTCCTATCAAGTTTTTGGCGCCGTTTCCGGGGACTCTTAGAGTCTTCGATAGCTTCGAACTTAGGGTTTTTACTAGGATTTTTTATTTTTATTTTTTGTTTACTGATTTTTTCTCTGTTTTCTTTCTGTCGCAGGTACCAATTTCGCATAGCGTCGATCGTTGCACCTTTGTGTCGATCGTCACTAGGCGATTCTGAGATTGAATCGATCGTTGCACTGATAGCATCGATCGTTGCTTGACGATTACAGACAGTTTATGCAGACGCGTGAAACTAGAACTAATCAGAACTTGAACCTCGTTAATCTCGGACTTGAAGAACTTGGACGACTAGAGAGGACTAACAAAAGAGAAAGAAGAGCAAGGATGGTACGTGAACGTTTGATTCTTATAGCCGATGCTCAAGGTATCCTGAGGGATCCGCAAAACAATCTTTACAATGCTGCTGAGCAGTGGATTGATGCTGAGGGACGTGTGATCCCTGATGTTGAGGAACCTGAACCACAGCCACAGGCGCAAGGCCAAGGACAGAACCAAGGTAGACAGATGGTTGTTCATGAGAGGACATTAGCTGACTACAACAGACCGGATGAGTTTCATGCCAACCGGTCAGCTCTTGTACCTCCCGGTTTTGAGCGGAATGATTTTGAGATCAAAACCATCTACTACTCGCTGATGAAGCAGAATCCTTTCCATGGTCACCCATCGGAGCAGCCTATGGATCACATTGATCAGTTTGAGGACATAATCACTGGCATGAAGTATGATGGAGTGTGCCAGGATTATCTGTTTCTCAAGCTCTTTCCACACAGTCTCGCTGGGGACGCTGCTGCATGGCTGAAGCAAGTGCCACCTGGGCAGTTTGTGACTTGGGCAGCCCTGAAGAGTGAGTTCCTGCGTCACTTCTATGATGATGCGCGTTTTCTAAGGTGGAGTGATGGTGGAGAGGGAGGTTCTAGCCCACACAAGAGGTTATTATCTTGTGATATAGAATAAGGGTGACTTTGGTTTTTGGATTCCTCAATAAAAACAAAAGACAAGAGAATTTTGTTTAGAAACAAAAACCTTATATTAATTCAAAATATAAGGTGCATAATACAAGTAACTAAGTTGAGATTTTATAGGTGAAGCCTCAATGTCTAGAAAGCATGAAAGGAAATAAAAATCAGCCATAAAATAATAAACCTAGCCGTTAGAAGTAATGGCTTAATTTTAGGTCTCTTAAGGAAAATATTCAAAAAATGATCTCCTAAGAAATCCAATCCAACCACAAGAGATATTGAGAGCGCCTGGTTCATTTGGAGTCTTCAGGGTCATCCTCAATCACCAAAATAAGATGAGAGCAAGTTGTGGCCAAACTTACCCTTTTGGGCTAAAAAGGCCAAAAGTCTTCATGGGCTTGAATGGACCCATCCTCCTTGATTTCTCTAGAATCCTTGGAATTAATAAGCATATTGGATTGATTGGTGTCTCCTGGGTCGTGGTCTAAACCGGTTTGGCCTTGGGTGGTCGCCAAAGTCAGTTTATCGGCTAAACCGGGTCCAGTTTGGAAAGTTTGGAACTCGGTGATCTTCAGAGATTTTAAACTGGTTTCCAGGTGTCCCATGGTCTCCTGGAAGTCTTCTTGTCTGTACATTTGGTTTTTTTGGTCACCTTGTTTAGTTTGGTAAAGTTTGAGCTCTTGGTCGCTAATAAGCTCCATTTGAGAGGGTCTTGGGGCCAATTCTTTTAGAAATGATTCTTCTGATTTGTCCACATGCTCCAGCTGCTCCATTAGTTTCCCCACGTACATGTTAACTTGGTGTTGAGTTTCCTTGCTCCTGGACCTCGTGATTGGTCAGTTTGGCACAAAAGGATCGAGCACCTCCCTTGGTGGTTTTCCTAGAGGTTGGATGTCCTCATCATTCCCTCCCTCTTGAGAAGGTTTTGACTTCATAATTGGATCATCTGCATCGAAAGGAGCCAAGTCACTAACATTGAATGATGGTGAAAAGTATACTCACCGGGTAGCTCAAGACGGTATGCATTGTCGTTGATCTTCTCAAGGACTTTAAATGGGCCATCTCTACGTGGTGCAAGCTTAGAGCTTCTCTTGGAAAATCTTTCAGCCCTGTAGTGTAGCCAAACCCAGTCTTCTGGTTGAAACACCATCTTCTTTCTCCCTTTGTTGACTTTTTTTGCTCTTTGCTCGTTTTGCCTCTTCAAATTCTCTTTGACTTTTTGGTGTAGCTTCTTTACATAATCAGCTTTTGCATCTCCATCTACATTAACAAACTCAGCAGGAGGTAAAGGAGTTAAGTCAAGTGGAGTAGAAGGGTTAAAACCATAAATTTTCTGAAAGGGTGAGAGATTTGTTGCTGAGTGTGGTGTTCGGTTGTATGCAAACTCCACAAATGGTATTGCTTCCAGCCAATTTGTCATGTTCTTCCCAATTTTAGCTCTAAGGAGTGTCCCCAATGTCCTTTTAACCACTTCTGTTTGTCCATCGGTTTGTGGATGACATGTTGTAGAGAACAAGATCTTGGTTCCTAGCTTCTTCCAAAGTGTGTGCCAAAAGTGGCTTAGGAACTTCGTGTCTCTATCCGAAACAATGGTCCTTGGAACGCCATGTAAACAAACCACCTCTTTGAAAAAAGATCAGCCATTTGTGTGGCGTCATTAACCTTAGTACAAGGTATAAAATGAGCCATCTTGGAAAACCGATCAACAACAACAAAGATGGGCTTGAACTAACTGGGTTTTCCTCTTCTTTCTTCAAATTTTTTAATAT